>JAMLFY010000003.1:24269725-24376146 GCA_030441495.1 Dalbergia oliveri
GGGTCAAAATGCAACTTCCAAGTGGGAGCTTCAAGGTAAAATATATGACGTGGCCATCGTCTTCTCGGAGACGAAATGGAAATTAATAAGTGACCTGAACAATCAGGGAGGACTCTTGTCTCCCGTCATATGTCATCATTTTCATCTTCAAGAACCTCGGGTTTCATTATGAAAACGTGGACACAATAAGGTTCATTTATTAAGTTTAAAAGCCGTTAGTCAAATTAAATATTATTTAACATGATTCTTAATGCTATGAGTGCATCATATCTCATCATAAATGTATGTGAATGTCATGTGAACACATATCATGATAATCATAATAAATCAATATGGCATAAAGAAAACAGACTATCATAACTTGATCTTTCCTCTTTAATAATCTTAGGTGACTTAACTTTCCAGTTCTCTGCTAAGGGCCACCCTACTACTCTTCTCTTGAGAGTTCTAGGTTATAAGCTCATACATAACTGTTCGTCACTAGTCTATACTTGATTCTCTGATAAGCTAATTCCAAACTCCCTAATTAAGGATTAGAGGCATAGGATCACCTTTCATAACCATTAATTCCTGGAGTCTAAAGGAGTCCCTTCTTGGATCACCTCTAATAACATTAATTCCTGGAGTCTAGAAGATATCATTCCATGTATCTTATGTCACCTGTCTTAATCTTAGCATATTATCAAGAGATGCAATATATGAAAAACATCATAGCCATCATCATAACTTATGAATTAACATTTTATGTACAAAATAAAGAATTAAAGAAAAGTTGAATAATAATAATAGTAAAGAAAAAGAGATAAAATTTTAGGAGAATAATTTAGTCATCCTGTTAGCTAACCAACGTATCCCCTGATGCAATGAGGAGCTCAAAACCATGTTCATTTCTCTATAAAATATTTATCATTGATTGATTTATTTTCTTTAAAGAATAAGAATATCAAATTGTGACAGGATCACTAAGCACCAATAGAAATAATTGGCACATGACATTCAGAACACATGTAGGCCCATAATAATGTTATAATTATAAGTGAAAGCATATATAATGTTCAGATCATGCAATCCTTAATAATATTAGTTAGCATAACCTTATGCAAATATATGTACTTGCAAAGTAACAAAACAATTAATACTTAATGGTATACCCTTAAAATAATGCTAAATTAAATATGCCAACAGTATAATAATGTTGCTACCACAACCAAGTATACATTGATTATACAATATACAATAGTGCAAGATTAATCAAATGGTCAAATGAGTACAAAACAAGTGGACGGAATAATAAAAATTATTAAAAGTTGAATTGAGCCTAAAAATTAAACAACATCCAATATCTTTATTTTATTTTTGTTATTATTATTATTATTTATGATCAAAATTATCAAAATCCTAATAGGCTAAAAAAATGCAGCCCAAATGAAAAAAGTCAAGAGACTAAACTAGAGGACTTGAATCCCTTCCAAAAATTTCAAAAAACTCAAACTAAAAAAAAAAAAGGCCCACATGGCCCAAAAAACAAAAAAAGGAAAACAAAAGGGAGACGGCTGTACACACACTTAGAGCTCTCTATCACTCCCACACACTCACACACACGACACACACTCATCACAAAACTAATTAACCCACTCACACACAACTCAGCTCACCCCCCCACACACACACTCAGGCATGGATTTAAAGAGAGAAAGAGAGAAGAGGAGATGAGGAGATGGCAGAGCGAGGGGTGATGAGAGGACACCAGATGGTGTCCATGTAACACCCTAATAATTAACCCAATACACCTAGGTAGTATCTGATTAATTACTAGACTTTACTCTTTGCTTCAGTTCCTTAATCATGCTTTGAAAATACTTAGTGAAATTACGAGCCATTTTTTTTAACAAATTGAAAACGTGAGCCGCGCTAACGTGAATGATTTAGCAAAATTTAAAAGACACATAGGAATTTACAAACATCACATCATAATATATTGGCTCCATCATACAACATCCATAATTACATATCATATAGATATTTTGCCTACCAACAGAATAAGACTAAGTGTAGGTAATCTAACAAAACATAAATAATATATGGATGGAAGGACATCCATTAATGGCACCTAGTAATAACACTCAGGGATAGGGATAGATATCTGAAATATACGAGTGAAACTAGCAGGATCAAGTTCAGGCTCCAGATGAGCCTCAATGTGATTCACGAACACTTCCTTCTGTTTCTAAGACGAGATGGAAAGAAAAATAGAGGGAGTGAGAACTTATAAAAAGAATCTCAATAGGGTACTCACCTCATGATGCATTGTGTCATCATCATCGTCCCCAGGAACCTCTGGTTATTATGAAATAGTGAGCATGCTAAGATTGATTTATTAAGTTCGAAAATATACTTTACCGAGGTTCGTCGGTTTTAATCATGCGTCTTATAATGCATCATAAACTTAGCATGTCATGTTTATAATGAACTTTTCCTTTTATCAACACATCGTATTCTTCATCATCATATCATAAATACTATGCATAAAGAACATCATATTTCTCATCATAAAATCATAAATACTATGCATAGAAGAACATCATATTTCCCATCATCATCTCATAAAATGCTATGCACAGAAGAACATCATACCATAATAGCTATGCACAAGACATGGTACACATATTTCATTCCTTTAGTGTCCTAGGTGACTTAAAATCTTGTCATCATCATCATTATTTTCCTTGGGGCCACCCTATACTCCACCCTTTGGGAGTAATCTAGGTTATGAGCTCATACCTTGCTAGTTGTCACCAGCATATACTTATCCCTTTTGATAAGTAAAAATTCGTCTACCCTTTGAGAGAATGGACTAGGGGGCAAGAATCACCTTTTCACCGCCTATAGTTTGATGGGTCCAAAGGATCATTTTCTCATATATTTTAAGTCACCTTTAAGTCTTTGCATGTTATATCATAATACAATTTCAATTCATAATCATTTATAACATTTTCTTGTTTATAGTCTTATTCCTGGAATAATATATATACCAACTGTAATGATCATCCATAAGATTCCAGGAAAGAGAGGTAGGTCACAAATGGACACGCTTAAATACCAAGTCTTTCCTAGCCAGAACCTTTCCAAATTACACTTTTACAATATACTTTCTTCCAGCAATAAGGGTAAATTTTTAAATAACAAAGAATATTTCATTATTTCATGCAATAAGCATTCTCATTGTTTGCAACAAGTAACTATAACATGCAAGCCCGAAATCATTCAATGATATCAAATACTTAATAAGCATCAAATCACTTCATAGACTTATCATTTCAAACTTCAAAGAACTATCATCATAAATTCTTCCAAAACCGCTTAAACATCCGAAACTTTAGAATTCGGTAATTTAATTATCACACTAATTAATCATGCATCTAAAGGATTCATTATCATCATTACCATTAATTATAAGCCTTAAGAACATTATTAAACTATATGGGACAACATAGGCAGCAAGTTATATTAAGGCTTCACGTGTGCTAGAAGTTGCATTTTTAACATTTCTCATACGGGCTTTCCTTATGGTGCTAAAATCAATTACTAAACCAATTATGAATCATTCTCCCTTATATAAATACAATAGTACTTGGTTGTTAGGCTGCTAAAAAAGAATGCACAAATTTCATTCTCTAGAGTTCTAGAAATCTTGCTTTTACCTTTCTTGGAAGCTAGTTTTATTTCTAACATGCATAGAATCGTTCTTAGCAATAAATCATAATCATCACAACTTTGAACATATTAAACCATCATCATACAGTAGTACTAAACTCAGATAGGTAGCCGAATCATGAACCTCATATAATTTCATAAAATCACATTCAAGTATACATAAAGTACTAGTTTCCCGTATAATTTTTGCAAAGCTTCAAAACTCCTTTAGTAACTAATTCTTTTTGTTAAACTTTAAAGAAATTATAAGACTTTAAGCCTCCATAATTATGAGGCCAATTTACACATTGAAAGAATGTTCATGATTAGAATTTTCTCTTAAGATAAAAGGAGCAAGTCTTGAGCTTTAGAGATTAGTGATAGCTAGAATTATAAACATGCTATGCAACCCATTTTAATCTTGTCTTTATAAGGTGATAACTTGGAAATATAAACATGATGCAAGAAATTGAAGCGGCGTAGTTCGCTGGACCACTGAGAGAAGAGAATCTTAAGAAAGGGAAGGCGTTCTGCCGTGAAGGATGAAAGAGAATTATTATTACATCTTTAAGCTCCAATCTCAAGACTTCTTAAAGAATCAATTCTTTAACTCCAATAATCTTATTTCTTTGCTTGTGATACTTGGGTAAGTCTTTAAGCTCTAGGATCTTTAGGTGATGACATAAAAATAAACATGTCATGCATTGATTCTTTTAGCCATTATAAAATAAAGTGAGAACATAAAATAAATATGAGATGCAACTTCTTTATTATCTTTAGAGATTAAGTGACAACATGAAATATAAACATGAAATGCAAACTTGGAAATTTAAACATGAGTATGCAAGTCCATTTATTCATTCTTGAAATTTTAGTGATGACATAGAAAGTAAACATGATTATGCAAGGCATAAACTTAAACATGGATGCAAGTTCATTGATTTCTTTACTAGAGCTTCTTCAAGACTTTATAGAAATACAAATTCAATATATATATCTTAACAAGACAAAGTGAGAAATACATCTTTCAAATTCTAAACTCAAGATCATAAAATCATCATAAAAACATCATTCTTTAAAGTTTTGCATCAAGTGGAACTTTCAAGCTTTAGAGGCCTAACTTGTGATGGATTCACAACCCACCTTCAAGGTCCTCATCATCAAGCCATCATCTTAGTCCCACCTAGGCCATATGGCCGAATTGGTTAAAGAAAAAGGAAGAAGAAAACCAAATGGAAAAACTAGAGAAAATCCATGAAATCATCATTTTGAACCAAGAACAACACTTAGCAAAACATAGAAATAAACTTAAAAACAACTCCCTACCTAATCTGATTTGAAGGAAAGGAAGAGAACTTGGTTTCTTGGAGTGAAATGAAAGAAAATATTCTTGAAAGGTTGAAGAAAGAATTTCAGCCAAGGGGAAGAAAGAAAGAAAGTTTTTGAGCTTAGGAAAAACTTGAAGTTGTGAAATTTTTGAGCAAGTCTCTAATGACTTCTAAGCATGCCTATTTATAGAAGAATTCAAGCTCATGAATGGACAAGAGGAGGAGGAAAATCTGACTAAATTTGAGGAGGAGACAAGGAAGGAAAAATCATCTTGTTTGGTGGCTTAAAACATGGAATCATGTTTCAAAGTTCCTTGTTTTATGGTGATTTTTTGCATTATGTTTTAGTGCAATTTTTTTGGTGTATTATGGCTGCATTATTTCGTGCATTACAGCCTCATGGAAGAGGGTTTTGTGTGTTCCATGTATTATTTAGGTGTAGGCAAGGTATTCATGCAATTTAGAGAATTTACGATTAAGGGCTTAGGTGAATTAGTAAGCAATTTGAGTGTTTTAAAGCAATTTTAGGTTCTAATCAATTTAAATAAATAATTTTGACTCTAGATTAATAATTAGAATTTAATAAGCTTTAATTTGAGCCTAATATTGCTTAGGTTTCGTTAGACAATCAAAAATCTCAAAATTTGTAAAACTACACAAAGACAGGGCAAAACGGTCATTTTACTTAAAAATTGCCCGAGACCACCCGAGCTTAACCAATGGTTAATCATGGCTTAAAAACACCTTTTAACACATTTTAGTGAGGTTCGGACTAAGTCGGCACGCAATTAAAGTTAAAACGGGCAAGGGCGTTTTGGTCATTTCGCGCGTGCTCAAAATTAGGATTCTTCTCCTCTATTAACACACATAACACAAACAATCCCTTATTAACATCAAAACATCCCCTTGAGGATGGGTGGGGCCCACGATCCTCATTTTCTGAGTAAAATAACCTTAGGGGCATTTTGGTCATTTTACACGTACAGAAAATTGGGTTTGCAATACTTGCACGAATTGCTCCTAACTTCTCTTCTAACGTTATATTCCTTTATTAAGGATTGTTTGGTCTCAAATTTTATATAATATTTACCTACGGTAATTCGGTAATTCCTAATGATAGTAAAAATTACAGTAAAAATTGGGGCGTTCCAAGTCCATGGTGGCGGCGGCACGACTATGTAGGAAGTGGGGAAGGGAGGCTGGGGAGAAGCTGGATTGATGGGAGGCGTGGCATGGCTAGGGGCGGAAGGGAAATCGGGCAAGGGGTGGCTCATTGCGGCTTGCATGCTGCGGTGCTTGGCTAAGCGCAATGGAGAGGGAGAAGGTCGCGGTGGAGGATCGGAAGGCAGGAGCGTGGCCGTGATGCCGCGTGATGATGCGTGTGGAGGAGGAGCAGAGGCCGTGTGACTGCGGAGAGGGAGGAAACCATGGTGGTGGCAACGGGTACAGGCCCACGCTCCCTTTTCTACTCTTTACATATTTTGGATCTATGATGGTTTAATTGTGATTTGTCTTGTGCTTAAAATGGAATAGGATTTGGTTGGTTTTTGATTTGTTGTTTTTCTCATCTTCATTCATGGTTTGGGTTGAAACTGATTGGTTGTTTTGATGTGGCTGGGTTGGAGTCCGGTGATGATAATGGGAGGATGATGATGGTTCAGATGGTAGCTAGAATGGGAGGTGCTAGTGGTGCTAATGCTGATGGAAGGGTGGCAACACCACCATGTAGGGAAGTGATGCCGCCTTCTCTTCCTTTATGTTTTTTGTTTTACACTTGTGTTGTTGGTTTTTCTTTTCCTGGTTTTCTGATTTGATTTATAATTTATGGGTCTTGTATGGCTGGTTTTTGGATGATGATTTGAGTGTTGTTCTAAAGATTATTGTTTCCTTTGGCTGGGGTTTGATAATTTTGATTGTGGACAAGAAATTTTGGTTTGTGTTTGTTCATGGTTTGAGGACACTATATTTGCTAGGATGAGGAATGGATTCCTGAATCAAGTTGGTTTTTAAAAGAAATTAAATGGCAGATGACAAGTAAAAATATAGGATGAATTGAATTTTGATTTCTTACTTCCCTTTGTATTTTGATCTCCCTTGACTCTGACTCTATATGGTTTCTTTTCTTTCAACCACTAGAATTGAAATGCTGATGATGGAAGTGAGGTGACAGGAAGAGGTTAAAAGTTGATAGATGATGAAGATGGGTATGGGGTTAGTTCCTTCCTAACAGGTTCATGGCTTGCTCCTCAAATACTGATGCTCACCTTACCTATTTTGCTAATTAATCTTTGATCTTATGCTGTTCATGGAATGGGGTAGAACCCACACTAACTTGTCTTTCATGCCTTCCAGTTGCCAAATATTCCATTAGCTAAGCAATAGAGCCCATCCTCATGAGGGATAGGAGGAATGTGTGTCAGTCCTTCTTTTTTTTTTTTTTGTAACTTAATGTCACTGCCCATCATTTTGGTGAGGGGACGTGAGGAGATGGGAACAAATGTTGCATTATGGCCCTCTGTTTTTTGTAAAAAAGTTTTTTAATGGAATACTCCTTTAACTGCATGATATAATGTTTTATGTCTTAAAGCTAATTTAACTTTTTTATTGCTATTTGGTGAATATCTTCTTGTTATATGGCTGATTTTTGTTTGCATTATAGCTATAGTAGATAGTCCGCGGGGATACATAATTATTTCTTTTTATGATATTGGAGCTTTGAATTATTTTTGTCTTAAAAATAATACAGTCGAGTGTTATATATATAAAAGATAGATAAAGTTTAATCAATATCTAGTATGTTAAAAGCAATACGTATTTGAAAGGAACATATAAAAGTTTGAATGAAATTCGTTCACAAAACATGGTAGAATTTCTTCATATAGATATCCAAACAAAATAGAAGAAGATTTGCATTCAATGAATAAGACATCAACAAGAATAACAACCAAACTAATGCACTCAAAATAATTTATAATAATGTCAATTCTCTTCATAAATGATTTTCAGAAAGTACAAATTTTAAACTTTAAAATAATTAAAAACAACAATTAACATAATAATGTATTTTAATGAGTTATTAAGAGGTAATAAATCGGAAAGACTAATTATCCAGGAATTAATCAGTTTAGGTAATCAACCCTTAATTTGACCTAGTTGATCTTAATTAATCACACAATTAAGACCAAACGATAATTGGGGTATTACAACCACCACCAAACGCCTTTCAGCCACTGATTTTCTTCCCACCGCTATGCCCATATTTCTCAGCCATGCTCACGCCTTCCCTTGACTGGGCTTCAGGCGATCTGCCCTCATCCCTCAAGCAAATGACCGAGCCGCCTTGAGCCACCATAAGGCTAGACCGTTACTCTCCTTTCCTTCCCCTGCGACGGCAAACCGTGTCGGTAGCCCCCTCCCCTCTCCGCAACACGCTTGAGCAGGTCTCACCAGTCGTAAACGTGCGGTTTCATCATGAGGCAGCCATGCGGCCCGTCGCAGGACGATGGGTCCTCACTCTTCCTCCTCCAATCTCGCCTGTACCTCACCCTCACCCACAGCTACACACCTCCTCCCCCAGCCCTCGTGGCTCCTCTCCGTCTCTCTCTCTCTCTCTCTCTCTCTCTCTCTCTCCTCCTCTCCTTACCCAAGTTCCCTTTTTCTTCCTCTCTTTCTCTCCATGTGTGTGTGGTGGAGGTGAGGGAGTGTTGTGTGTGTTAGTGAGAGAGTAGGTGAGAATGTGTGAGAGAGTGAAGTGTTTAGGTGTGTGCTGAGCGTGTGGTTGTGTTAGTGAGTGTATGTGAGTGGGGAATGGGCACGGTGAAAAGCCCCACTCCCAAATGACTTCTTTTTTTAAGTTTTTTTTTTGTTTTTGTTGGATTGGGCTATTTTGTTTTTGTTCAAACTTTTTAGGGGTGTTGGGCTTTTATTTTATTTAGATTTTAAGATTTTTTATATAATAATAAATAAATAATTGAAACTCAGATTTTTAGTTAATTTGTCGAGACAACTTGTTAATCCTATATTTTGGAATATTTTAACTGTAATAGTTTGATCTTCTAAAATTCATTTTAAAAAATAAAATTAAACAACCCACAAATATTTTTCTATAGAACTATGTGACTTTGAGTTTCTTATTGCACTAGGGTATGCGTAGAGTAGGTGATTTTGATCCCTGTAAAATCAAAACTAAATTTTTATAATTTTTATCTTAATTGTAAATAATTTTTCTAATGAATTTTTTTCATGAGATATTTTATTTAATTTTCATTTATTTGGGGAATGTTGTATAAAAATGTTAATTTAGCCACAACGGTTTGTTAACTTAATATTCTGGCATTTGAGCTGTGAAGCTTAATGATCCAAAATTTACTTGAAAATTAATTTATTTTCTTTCCCTTTTATAAAAAATATCAAAATAAGTTTTTTTTTATTTGTAAATATTTATGATTTATAAGAGATTTTTTTTATTTCCATGTATTCAACTTAATTTGTTATTTTATTTCAAATGAAGATGTTAATTTAGTCGTGACGGCTTGTTAACTGATATTTGGACATCTGAATTGTGATGATTTGATGCTCAGAATTTCCCTAAATTTTTTTTTAAAATTTTCTTGTAAATAAAAATAATAATAAAATAAATATTTTGAAAGGTTATTAATAATTTGCACAAATCAATTAAGGTACCATAAGGACGGGTGTATTAGGGATGCGTAGGTTTAAATCCTACCCTCTTCTTTAATAACTGACTCAGAACTAATATGGTTACAAAGACCTTTTCTTTAAAAATAAAATGGGTTTTATCATGTTTTCCAATTTAAATAAACTTAGTGGCGACTTCAATTTTCAAATAATTCTTTTCGTCGTCCGTTGCAATTCGAATTGTGACAGTAGGGTTGTCTACTTGCTACGAGTTTAGCTTAAAGAGGGTAGTATAAGACTACTCAAGGTTCAACTTGGAGAGGCTGGTGAATAACTACTCAGGTTGTGACAGTAGGGGTTGTCTACTAGTCACATGTGAGAGCTTGGAAGGCTAATGTAAAGACTATCCGTGTTCTTTCTGGTTTGAGAAAGATGTTTAGTGGAATCTCAACGTGTATTGAGTATTGGATGTAGGTAGATTTGGATGAACAGATAAAAAACTTTTGTGTCATATCTTCTTCTCCCTGATCTCTTTTACTTTATCTGTTATGTCCATTAACTATTAATATATTAGCGTTTGTTACATAATGTATGATTCAGAAGATCTACTTTCTAAAACAACTAATCTCATTTCCACTGACTTCAAGCTTAATGCTTGAGAGTTTTTGTTTGTTAAATGTTTCAGATGTAAAAAGAAGCAAAGCAAAATTCAACTCCTCTTCTCATACACTTTTATACCTACACATTTTTCATGTAGGTTCCAAGTATGTGGTTAGTTTTAACAACAAAATTT
Source organism: Dalbergia oliveri (assembly GCA_030441495.1). Lineage (NCBI taxonomy): Eukaryota > Viridiplantae > Streptophyta > Magnoliopsida > Fabales > Fabaceae > Dalbergia > Dalbergia oliveri. The sequence continues at coordinate 24,280,178 of JAMLFY010000003.1, forward strand.
TCCTTCTATGTGAACATGCCTAGGCCGAAACCATGAGTCCCAAAATCCAAGTTTTAGGCAAAACTTTGAAACATGCATGAATGTGCTCTTTTTTGTGTGGAGATTCTAAATATCAACATGGTTTTTAAAACAAATATTCCCATCATAAAAACCTCAAAAAACAGTACCATAACTCAACGAGACTAAAGCTTGACCAAACATTTCATAAAATACATAAAAGTAACTCTTTGAAAGTGGAGAATAGAGTTGTGGAGCTGGATTTTGAAACAAAAATCTTTACCCACATACAATAGTGAAGGTCAAAACTTGAAGGAGAGGAAATGATGAGTTTTTCAAATAATTTTGAAAGAAAGGAAGAGTTTTGAACAAAATAGGCAACTTTTAAGCATAAATATTCATCAAAACTCAAACCCTTTTAATAAAAGATAGAAAACATGTTTGAACACAAAATCCTATCCAAAAGAGGTCTTTGTTAGGGATCAAGACAGCTACAAGCTCTTTGAAATTCAGGCTCTCAAGAAAGGAAACAAAGCTCTTTCTTTCCCCTTGAGCACCAATTCGATCAAGCAATAATGAAGGGGTTAGAAGCTCTTTCTAGAAAAACTAATAGTGGATTTAGGTTTGTTGGGTGGAAGAGGTATGGAAAAGTGTATTTGTTGTTGGATTTGGTAGAGGAATGAAGGAGTTGTAAGGTTGAAGATAGTGGAGGTAGGTGGTGGAGATGAGCAAAAATGAGATTGAGTGTTTTTTGTAAGGAAAAAAAATGAAATCTTGTGAGAATAGGGAGAAAGGGTGGTGGCCAAGAAGGATAAGAAGGAAAAGTGGAGTGGTTGGATCAAGTTAGGGGTAGTTTAGTAAAAGCAATAGTTAAAGTAGGATTAACTTGGTCTAACTAAGATTAATTTGAATTAATCATCATTAAAGGTGTCATTAGTCATAATAAATTATTAATTGTCATTAATTGGGTTATAACAACCACGAGGTGTGGCGAGGTGGTAGCTCACCTTATCTCTTAACCATGGTCGGGGTTCCCTCACCCATGGGAATGAAGCACATTTCGTGGCTAGCCATTTGCCTCTTTGGGAGATCTCTTGGATAAGGGGATTAGTCATTACTACCGTTAGTGGATACCCTGATTTCGATAAAAAAAAAAATTAATTGTGTTATAACATGTAGCCACTACAAGACAAGTGTAGTGGGTGGTGACATCATCATGTCCCCCTTTGTCTTTAAGAATGGGATTAAGTTTCCTTAATTATTCTTGGGTCTCAATTAAATCAAAATAATTATTTTGACTCAAAGTTAATTAATAAAAATAATCTATCTTTAATTATAGCCTAATATTGCCTATATGCCCTTAATTACTTTAATTAAGCTTAATTAGTACTAACTAAGGGCAAAATGGTAAATTTACATAGAAACTCCAGGACTCACCCAAACATCAAATATCCCCTTAAATTAATATATCCAACTGTCGGGTAATGACTGGGTCTAATCATCACTTAATCCCGCATTAAGTTACCTCAGGAACATTTTGGTAATTTTATACATGGGAAAAAAAATCAAGAATTGCGATTTTTACACTAATTGCCATCTAAAACATATGTAATCCCATTCAAACATTGAACTAAACCTTTGAGGATGGCTAGAACGCCGTCCAAGATTCTCGTGCAAAAATGACCTAAAGGGTATTTTGTCAGAAAGGAAAATCGGGCATATCCAGAAATGATTAAAACCAAAAACTACGCTAGTGAGTTAGATCCCAATTTATAGATACAAATGTCAAGATCCTCAATTTCACAATTAGTTGAGTATAAATCAAAATTCATAATCAATAGAATATCCAATCCTATAAATCACAAAAGATGACAAGCCATAATCAGAAGTTAAATTGGCTTTGATATCAATTGAAGGAATTTCAGTTATATATCATATGATATAAACAATAGATAAAATTCCTATGTCCCAAGGTCAATTTAACTCTAAATATAACATGTATAATAATAATTAGGAGATTGAGTAATGTAACACTCGCCCAAATATACCATCATCCTTATGCCATGACATTAGACTTAGGAGTTGTTACGTATAAGTTAGCGGACTTTTCTTAAATATCTATAGCAACTTTGATATATTCATACCATAACCAATGTAATACCTCGATTTTTTTTCAATATACAAATGATCGAAATGCCCCTAAGGTCATTTCACCGAAACGAGATCGCGGGTCGGCCATCCTCAAGGGATGTTTTCATGATAATAGGGTATTATGTGTGTTGTGTGTGGTAATAGAGAGAAGAATCTCATTTTTGAGTTCTAACACGTGAAATTACCAAAATGCCCTGGCTTTTAATCCCATTTTACGTGCCGGTGGAGACTTCACCAAAAGGTTTTAAATGATGTTTTCAAGCTATGTTTAGTAACTGGTTAAGCCCGGGTAGCCCGGGCAATTTTTTTAAAAATTACCGTTTTGCCCCTAGTCTTGGGCATTTTAAGCTTAATGACGCGATTAGCGAAACCTAAGCAATATTAGGCTCTAATCGAAGATTAATTAATTTCAATAATTAATCTAGAGTCAAAATAATTTATTAAGGTTAATTAGAATCTAAGATTGCTTAGTTAAACTCTAATTACATCTTTTGATTCGAGATTCCTAGTCATGGAAGCTTGAATAGTGTTTCTCTCTCCAATTCCTTAAATTAAGGAATTGTGCCCATACCTTCATTTGACTAAAGAATGGTTTTAATTTGTTAATCTAGCAAGAACAACTCCTTAATCATGTCTTGATAGCCTTAATTATCCATTACCTCACTTAAACACCTTCTTACAAACCCCTAATTAAAAGCCTAAAGCAAAGACACACCTAAACACACCATTAAAACACAATTAGATGAAACAATTTCCTCCACCTTGGGCTGATTATGCTAGCTAAAATCCTCCCCCCTTTTTTTCCCACATGTTGATTTATTTTGCACATAAAGAGCCATATCCAAGCCCATACCTTGCCCATGCCCAACACCATGCCTAAGACATGCCTTGACCAAGAGATATTTTCCCTCTTTTGCTCTCAAAATGGCCACTTCCTCCCCTCAAAGGCTATGCATGAGCTTCACTTCATCTATAAATAAGCTTGCATGAAAGCTCATTCAATCTTTTACACTCTTTGCAAACTCTAGGATTTCTTCTCAAAGCTCAAAGAAGTCTGTTTTCTTCTTCATTCTCTTAAAACACAACCTCTCCTTTTCCTTTCCTCTCTTGGTCGAAACCTTAAGTCCACCTTGGAAGGAAGTTTTCTTCTCATCTTCATTTCAAGAAACAAGCTTTTCTCTTCACCATTTGGTAGGGAGTTGTTCTCTAAGTTATTTTCTTGCTTTACTAAGTCTTGTTCTTGTTCTAAAAAGATGTTTGAATGATCTTCCCTAAGCTTTTATGTTTCGGTTTCTCTTCTTCCTTTCTTTTTCTTTTCAGCCACTAAGGCCTTGATAATGTTTCATGATAGCTTAATAATGAGTTTTCAAGATAATAGTCTTGTGGTTACCATGTGAGAAAACTCTAAAGCTTGAAAACTTGGTCTTGGGCCAAACATGATTTCGGTTTTCATTCCCTTTACTTGTTCAAAGATTGATGAAAATGTTAAGTAGCTCACTAAAGGTTTTGTTAAGAAACTTAAACACATATTTTCAAAAAGCTCTAAGCTTACCCTTGCCAACCTTAAAGTTGGTCGGCCATTCTAAGAGTTTACTCTAGATTGAAGCCCATGAGCAATAAAATAAAGAATATGGGTAGTTCTTTTTATGTTGTTTTGGATAAGTATTGATGCTTTTGCCTTAGTACATTTTCTTGAGCTTGATGATGAAGTTCAAAACAAAGACTTCTTGGAAGACTTGGTGCCAAGAACCCTAAAGCTCACTTTATGTTGTTAAGATACATATTGGGTTAAGGTTGTGATATTCCTCTAAAGTCTTGCAAGAGCTCTAGTTAAGATAAAATGAGTTGCATTCATGTTTATGTTTATGCCTTGCATAGCATGTTTACTTTCAAGTTATCACTAAAACAACTTAAAGATTAAAAACAAGAATACATATTATCACTTAAATAATCTCAAAGCCTACATATTTCAACCTTAAAGTTGATTGTTGATTTGGAGTGACCACTCCAAGGGGCCTAGAGCACTAAAATAGAGAATTGAACCTTACATTCCATGTTTATCTTTCTTGTCTAGCATGTTTATATTTCAAGTTATCACTTAATTCTTAAAGATAATAAAGATGTTGCATCCCATGTTTATTTTATGCTCTCACTTTATTTCCTAATGAAGAGTAAAATGAGGAGCATAGCATGTTTATGATTATGTCATCACTTAAAAGATCTAGAGCTCAAAAACTTGCCCAAGTATCACATGTAAAGTTTTGGAAAAATGGAAACTTTAATCATGGCTAGTTGATGCACCTTAGTCATGGTGAAATGTTGTTTTGAGATTTGCAAAATATGAAAAGATTTCAAAGGGGTTTTGGAAAGATGTGGCAAGATGGTTTTGAAGTGGTAAAATACTTGAGTATACATCAAAAACCTTGTGTTTTTAAAAATTCGAGGTTCTGGTAATCGATTACAACCCTATGTAATCGATTGCCATAATGTTTTTGGAAAGATTTTAGGCTCTGGTAATCGATTACTAGTTTATGTAATCGATTACCCATGGTTTCTTCATGCAGAACCAGTCTGAACTTCAGTAATCGATTACCAGGTCATGTAATCGATTACTCTGTTGTTCTTCCTTTTCAGAACCAAGTTTCATTCTTGGTAATCGATTACCAGCATGTGTAATCGATTACCAAGACCCTATATGTGCAAAAATGAGTGCTTTGTTTATGAGGAAATGAATATATGATATAGATGCTTATGTGAAGTTATAATCTTGCATGATTACTTATTGGGAATGCATGTGACATGATTTATATTACCTAGCATGCCATGAGGACTGCATATGTAACATCCCTTGCCGCTTTATGGATCATCGACTTCCCACAAACCAACACGGGTCTTTCAGCGTGCTTTGTCCTCACTCACACGCTTCTGGAACTTCTCAGGAGGTCACCCATCCCAAAATTACCCCATGTCAAGCACGCTTAATTGTGGAGTTCTTTCGTGATGGGCTACCGAAAAGAAGATGCATATTTGTGGCATAGGTAGTATTAATCAATTCATATAAGCCCTCCTTAACGTATAGTCCCATACCTATATAGACTCAGGATCCTCTCATTCGGTGTGTAATCGGTTCATTCATGTACCCCTTCGCTTGGAGGCAGGAGCCGCTCCTTGTAGTCCTTCCGCAGATCACTCCTTACCCTCGTCCCGGGCTTAGCATATGCTAAAAAGCAAGAGTAAAGTATATGATAAAGTTGTGATGTTGCATCTTGTTATGACTTGTTTGATAATATTCTATGATTTCGTGCTCATGCTGCATCCATACATAATATGCTAATATGGAAATGATCCCATTTATGACTTCCTGAGTTAAGGGTTGTAGGGTGATCCAAGAAAGAGATGAGATTCCCTTCTTTTGCTCCATATGAAATCTAGTGACGACTAGTTAGGATTGAGCTCATTCCTAGGCGGACGTTTGAGTTTTGGTGACCATGAGAAAATCACCTGGCCGGCATGTTGGGTGGACTTTGATGACCATGATGAGGGTGGAAAAGTAAAAGAAAGGAACTCGAAGAGTTTAATCATGATAAAGTAAAAGACGTACATGCATATGTTTCATTTCTATTTCACTTGGTGTATTTGGTTAAGTGATATGTGTTATTTACTTCTGCCATTCTGGATTAGGTATTGTCATACATACATAAGATATCTGTTGCATTCATGACACTAAGACCATGCTAAAAGACACCTACTTTGGATAATAGGATTTGAAAAATTAAAATTGAACCTCATGCATACACACCTCTTTCGTAATAAACTAAGTGGCTGGGGCGATGACGATGACACTTGTGTTAGAGTCGGAGGCCTATCTAGAATCTTGCATAAGTTTCTCATCCCTTTTTTCCTTTCTTCAATGTCATCTCCAGAAGTGAATGATGTGGATGTTCGTGACCCCTTTGAGGCGCAAGCATAGGAACTACGCCATCCATCGATTAGAGGTCGAGGAGAAATGCGAAGACTAGTCTAGTAGTGCTATAGTAATGTTTAGTGTTGGGCTTGTGTACGTTCATCTTGTTTGATGTGTTTACATGTCCTCATGTTCAGAGGACATCATCGTTACGTTGTAACTATGACATGTTAATATAACTTATGTTGTGATTATACTATGGCTTGCTTATAAATGCTATGATGATGTGTATACGTTTGATATATCATGTGTGTATTAATCGCTATGTATGCGCACGCATGGCTCGATTTTTAAGTACTAAGTTCGAAAAGAAAAATTTAATCGTATTTTATTATTCTTATTTTAAAGAAAAGTAAGTCAAGATCTAAAACAAAGGCGTAACAACTAATAACTAATCGAAATGCGACTTGAGCGTATGAGGTTAACAGTTAAGGTGTTACAACCAATTTGTAATTCTATTACAATATATACAAAGGAACAAAATATTTAATTATCACAAAGTCACATACAAGAGGAACCTCTTCTAAGAGCTTTACGTACATCCGTCTTTTAAATATTATAAACATAAGCATATTCAAATGAAAACTAATAGTAGTCTTCGACCATGGAGCTATTACAAACATAAACTTGCACAAATGTAGCTTTATCGTGCTCTGAGTAATCTGAAGATGACATGGAAACACACAAACATAGGGGTGAGAATTGTACAATTCTTAGTAAGGTATCCCCAAATACACAGTTACAAATGTCATCGTCATCATCCTAACCACTTCATTTATTAGAAAAATGTGATCATGCATTACATAACAAAGATTCATTTTTAAGTTTCCAAAATTATCCTTTCAAAGTGGGTTTCTTTTAGCATTCACTTACTCAATGCACATATATCATAAGGATCAACCACATAGTAAATCATCCAAAACAAATAATTGGATATGATATGACTATGCATATGATAAATGCAGTGAAATTATGTTAAAGTGCCCTTGACACATCGAAGGAGTTCCATTTTACTCATGGCCATAGTACTCAATTCATGCATTTTCTCTTTTATCGACATAGGAAAGACTTAGTTCATACAAAATGGTAATCTATAGTGGATAACACCATACATGGGAAATAGACTCCTTATCAGGAGTAAGCTCATTCCCATACGTGATCATCAGACTTCATTTTTTTCCTTTTTCGAATCACACATATATCTATTCCTAGCTGACGTCTACCAACTCATAATATCTCTAGGAAGTTCCTCTCTTTGCCTTCCCCTCAGTCAACATAAGTCTTGTTTATATTTTGTCCATATGTCAAAACATGCGCAATTGAAGTTCATACATTCTCTCTTACCACATATATGCATCATTTACTTTTCTTATTCCAAATGAATGTATAAAGCACATATAGGCATTCATTCATAATGTGATTTCAATCATGCCTCATAAATTAATCTTTACTTCCTCTAGCATGTATTTATATATCACAAGCATATGCCCAAGTATTCATGATCAAGTATTCATGTTATACTAGAACCCATTATATCATTAATTCAAGGCATTTGGTACAATTCCAGCACATTGGCAGATTTCACCCCTATATGGCAAAATTTAGTTTTCATATCAAACAACCAAATCCAAGGCCATAAAAATTATCCATGAAACATCAATGTGTCCCCAAGGTCCTGTAAAAATTTTAGAGGAAAATAAGCTTTCTAACTATGTTAATAAAATTATACAAATTCGGAGGTTAGAAACCCTCTCATTATAGCTCATAGCCAATTTCACAATTTTATTACCATATCAAATGAACATTTAAAATCCTACAAAAATTCAGGGTTGAAATTCAATATGTCCTCAACATCCTCTAAAAACTTCAAAGGAAAATTCGATCATTTGATATAGTAACAAAAATAGACAAATTCATAGTTTCAGATTTGGTTGTTAGTAAAAACCATAACTGTCTTGATTTCTGATTTTTAGAAAAAAGCAAAAGTCATTTCCAGACCAAGAAAAATACTGAAAACACCTTAACATGTTAGCTTCGTTAGAAAAAAATTTAGCTGAAGATAAGGTCTTTGACTAGATTAGAAAAATCAAGTAAATCCACCTGCTGCCTAAAACTGGATTTCTGGCAACATAGCTCTAATATCATCTAAACACTCCACCAAATTAAACACATTAATATCTATATATTATCAATCAATACAACAAAAATATCAAGTAAATGAGTAACTAAATTACATAAAATAGATTTGAGGCCAAAAAGGTTTAGAAGTCATACTTGTGAAGCTTTAGGGCTTTTAATTTCCAAACAGCACCTAATCCCTTCCTTAAACAGTAGGGTATGATATATAAAAGTGAGAAATAGTGAGGAATTGAAATTCTAATCAGTTAGTTTTGTAGGTGGTGATGAGTAGTTCAAGTTTTGTGAAGGGATCTTAAGGTTTTAGCAAGTTTAGGCTAGGGTTTTGGAGGTTTTAATCACGTTTGAAGCTCTTTGAGGAAGCAACAATGGAGGCTGAAATGTCCTTGTTCTTCGAAATTGTGGGGATTGGTGTGATAAGGTTTGGTGAATTGTATTTATCTTAGGTTAGATATAATAATAATGTAGTCAAATGTGTATTTCTTTCTTCTAAAAAGAATTAATAAGATAGGTGGATAGGATTTAATCTTGTTAGTCAAGATTAAATCTTGGCCATCCACTTGGCTTTAAAGGATAAAAATTATCCTATTACAAAGATTAAACTATCTTTCAATGTTAGAAATTACATACCGAAATTTTACCAAACGGGTAGAACACCATATCTGAGAAATCAGATATTGCTTGAAACAATTCCAGGTATAAAATCTTCATCTCTAACCATTTCTAACTTAACCCTATCTTTTTTCAATCCCAGCATCTCCTGATTCTAATCTAGGGTTTCAGTTGTCCAATAGGCCCGTGGCCCACAGATCACTATTCATTTTTTTTTCAACTCGTCCATTTGGCTATCCTCATCATTGCTAGAACTATCAGATTTTTTAAATTCTCTCTAATAAAGTTCAAATTAATTTTTAAATAAATTTTGGGGTGTTACAAGTAACAACTCCAAGTCTGATATTATGACTTAAGAATGATGTTATACTTGGGAGGTGTTTAAGGTTTAAATTAAATTCAACATTGATTTATGTTAATCCATAAAATTATTCCAACATGAGTCTTTGAGAAATTTCTCCTATAATCTGATTTTGAGCAATACCTTTCAAGTCAGATGTTCCTTTGGAGTTTCTTCTTCTTCCCTTCCTTATAGATTTTTGAAAGATCTTCAAAGACTTCTTGATTCTAATCATGTTGAGAAACATATGTTATTATTGTGGAGCTATACTTGGTCTAGGAGCTTGAGTTTCTCCTAGATTCAGATTGTTAAACTCATCTTCTAGATCCCTCATTTCTTGGTTCTAATCATGTTTCAATTCTTTGAACTTGATATGTATGGTTTTTTGAACAACATTGGTTCTCTTGTTTACACTTGCAAGCTTTGGAAATAGAAGATAATCTAGGAAGATACTATCATCAAACTTGGGATTAAACTTAGCCAGGTTGTCTTTTATGTTAAGTATAAAACATTCAAATCCAAAAATGTGAAAATATGATGTTGGATTTTTAGCGTTTCCATAACTCATATGGAGTTTTCTTGAGGATTGACCTTATGAAATCACGATTTTGGATGTAGCATGAGGTATTAACAACCTATGCCCCAAAATTTTTACATAGACCATTTTGTAAAAGCATGGTTTTGGCCATTTCTTGCAGAGATTTATTTTCTTTCTACAACCTTATGTTGTTGAGTGTTTTAGGAGAAGAAACTTTGATAAATGTCATTTTCTTCATAAAACATATCAAAAACATTGTTTTCAAATTCACCACCATAATATGATCTAATGCAGGAATTTGGGAACCTTTTTCATTCTAAACTAATTTAGCAAATATTTTGAAGGCTTCACAAGCATCATCCTCATGAGCAAGAAACATAACTCATGTGAATCTTATGTAGTCATCCACAATGACCAAGCCATATCTCTTTCCAATCAAGCTAGTAGTCCTATTTGCTCCAAAAAGATCAATGTGTAAAGGCTTAAATAGTCTTGTAGTTAAATCTATATTTTTACTATAGAATGAGCTTTTGGTTTCTTTACCTTTCTCACAGAAATCACAAATGGAATCATTGTCATAATTAATCTTAAGTAAACCCCAACTAGCTCTTTCAAGATATCTGAATGATTAATCTCATATAAGCATGGCTAGGTTTCTTATGACACACCACTTTTCATTGAAGAAGGATGTCTGAAAGTGGCATGCCACTTATCTTGATATTAAGCTTTAGCTTTGTCCATAAGTTTATCTTGCCATTATGTTAGGACCTATGGGCATAACTGTTGAGTTTTACTTTGCCATAGGATAATGTTTTGTACTTTGACATATTTTGATGTATTTTAGACAATCCTTGTGAGGACTATTTGATATATGCCCCATAGCTAGTAAGAGTATGTATATTATACAATATATGATGTGTTTAGTACTTTGAGAAAATCTGATGAGACTCGTTTATACATTATTTCCTCTCTATTCAAAAGGTTTCACCTATATGTCACTAACTGCTAACACTTTGTACGAAGTAAATATGATTAAGTAAAAGTAAACAAGTCAATTATTATATGGCATATAAATATGACACGTAGTACCATACTTTCAGTTATAGTGTTCCAACTAGGTGGAACACTAGGATTAAGGGGTGTTACACTCAGCATGTCTTTATCCAAACAAATTTTTGAAACACGATGCAGTTTTTATGCAAAAAACCATGCAACGTAAAGACTTTGTACACACAAGAAAATTTTGAAGCTCAAAAGAAATTAATCATTGTTATATCAGAGCTCGTGAAAGAAGTTTTTGAAGCTCAGAAGGAAACTTGTGAAGTTTTCTCAGAACATAGTTTTCAAAGCTTGTGATATGAATGAGAGAACTTCATATTTTGTGTGACAGAGCATATGTAACGCCCAATTTTTCTGTTTGAGTACAAATGACCAAATGCCCTTAGGTCATTTTTACCGAAATTCGAGGGTAGCCGACTGGAATCTCGAATGGGTCAACTCAATGTTTGAAGGGGATTATAATTGTAATGTTTGATATCCGAGCTGAAAATCTCATTTGAACTTTCGGCTCAAAATGACCAAAATACCCTGAAGCGTTTTATGCGGGTAAAGGTGCCGTTTGAGCTTGGAACTTTTCCAGAAAGTTCAGAATGATGTTTATGAGTGATTTATGATGGTTAGTTAAGCCCAGGAGGTCTCGAGCAATTTTAGTGCAAAATTACCATTTTGCCCCTAGAACGTGTACATGAGCCTAATGATGTAATTAACCAAACCTAAGCAATATTAGGCTTTAATCAAAGATTAATTAATTTCCATAATTAATTTAGAGTCAAAATAATTTATTAAGGTTAATTAGAACCTAAGATTGCTTAGTTAAATTCTAATCTCATTCTTTGATTTAAGATTCCTAGTCATGGAATCTTGAATAATAATTTCTCTCTCCAATTCCTTAAATCAAGGAATTGTGTCTATGATTTAATTTGACTAGAAAATGGTTATTAATTTGTTAATCTAGCAAGACCACCCCTAAATCAAGTCTTGACAATCTTAATTGACCTTACCTCGTCTAAATACTTTCTTACAAACTCCTAATCAAAACCTTAATCAAAGAAACACCTAAGCACATCATTAAACCACAATTACATGAACAATTTCTTCTCCTCCCTTGGCTGGAAAACTGGCCGAATACATACCCTTCTATTGTGTCACATGTTGATTTTGTTTCACTCAAAAGACCATGCCTTAAGCCATGCCTTGCCCATACCTAGCCATACTTCCAACCATGCCTTTGAATGACAAACTTTGAAGATATTTTCTTCCTTCCTTCCCATCTTGAAACGTGGCCTCCTCCCCTTGGCAGCCCGAATTTTCAATTTTCTATAAATACCAAGCCGTAGAGAACTTGGTTACACTTTAGATCATTTGCCAAGTTTAAGCTTTCTTGCAATTTTCTCTCTTTTCCTCTCAAATTCTCTTCATCTTGTTCTTCCTCCACTATCAAAGAAACCTTTCCACCACCACAAACCACCACAAACAACCTTGAATCACCACTCCCTCACCTCAAACCACCTCTCAAACACCAAACCTTTCCATTTCCAAGCTTACTCTTTCAAGGAAAAATCATCTTCCTTGAGTTTCCCTCTTGGCCGAATCATCCTCACCATCCAAGAGAAGATTTTGTCTTCTCATTTCATCAAGAACACAAGATTTCTTCACCTCTTTCAAGACTTCATTTGGTAGGGGTTTATTTTCCAAGTTTTGTTTTTTTTCTTTAAGGAAGAGTTCTAGTTTTCTCTTGGTTTTCAAAGTTCTTCCTTTTTTTTTTCCCTTTTTCATTTTGGCCTTAGAGCCTTGTGTTGAGAAAACTTTGGCTTGATGATGAGGTTTCAAGATAATGGTCTTGTGATGCCATGGAGAAACCTCTAAAGCTTGAAAACTTGGTCTTGGACCATATAGGATTTCGATTTTCCTTTCCTATTCCTTACTCAAAGATTTTGGTTTTCATTCCTTCTTTGTATAAAGTTTGATAAAAATGTTAAGTAGCTCACTAAAGGTTTTTATTAAGAAAATTAATCATATGTTTTCAAAGAGCTCTAAGCTTACCCTTGCCAACCTTAAAGTTGGTCGCGTTCTAAGAGTTTACTCTAGATTGAAGCCCATGAGCAATAAAATAAAGAATATGAGTAGTTCTTTTCATGTTTGCTTTGATAAGTGTTGATGCTTATCTTTTAGTCCATTTTCTTGAGCTTGATGATGATGTTGAAACCAAAGACTTCTTTGAAGGCTTGGTGCTAAGAACTCTAAAGCTCACTTTATATTGTTAAGATACATATTGGGTTAAGACTATTAATGTTCCTCTAAAGTCTTGCATGAGCTCTAGTTAAGATAAAATAAGTTGTATTCATGTTTAAGTTTATGCCTTGCATATCATGTTTATTTTGATCCATCACTAAGCTCTCAAGAATAAATAAATGAACTTGCATTTCATGTTTAAATTTCCAAGCTTGCAGGTCATGTTTATATTTCAAGCTATCGCTTAATCTATAAAGATAATAATGAGGTTGTATCTCATTTATTTTATGCTCTCACTTTACTTTATAATGAAGAGTAAAATAAAGTGCATAACATGTTTATGTTTATGTCATCACCTAAATACCCTAGAGCTCAAAGACTTGCTCAAGTATCATATATAAAGTTTTAGAAAATGGAAATTGTAACCATGACAAGTGGATGTGTTCTAGTCATGATACAATGATGGTTTTGATTTTGTAAAATGTGAGGATGATTTCAAGAAAATGCTAGAAAAATGTTTTACGTGATCTCAAGGTGTTTACGTAGCTTAGGATGTGTCAAAAATCATGTTTTCTCAAATTCTGAAGGTTTTGGTCATGATTACCAGAATGGTTATTCGAAGAATTTTAGGTTCTGGTAATCGATTACCAACAATGTAATTGATTACCAAGGCTATTCCTCATGCCCATAACCGATTTTTAACTCATGGAATCGACCAACAATGTAATCGATTCCGAGTGTCCTCATGCCCAAAATCGATTTTTAACTCCTATAATCGATTACCCATTTATGTAATCAATTACCATGATGTTCTTCATTTTCTAAAGGTTTTAGCCCTAAGTAATCGATTACCATCCTGTAATTGATTACCTGATGTTCCTTGTCCCAGAACAAAACCTAGGTTTTGGTAATCAATTACTAGACTCATGTAATCGATTAACAAGCCACCCTTTGAATTCTTAAAATTATTCCAAGAGAAAACTAGCAACTTATATGCTTTTAAATCATGAAATTATGTGATTATGTGAGCTATGCTTTTTGGTTCTGCCCTAATTATTTGGTGATTGTATTAATTCTGTTTTATGGAGTTAAGATGTGTAAAATGTAACCAGAATTTCTCCTAATAGAGTACAAATGACCGAAATGCCCTGAGGTCATTTTCCGAAATTAAAGGGCAGTTGCCCCAACCTCGAATGGGTCAACTGATTTTTGAAGGGGATTATGTTGTGAATGATTTTCGAGGTGAAAATCTCGTTTTCTAAACTTTCGGCTCAAAATGACCAAAATACCCTCCTGTGTCTACACGGGTAAAAGGTGCCGTTTGAGCCCAGAAACTTTCCAGGAAGTTTAGAATGATGTTTGTGAGCAATGTTTGATATTTAGTCCTGCTGGAAGGTCCAGCGGTTTAGCACAAAATTACCATTTTGCCCCTAGAACAGTGTACAGTAAGCCTAATGACGCAATTAAGCAAACCTAAGCAATATTAGGCTCTAATCGAAGATTAATTTATTTCGATAATTAATCTAGAGTCAAAATGATTTATTAAGGTTAATTAGAACCTAAGATTGCTTAGATAAACTCTAATTGCATTCTTTAATTCAAGATTCCTAGTCATGGAATCTTGAATAGTGTTTTCTCTCAATTCCTTAAATTAAGGAATTGAGCCATACCTCATTTGACCAAAAGAATTATTTTAAATTACTAATCTAATAAGATTACCCTCCTAATCAAGTCTTGAACCACCTTAATTAACCATTTTCTCACCTAAACACTTGCTTACAAACTCCTAACCAAAACCTTAATCAAAGAAACACTTAAACACATCCTTAAACCACAATTACATGAACAAAAATCCCTTCCCCCTTGGCTGATGTGTTGGCCGAAAATCCCCCTAAAAATGGTGCCACATGTTATTTTTTGATGCACTCCAAGCCCATGCCTTAGGCCATGCGTTGCCCATACCTTGCCATGCTTCCAACCATGCTTGCCATGCCTAAGCCCATGCTTTTGTAAGAGATATTTCCTCCTCCCTTGGCCTTGAAAACCATCAGCCATTCCCTCCCCAAATCAGCCAACATATCTCATTCTTCTATAAATACCAAGCCTTGATGAACCTTGTCACACTTTGGTTCACTTGGTAAGTGCACACTTCTTGCAAATCCTCTCATTTCCTCTCAAACTTCCTCACCTTGGCTGATTTCTCCCTTCAAGTTTCAAGAAGATTTCCCTCTCCATTTCATCAAAAACTCAAGCTTTCCTTCCTCTCTTCAAGACTTCTTAAGGTAGGGGTGTTGTTTTAATGTTTTGTTTGTGTTCTTCAAGAAAGTTCTAGTTTTTCTCTTGGTTTCAAACTCTTTTCCCCTTCCTCTTTCTTTTTTGGCCAAGAGGCCTTTTTATAAAAAGAATATGAGCTTGATGATGAGGTTTCAAGATAATGACTTGTTGTTGTCATGTGAGAAACCTCTAAAGCTTGAAACAACTTGGTCTTGGACCATACATGCTTGGATTTCCTTTCTCTTCTTGGCTTAAGTTTCGGTTTTCCTCTTCCTCTTTCCCTTAAGGATTTCAGTTTTTCTTCTTTGGATTTGAACAAAGTTTGTAAAATATGTTAAGTAGATCACAAAAGTTTTGTTAAGAAAGTTAATCTTACAATTTCAAAGAGCTCTAAGCTTACCCTTGCCAACCTTAAAGTTGGTCGGCCGTTCTAAGAGTTTTACTCTAGATTGAAGCCCATGAGCAATAAAATAAAGAATATGACTTAGTCCTTGTAGTTTTGTTTAGACAAAGTGTTGAACTTTGGGTCCATTTCTTTAAGCTTGATGATGAAGTTCAAACCTTAAGATTTCTTTGAAGTCTAGGTGCCAAGAACTCTAAAGCTTGCCTTATGATACATAATGGGTTGAGGTTTATGTTCCTTTAAAAGTCTTGCAAGAGCTCTAGTTAAGATAAAAATAGTTGCATTCATGTTTAAATTTATGCCTTGCATCTCATGTTTATTTTGATGCTATCACTAATTTCACAAGAGTAAATGAATGAACTTGCATTACCATATTTAAATTCCCAAGCTTGCATTTCATGTTTATATTTCAAGTCATCACTTAATCCTTAAAGATAATAATGAAGTTGCATCTCATATTTATTTTATGCTCTCACTTTACTTTCTAATGAAGAGTAAAATAAAGTGCATAGCATGTTTAAGATTTTGTCATCACCTAAATACTCTAGAGCTCAAAGACTTGCCCTAAGTATCCTAAAAAGGGAACTCTATAAAAAAGAAATGGATGAGTTTTAGTATGATTCAATAATGGTTTGATTTTGTAAAATGTGAATGATTCTAAGAAAATGTTGGAAAACCGTTTTATGAGGTCTCAAGATGTTTAAATAGTTTGGAATGTGTCAAAAATCATGTTTTCTCAAATTCAGGAGGTTCTGGTAATATTACCATCCATGTAATCGATTACCAAAGGTTTTGAAGGACTTTTGGTTCTGGTAATTGATTCCAGAGGCAATGTAATCGATTACCACGACTTTTTCATGCCCAGAACCTTCTGAAACCCTGTAATCGATTACCTGATAGTGTAATCGATTACTATTATGTTCTTTATTTTCAAACGATTTAACCCTAAGTAATCGATTACCAATGTATGTAATCGATTACTCGGTTGTTGAAACCCAGAATGAATTGAGCTCCTGGTAATCGATTACTAGGAACATGTAATCGATTACCAGAACACCTTTTGTTTTCTAAAAATGTCCAAGAGAAAACTAGTAACTTATATGCTTTTCAACCCAAGAGATTATGTGATTTTATGGGTTCATGATTTCGGTTCTATGTTTGGCTCCTATAAATGCTGTTCTAAGGTGTTAAATGTGTAAAATTATGTTGAGTGAAGCAAGGATCGATTTAGAAAATTTAGAAAAGAATAAGTAATTAAAAGGGATTAGAGATGAGAATTCTAGAACACCTTAATGCAAGAAATGCAAATCTGTTCTAGCATGATTAATTCAAGGATAAATGATTCATAATTAGTAAGACATGTACAAGATCCCTTCATAAATGATTAGGTGTTGATTTCTAAGTTTAAGATGATGATAAGAGATTTAAAGTGGTTTATAACTTAGAGAACATGCCTAGGATTCCCTCATAATTGATCTAGGAATTAATTATGGAGCCTTAGGCGAAGATGGATCTTAAAAAGGGTCACGAATGGAGATTTTAGAGCCCGTAAGCACATGATATTTTCTGCCCTTTTATGATAAGTGCTGATTGGAATTTTGTGAGTTCAAATCTTAGAGAAAAGTTTAAGTGTCATCCCTTTGAGGGTAATAAAGATGCAAATACAAGTTTAAAGCCCGTAAGGGTCAAAGCATAAGATACTATGAGATAGGTGGACGAGAGAATATGATTATGATGATGAACCTCGTGCACACTTATGATGATGTGATTATGTTAGTTCCTTGAGCATGAAACTTTATGTGCATAATTTGATTTGGTGATATGATGAAATGTTGTGTTTGAGATGCATAATGTTTCAAAATATGAATGAAATTGAGAAATATGCTCATGTGAACTAGAAAGTTATTGATTTGAGAAAGTTCCATGAAAATGATGCATGTGACTAAGATTATGTGGCATGACTCAAATTTGAGAAAATGGGTAAATTTGAGGGACATAAGAAAGTTTTTGAGAAAAATGATGTTTAAAGTGATATGCAAGACATACTTCTCCTACTAGGGAGAAGGTAAAGGGCATAGGCATTAGCCTGCCAAAGCGGACAAAGTCACTGGTCTTAACTAGTCGATGCGTTTCGAAGAAGGAAAAGTATATGATGTTTAAAGTGACACACGAAACGTACTTCTCCTGCTCAGAATGAGAGAAGGTAAAACCGTGAGGGCATAGACATTAGCCTGCCAAAGCGGACAAAGTCGTTGGTCTTAACCAGTCGATGCGTTTCGAAGAAGGAAAAAGTCCCATGATGGGTGATCCTTAGGCCCCTACCCGTACTCTGGAGTCGGGATTATGATGATTATGATGAATATGTTTATGATTCGCTTATCAAGAGGATAAGTAAGAACTAGTGACGACTAGTTAAGGTATGAGCTCATAGCCTAGTTTAAGGGGTGCGGTTACTATTATGATTGGTGTCACAAGTATGAGAAAAGGAAAGATGTTCAAGAGAAAAGTTACATGCCACTTATATGTTGTTTGTTATTTGTTTGATTTACCTAAAGTCCTGCCATGCATCCATGAACTATTATGTTGCATACATGCATTAAGAATCATTATAAAAGACATGGACCTTGGATAAATACCTTTGTGAAAACCTCATAATGAACCTATGCATGCTTAACCTTTTCATAATAAACCCAAGGTTCCTGGGACGTAAACGATGACACTAGGATAGAGGATTTCCTCCTGAGATTCTTTAGCAAGAATTCTCACCCCTCTCTCTTCTTTCCTTACGTCTTCAATATGAATGGCGTCGTTCGTGATTTTTGTTGACCCGCCTACATGAGAGGTGCACTATGACCCGAGCATCAGTCCTACCATTTCAAGGTCATTGAGGTGTGCATTTGCATACGTGGGACGTCCTTTTGCTTTCCGTCTCCAGCCATCGCTTCGATCCGACTTCACCCTATGGCGACGACATGATTTTCGAGAGGACGCGCCAGTGACGGGCAGAACCGCCATGCCCGACCCTCATCCTCAGCTGGGCATGATCATCCAGAGTTCGTATCCCTTATTCGCCGCGGAGAGACCTCTGAGGACTCAGGCCTCCGTATTCGGAGGATTCCGCCCCTTGATCCTGGTTCCTGATGGGGGTAGCGAGGATCAAGTCTCCAGCCGAGGCCTGCGAGGCGTGACGTGAGCCAGAGAGACGCCTCGCCGAGATGGTCATGTCGCTCGTCGCCGCATGCCCACATCTCCTCTTCGATGGGCACATCAGAGGAGCTCTGGAGGTCGTAGGCTATGTCTCCGTCGAGGATTTGCGTCGTCCGTAGGTGTTGGAGGAGAGTCTTAGCTTGGGAGTATCTTTTAGGGTTGTTCCATGTATTTGTCTTCATGTTTCTTATTTTATGTTATTGAACCTGCAAGCTCTCCACTAGTATGGGTAAGACTTTATATTTCTGTTGTGATGTACTAAACTATGTTATCTAATGTGATGAGGAATGATGTTTATGATGGATGTGTTCTTTAATGCTTATGTTCTGTATGTTTTATTTATTCTTCCGCTTCACGTTTATATGTTATGCGCAAAGGCTCGCACTTTGTTTTCTATGAATCATTTCAAAAAAAATTTACCTGTATTTTCCGCTAAGTATTTTGTAAATGAATTTAAAGAAAAGTAATAACTAATAATTAGTCTTGATACATCTTAGCGTATTGGGATTAAATTTTAGGGTGTTACATAAAATTATGTTTGAGTGAGGCAAGGAGACGAATCTGAGAAGTTAGGAAAGATTAAGTAACTAGAAAGGACTTAAAATGAAATTCTAGAACACTTAGACACAAGAAATGCAAATTCTTCAGCATAATTGAACTTAAGGAAAATGGGTTATAATTGGTGGATATGTGTAGAATCCCTAATAATTGGTTCTGGATTTAAATATAGAGCCTTAGGTGAAGACGGAAAAGAAAGGGTCAAAGACATAGATTTAAAACCCGTAATCGAATAATAATCATGGTAACTAATTTATGCAATGCTGTTTGGAGGTGTTAGTAAGCATAAATAATAGAGAGAATTACAACTAATGATCCTTTAGATGCATAAAAGATCTATTATGGGTGGTAGGATAATCAAAACACAAGATTAAGACCCGTAAAGGTCAAAGCATAAGACATTGCAAGATAGGAGATATAACATGAGTAAGTGATCTGAACGAGTGTGTTTGTGTTATATTGAGAGTATTAATGTTATGTGCATAAGATTGTGTGAACTTATGATGTAATGGATATGATAATGCGGCATGCCATAATTGAGATGCATATGGATATGAGATGATGAGGGAATGAATGAATATGTTATGTAGCTTTTAAAGATTGGATTGACTAGACATTGAATGAGTTATGTGGCATGACTGAAATTGAGGAAATTCGTTGTCCAGCCTTATGCTGTTGGATTTCCATCAAATTGAGAGATTAAAAAAGTTTTTGAAACTAAGATTTTGAATGTGACATGCCAAGATGCATTTCTCCTGCTCCATGAGGAGAAAGTAACCTGGGGGGTATGGTTGGAGCCATACCAAAGTGGACAATGTCACTGGTCTTAACCAAGTTGATGCGTTTAAGACGAGACATACTTCTCCTGCTACGGTGGAGAAGGTAAAACTGTAAGGGCATAGACATTAGCCTACCAAAGCGGGCAAAGTCATTCTTAACTAGTTGATGCGTTTCGAAGAAGGAAAAAGTGCCATGATGAGTGATCCTTAGGCCCCTATCTGTCTCTGGGAATGAGGATTATTGTGATTATGTTACGCTTATCAAGAGGATAAGTAAGAACTAGTGATGACTAGTTGAGATATGAGCTCATAGCCTAGTTTAGGGTGCAGTTACTATTTTTGATACCTTGATGTCACAAGTTTGAGAAACGAGAAAAAGATGTGAGGTATCTTGCTTATGAAGAGAAAGGTTCTCATGAGGAGTACATGCCACTTATATGATGATTAATTATTAATGATATGTTTTATTGGTTTGCTTGCATAAGATATTGCCATGCATTCATGTTTTTATGCTCCATACATGCATTAAGATCCATCATAAAAGACACGGACCTTGGATAATTGCTTTTATAAAACCTCAAAATGAACCTTTGCATGTTAAACCTTTTCATAATAAGGTTCCTGGGACGTAAACGATGACATTAGGATAGGAGGTTTCCTCCTGAAATTCTTTAGCAAGATTCTCACCCTCTTTGTCTCTCTTTCCATTACGTCTTCAGATCTCAATGACGTCATTAGTGATCTTCGTTGATACGTCGATTTGGGAAGTGCACTACGACCAGAGCATCAGTCAATCATTTTGAAATGTCGTTGTGCTGTTCGCATTTTGCGTACATGGACGCCCGTTCCGCATCCAGTTTCTAGCTTTCGCTTCACTCCTACCTCACCGTATGGCAATAACTTGATCTTCGAAGACTCGACCCAGTGACGAGCAAACTCGTCATGCTCGCCCTTCGGCTTCGGGTGTGCGACTACCCGAATATGTTCCTCGCTCAGGCGTTCAGAACCGACCCGTCAGAGGATTCCCCCACCACATCTATTGGGATCTACCCCTACGATTCCCATGGACATCGGGAGGCAGGCGGGACACGGTGCGCGAGAGGCTAACTCGACTACCAAAGATGTGCCTATGTTGAGGAGGTCTCATGGTCCCCTTCTGCTTGTACGCACCCGAGGAGCGTGCCCAAGTCATTGGGTACATACCTTCCAAGATGAAGATTGAGCGTCACCAGTAGGTTTAAGGAAGGGTAGCTATAGCTAGGTTTGATCTTTGGGGCTTCCCTGTCCTGTTCTTGTGCTTTCTTTCTGTTATGTTTCCTTCCTGTATTTTACCTATATCCTGCAACTCTTCCATGTTTATGTGGGTATGACTCTATGCTTTTATATTTCAGTTGATGTACCAAACTATGTTATCTAATATATTATGGCATTTGCTTCTATGAATGGATGTGTTCTTTATTGCTTTCAATTGTATGTTTTAGTCCTTTGCCTGTTTTACATTTCGCTAAGAATAATGGTGACGGCTCGTATTTTGTTTCACGTATTTCAAAAAAAAAAAATTTACTATTTTTTGCTAAGTAATCTTGCAAACGAGTTTAAGAGGAAGTAATAACTAATAATTAATCTTAATATGTCCTAGGCGTATTGGTTAAATATTAGGTGTTAGGATATATGTTTTATTAGAAAAACTTTAGAACGTGTAACATGGCAGACATATCAAAGCACTAAAAGATATATGTATTAGATTATATCATAGCAATGTATATAACAGAGCCTAACGGATATGTGCAGAGCTAATCATACAAACAAGATACCGATGTAGCTAAGCATTAGAGAGTGCTAATAATTGGAGCAAATTGAGCAAATGCTAAGACTTATAACGCATACATCACAACAAGATATGTAATTAGCCGAGAAGGATATATGAGTGCTTGAATAAGTGCCTGCTTAAATAGCATCAAAGACTTGAAAAAATAGATTGCATGTACCATGTGTCAAAAGAAACATCATATTAGAGAAAATGTACTAAAAAAAAAAATTGTATCAGTGCAATAAATAAAACAAAAACTAATTGTTCCAAAAAAACAAATGCAAATGCTAAAGAAAAAAAATATCTCTTGCTTCCTCCCTCAGCATGCTCCCCTTAATTTCTCAACATTAGATTTTTTTTTTATCTTTTTTCTTCTCCCCTTTTGTCATCAACAAAATGAGGTGTGCTAGAATCCAGGAAATGCCATCATCAGACCTCGCTCTTTAGTTCTAATGGATCTCTAACGCAATGCCTAAGTTCTGGTGATGAGTATTTTGAAGAATCTAAAGTAGTAGCTATTCATGTCTTTGAAGTTGGGCACTGTGCTCAATGTTGGAGGCTTTAACCTCGTTCAACCTTGAGGCCATATCCCTCCTGATTTCAGAAGAAGTTGGACCTAATGAGAACTTGTTGAAGGCTTGTATGAAGTCTGGTGGACTATTGGTGTAGGTGAGGGCGCCTTGGGTGTAGCTTAGATATGTCTAAGGGTATTGTATCCCAGACTTTGGTGATTTAGCCTCAGCATCAGCCATATGAGTAGTAGGTGGTGGAGTGGATAGAACTTCAGCGGTAAGTCAGAAGCAAGAGTAGAAGTAAGAGCAAAAACAAGAGTAGAAGCTCGCGGAAGGAGCAACTTCTTCAGCATGAGGAGGACTTGTCTTTGAGGTCTGATCTTCTTCCTCTTCACTGGAGTTATTCAAATGGAAGGAGGAGGTTGAGGTGCCATAAGAATAATATCATTTTAGGCTCATATACTTCCTTAGCTAGTTCTTCTATGATAAATTCCATAGTTGGTTCTTCAATGATTGACTCTTTCTATATAGCTCATTCATTTTGAAACACTCTCCTCTTTTTTAGTTGATGATTCTTCTTCTTGATCTTCTTCTTCTTTATTTTGTTTAGAAGAGTCGGTGAAGATAACCTTATAACTAGCTTGTTGATACTTTGTAAACTTCTTTAGACGTAGAGGGATTCTTGTGTCATGCTTAGGAATGTTTTTAAGCTTGGACTCAATATCTCTTCTTCTAATGGTTCCAATTGGTTTACTAGGTATCTTTTTTGACCCTTTTTGCAGTTCATCATCTAAATCTGAAGGATCATTATTAGTTTTTGAAGGAGGTGGTGGCATATGATCTTATTATTGCATCCTCTCCTATCTTATCTTTGTTCTTCTTTCTGTTCAAAGAGTCTAACGCTTCTTCTTCCTAGTTCTCAGGCTCACTATCAATGAGCATTAGCTTCCTTTTTCTCTTATCTTTTTAGACTTAGTATTTCTTGAACATCTTCTAGCTTGCTCACCTTTTGTTCTAGGGCTCTACCTTGTTGCCTCAAACTCAGAGGTATAGGCTTTCTTTTTGAGGTCCTAAAAGGGTTGAGTATACGGTACCTTCTATGTATTCAAACCATTCCTCCACAGAGGAAAGTGTAAGCTTTAGAACCCTTAGAAATAGTTAATATAGTATGTTTTGAATGACAACAAAGCTAATTTAATGAAAATATTTTGAAGAATAGCTAATGTCTACCTTGAGTTTCTTGAAATAGCAACAGGTTATATCGTTAGCATAATATGGCTCCTATGGCGAAGATAATTTCACTTTACATGTGCAAACATGATTTATCTCATTTAAAAAGATGGAAACTAAATGGAAGTGATAATTAAATCGTGAAATGAGCATACAAATGCCTAACAGGTTGGAGAAAATCATACAAGTACAAGAAACCAAGGCACGAGTTTTTAGAAAGTAAAGCTGGATTTCAGAAAGTACACTTAAAGTGAAGATACTTCATCCTTGAAGCCAATATGTTCTACAACCTTTAATCATCATGATCGTAATCCTTTTATCATCAACAAGTACTAATTGAAGACTAGAAGCTGAAGACATATCAAAACTGATACGCACCTGAGAAGGTGCACTTCAGTAAAATGCTGCACCTTACTAGAAAAGGAAGGAAAATTTGAAATTCAAATTTGAAGTCAAAATCAGTTATAGAATGGCTTGTCATCTCTTTTGGCAACTTAGTCAACCATTCCAAGCTTCTAGAAGGAAGTGTTCAAAAACCACGTTCAGAAAGTAAAATGTAGTTTCTAAAGGTAGTCTCAGAAACCACTATTTCACAATGGCTTCTGCAATAGCTTTGACACAAGATGGGCTACTCCTCTAACCCTTTCCAAGATACAAACAAATGATCAACACGTGTCACTTGGACAACAGATCAAGGGCAACGATCATAAAGGTAAACCATCTATAAATAAAGATGTTAAGCTTTCAAAAGATAGATCTTAATGTTACACAAGAGCTCAAATCTGCAAAATTTTCTCCTCATCTGTGAAGTTCATTACTTATTATAATCAGTTTCCTTATTTGTAAAAATCTTCTTTCTACATTCTTAATAGATAACATATTCTTCCAAGGAAAAATCACAAGAAAGAAGTCATCTAAGTTTTTCCAGGGTCTGTTATTGTATATTTTCCGAAAACTTAAGTGTAGTTTAGGTTGACTGGAAAATCCAAACACAAACCTCTTGTA
The DNA here is from genome assembly GCA_030441495.1 of Dalbergia oliveri. NCBI lineage: Eukaryota > Viridiplantae > Streptophyta > Magnoliopsida > Fabales > Fabaceae > Dalbergia > Dalbergia oliveri. The sequence continues at coordinate 24,304,985 of JAMLFY010000003.1, forward strand.
ACCTCTATCCGAGTGATTGATGAGACCTTGGAGAAGCTAAGGTAAAACTACTTGTAACATGATAGTAAGGTGTTCTTATTGGTCAATTTAGCTTGAAGATGCTAGTGAAAGACTACTCAAGTTTAGCTTGGAGAGGCTGGTCAAAGACTACTCAAGTTAGCTTGAAGATGCTAGTACAAGACTACTCAAGTTTAGCTTAGAGAGGCTAGTGAATAACTACTTGGTTTGTGACAGGAAGTTTGCTACTAATCAGATAAGAGCTTGCAAAGGCTACTGCAAAGACTATTTAACTTTCTTGGTTTGAGAAAGGTTTTATATTGGAACTCAAGTGTTGTTGAGAATTGGATGTAGGCAAGGTTGGCTAAACTAGTATAAATATCAGTATTTTCTCATCCTTTAACTACTTCATATTCTTTGCGTTGTACATTTTAATTTGTGTTTACCATATTTATCATATTCGTAGTAGTTTAGAAAGTAGGTTTCTAAAGCAACTAATGCTATTTTTGCTGCACTTCAAGCTTAACGTTTGATAGTAATTTGTTGAAGCTTTCATAAAGAAAGGAAAGAAGAGAAAGAAAAGAACGATTCAACCCCCCTTCTCATGCACTTTTCTCCCTATAAGTGGAATCAAAGCTTAGCTTCTAAGGAGTTGAGCGTCTAATGATTGTAGAGGATAAAGGTCCTAGCTACATATGGCACAAAATTTTTTGATAGAGGGACTATGTCTATTAGAGGGATCGCATAGAGCTATTCATAAAATACATAAGTCTCGACTTGTGGGAAATAATACAAGAAGGTGACTATGTTCCAACCAAAGAGATTCTAGCAACTGATGATGCACCTTCAACATCAAGAAAAGTCCTAAGGAGCAAATGGAAGAACAACACAAAGCCAGAGTTTAGTTGAACTCCAAAACTAAGTACCTCTCACGTGTGCACTAAGTAATGCCGAATATGACAAAATTATTGCTTGTAACACGGCAAAGGAGATAGAGGACAGACTGCATATGTTGCACGAAGGCACTGATCAAGTTCAAGAAACTAAGATTTATGAGTGCATCAATATGAAATGTTTAAAATGGAGATCAAGAAAGTATTGATAAAATGACTATGAGGTTTATGCATATCATAAACCAACTAAAGGGTCTTGGCAAATATAACACCCTACTAATTACTATATTCTTGAGTATTGACACAGTAATTAGCAGCATATTACTTGCATCTATGACCCATACTAGTCGAAACATAAGGTGATAAAGAAACTTTGATACATATGTTGCTACAACCATATTCACATATATAAACATCATGTCTAGTTACGATATATACATCATAATAGTAAAGCCAATGGTACAACCCAAAACTAGTCACGAACTCCGTAGCAAAAGGGTAGTCCCACCACATACCTAGCCTGCTAAGTATTTGGCCCAAAAAATACATATAGATAAACGGACCTGGGAATAAATAATAATACATCAGTTTGCAAGCTGGTAAAGGCCTAACACTACACTACTACTATGTACATGCCAAAAGTCTCTAAGAATCGCATCCTCCTCAGGAAGCATTTGGCCATCGGCATAATAGCCTCGCCTCCACCAGGGGCACCTCGACCTAGATGGGTCTAGCAGAAGAGGATGATGATGAAGGGTCGTCTGCTGGAGGGAGCATAAGTGGTCCTGGTGGGGCTACAAAACATCGGGGTATGCAATGTGCAGAGGCACACCATCGTACGCAAATCAAGGTCAAACTGAGGGTAAATATAGAAACGCTGAACGACGTGGAAGAATACATAGGCCCGCATTAATATGCCACAACATATAGGGAGTCCAAATCCGAATCGTAGTGCACTACCGGGCGAGTCAAAGAAGAATCACCGATGGCATGTAGGGGATCTGATTACAATACCACATATATGCACATAGGGATGAGAATATTATAAAATTCTAGATAATAGTTTCCCCTGGATACTACAGAATATAGATAATGAGGTCATTCATATAAAATATCCATACAAAAGTTGCAAGCATCAATACTAAAATATGTAAATCATGGGACTTTAGAATATCACTAAGTAACAAGTCATGTACTATTATTTGGAACCATAAGCTCAATTTCAGTATTTCCTCCTTTTATTAACATAGGGAAGACTTAATTTCACATAAAGTTGCATTGATTTGATAGTTCTCCAGAGGACAATAGACTGCTAGGACATGAGCTCATTCCTATTCGTGATCATCGGACTTCATTTTTTCCATTTCCGAATCACACAGTTCTATTCCTAGCCGATATGTACCCGACTCATAAATTTTCTAGGGAAGTCTTTATTCTTGCCTTCCCTCTACACTCATCTAAGCCTTGTCTATTTTCCCCATATGTTCAAACATGCACTTGTGAAATGTATATGTGCTCTTTTGTCATAAATTCATATCATGTACTTCTCTTTCTTTATCAAGGGCATGTGTGCATCACATATAAGTATTCAATTACTATGGAGGCTTATTCATATCTCATGAACAATTATTTACAACATCTAACATGCACTCATATGCCATACAATTGAATAGATATCATTCCACCATTAGTTTTAGCCAATACTACCATTCCAACACTTTGGCAGATTTATCATTGTAATAGCAACATTTTTTGCCATACCAAATGGTCATTTAAAGAGTCACAAAAATTCTATATGACACTTCAATTTGTCTAGGATACCTTATAAAAATTTTACAGTAAACGAGCTCCCTAGCCTTGTAACTAAAATATACAAATTAGTGGTTGAAAGCCACTTATCCACAGCCCAGCCTATGGTTCTTATAATTCTTAACCCTAACAAATAATTGAATAAACTCACCATAAAATTCACAGTGATACTTCAGTATGTTATTAACTTCTTGTAAAACTTTCAAGGGTTCATTCAATCATTTGCTATCGCAATAAATTCAGACAATCTTAGTGCTTCAGTTTCAACAATCAAGACAGCATCTGCCTCATTTTGGTTTCTAATTTTTTTTAGGCATTAAACCTTAAGATCAACACCCAAGAAAATTCATATAGTTATTTTATGGTGTTAAATTCAACACATAATTTTTGTAGCTCATGAAAACATTCACAAATATACCAGAAAATTCATGCACAATTACTGCCTATAAAAACTGAAAATCCGCAGCCTAGCCCAAACTTCTCTTGATGTAAACCATTTTTTAACAACATACAAACACACAACCAAAATTTATACATCAATATCAACATCATATCAGTCAATACAACTAAAATTTTCGGACATATCTCCACCCAAAATAGATCAAAAAATTTGACAAGAAACCCAAAACGTAGAAAATTTGACAAGAAAAAGCACAAACCCTACTTGTAGTAACCTAGTGGATCCTTTGCTCCAAGATGATCCAAGCTTGATTCCTTCGACTCCAAAGCTTCCAAACCAATTCCAAACCCTTCCTAAATTAGAGAGGAGTGAGGTAGTAAGATAAGGTTTGATGATGGATGGAGATTTTGTTCGATTAGATTTGTAGGGCTCAAGGTGTAGAACAAGTTTAATGAAAGAACTTTGAGGTTTCACCAACTCTAGGCTAGTGTTTTTGGGCTTGGAACTGAGACAGGCTCTTGAGGACAACAATAGTGGCTGGTCTTTTCTTTCCCTAGGTTGGCCAAATATGGATGATGGCTTGGAGAAGAATTTGACTAGGCTTCTTATAATTAATGCATGGAGGATATTTAGTAAAGTAATCATCATTTATGTAATAAAGCAAAATGGATGGCTAAGATTTAATCTTGGATTCCAAGATTAATCTTGGCCTTCCACATGTCTTACTAGATAGATATTATCCATTTGTGGTGATGGAAATATATTTTTAATATTAAAAATCACTCATTGAAATTTCACCAACGGGTAAACACCTTCCCGATAAAAGCGATATGCCCGAAAATTAATTCTAGGCATAAAATTGTCATTCCCACACATTTTACCTTACTCTCATATTTTCCTAATTGCGGATACCTTGGGTTTCGAATCTCAAATTTCGGCTATCCACGGCCTCGAGCAATAAATACTATTCACATTTTTTTGCTCACTCATAAGTCGTTCTCATCACAACTACGTCCATCAGAATCTTAATATTTCGATTAACCATCCCTCAATCAATTTCTAAAGAAAAACTAGGATGTTACATTACCACCCACCTTAACAAAAATTTTGTCCTCAAAATTTCATACATGGAAACAATTCCGGATAATCTTTCTTCATGGTTGACTCTAACTCCCATGTGAAATCTTCCTTCCTGGTACCCCAAGCTACTTTTACTAGCTACCGTTTTAGCTAGCTTTCTAACTTCTCTATCCATGATCTGGCAGGAGGCGCTTGAAATGTTAAATCATCCTGTGTACTGTATAGATTCGGGTTCAATGATATGGGTTGGGTCTGGGTGATACATTCTGAGATGAGATACATGGAAGACATCATGAAGATTGGATAAAGGTGGGGGTAGGGCTATTTGATAAACCTATTCATCAAAGGATTTGGAAAGGGCCTATAAACCTAGGTGACAACTTTTTGACCTTTAAAGCTCTACCTACTCCCGTAGTGGGTGTAACCTTCAGGAATACATGTTTTCCCTCATGGAATTCTAAAGGCTTTTTTCTCTTGTCCGCATAGCTCTTTTGATGACTCTATGCGTGAGGATTTTGTCCTTGATTTTCTGGATTTGTTCGTCATTCTGATTAACTAGATTAGGTCCCAACAACCTTGCTTTCCCCAATCATACTAACACAATGGAGACTGACATTTCCTTCCATAAAAGGCTTCATATGGGGCATGCCAATACTAGCATGATGGCTATTATTATAAGCAAACTCACGATGGGAGCAATTTATCCCAACTTCCCTTATGCTCAATCGCACATGCTCAGCATATCCTCCAAAGTCTGTATGGTGCGTTCAGTTTGTCGTCCATTTGGGGGGATAGTACTTAAACAAAGTTTGGTTCCAAAGGCCCTTTGGAAAGCTCCCCAAAATCTTGTAGTAAAGCGGGATCTCTTCAGAAACTATTGAAGAAGGAACACCGTGTAGTCTCACTATTCTTGAATGTACAAAGAAGCTAACTTGTCCAGAGGATAACTAGCTTTGATGGGTAGAAAATGGCGACTTGGTCAATCTATCCACTATAACCCATATAGCATCATGACCTGACGATTTCCTTGGTAAACCCATTACAAAGTCCATGGAGATACTTTCCCACTTCCATTCTGGATCTCTTAAGGGGTGTAAGGTCCCAACCAGCTTTTGGTGTTCTATTTTGATTTCTTGACAAGTTAGGCACTTCTGGACAAACTCCATTATGTCTTTCTTCATTCCAAGCCACCAAACATCTTCTTAAGATCTGCATACATTTTACTAATTCCAAGGTGTATGGTGAATTCGCCTCTCTGTGCCTCCTTTAATATCTCCTGTCTAAGATTGCCACTTGTAGGTACACATACCCTATCCTTATACCTCTATATACCTCGCTGATCTCAGTAAACTCTAGTAACTTCCTTGTATGAACCAATTCTAAAATCTCTTGAAATTCTCAATCTTCATGTTGTGCGGCAGAATTTGTTCCTTGAACTCACTCGTTACCCTTAATTGACCTAACACCATACCCTAAGGGCTCATAGACGTACCCATGCTAAGCTTCTTAAAGCCTTTTACTAGCTCTATTTCCTTGATCATCAAGCATGCTACACTTAGGGATTTCCTGTCTAATGCATGAGCCACAACATTCGCTTTGTCCTGGATGGTAATTAAGACTTAACTCATAATCCTTGAGAAATTATCCACCGTCTTTGCCTCATATTTAACTTCTTCTGAATCAAAAAGATATTTTAAACTTTTATGATTAGAAAAACATTGACCTATACACCATAAAGATGGTGTCGCTAGATTTTAGAGCAAAACCACATTGCAAGCTCAAGGTCATGAGTTGGGTAGTTCACTTACATGGTCAACACAGTGAGGCATATGTGTAACACTCTGAAATTTATTTAAAAATCAATTTAAACTTTAGTAGTCATAATTTAAAAAATCTAGCAGTTTATCAATGATGAGGGTGGCCCACAAACGTTTAAAAAAAAAAAAATCGGAGGGTGAATGGTGACCTTCCAGCCCCATGCCCCAGGAGACTTGAAACCCTAGATTGACCACTAAAATTTACTAAAATTAGGAAAACAAATAAGGTTAGAAATATGTGAATGGCAATTTTTTGCTTAGACAATTTTCGGCAATATTGGTTTTATTGGGTAAGGTGTTTACCCGTTCGGTAATTTCGGTGTGTGATTTTAACACGAAAGATATCCATCACCACAAAATGGATGATGTCCACCTACTAAGGACATGTACAAGGCCAAGATTTAATCTTTGAATCCAAGATTAAATCTTAACCATATTGTTGCTTTATTACATAAACAATTTTTTTACTAAATATCTTCTAAGTATTTAATATAAGAAGCCTAGTCACATTTTTCTTCCCCAAGACACACAAATTTCGGCAGGCCAAGGAAAGAAAGAGAGACCAGCCACCATTTTTGTCCTCAAGAGCTTGTTCTTGAGTTCCAAGCCCAAAAACTCCAAGCTAGAGTTGTTGAATCGTCAAAAGTTTTTCACTAAACTTGTTCTACACCAATTCTCTATCAATCTAACCGAACAAAATTTAATTCCTCATCAAAACCTTGTGTACCTCACACCTCACTGATATCAGAGGGGTTTGAATTTGGATTGGGAGCTTTGGAGGAGAAGGAAGCAAGCTTGGTTCACCTTGAAGCCAAGAAGCTAATAGATCACTCAAAGTAGTTTTTTGCCTTTCCTTGTCTAATTTTTATGATCTATTTTGGCATGACCTAGATCCGAAATTTCTGATTGTATTGATGGAGATATGTTGATGTGGATGTGTGAATTTTTTTGGTGTGGATGGTGTTAAAAGGGGTTTTTATCAAAGGAAATTGGGATTAGGTTGCTGGATTCCTAGTTTCCTAAGTAGTCATTAATCACGAATTTTCTCGTATATTTGTGGAAATTGAATAATCTACAAAAATTATATGTTGTAGTGGACATCTTAAACTGACTACATTGAATTTTCTTGGATGTTAATTTTAAAGTTTTCTTCCTCAGAAAATAAGAACCAAATATGTCTGATGGCTATCCTGGTTGTTGAAACTAAAGTAACAATTGTCTGAATTTATTATTATAGCAATTGATTGATCTAGCTCATAACATATTGAAGTGTCACTGTAAATTTTCTTGTGCATTGGTTCCATCAATTTCTAGGGTTAAAAATTAAGGAACCGAGATCATTGTAATTGGTGGCCCTCGACCATTAGATTTGTATATCTTGAAGTAGTTATAGAGCTTCTGTCCTAAATTTTCCAGGTTCCTAGACACATTGAAGTGTCATACAGAATTTTCGTGGCTCTCTGATAGTTGTTTGATATGGCAATTAAATGTTGTACCCAGAACAATAACTTCTACCAAGGTCCTGGAATGTGAGAATGACTGGAAATTTATGATAGTTTGATATCTATTCCAAGTCTATGGTATATGAATGCATGATAGTGACTTTAAGGTTTGGTTTATGAGAAATGAATGAGAGTCACTTGTGATTGATTGTTTACATGTGAACTTGATGATGATATATGTTCTAAGTAGGAAATGAAAGTCCATGTATTATGTAAAGGGCACGAAGAAAAGTCCCTATTATGTGAAAACGGGAAGTCCCCTATTATGAAAAAGGGCATGGACAAGTCCCCTTTAATATAGAATAGGACAGAATAGATAGGGTTGATGTATATAAGATTTTTTTTGATATACCAAGAGCATGTGAAGTTGTAAGTAAATTACTATAATGTTAAGTAGTATGACATGTGTACATCAAGTTATTGGATAATAAAAGAACCCACTTCAAAATGGTTCTCAAACTTTAAAATGAACCTTTGACATATGTTGCATGATCACTCTTTTCTTAATAAACTGAAGTGGCTGGAATGATAACGATGACGCTTGAATTGTGTATTTGGGGAATACCCACTAGAATTGTATAATTTCACCCTTATGTGTTTGTGTTTAGGATTGTACTAGGTTGAACTAGAGGACTATGATGTCCCTACAACGGAATTAGAATTTCATAGTGTAGTAGTTAGTGCTTTCATTATGCTATACTGGTGGAATGAATATGTATGTAGATGTAATAGGGAATGGATATGTATTAAAGCTCATAGTAGAGCTTCCTTTTGTACTTAACTATGTATTCAATAAAGGTTGTGTTTCTTTGTCATATTTTTTAATAAATTATGCGTAGGTATTACAGAGTTAGTCAAGCTTGCCATAGATATTTAAGAAAGGTCTCTAAATTAATAAGTAACATTTCTCAAGCACGATGCCATGATTTAAAGATATTATTTAAAGATGAGGTTGTGCTGGAGAATGTTACAATAGGCAACCATGTTTTGGTGCTGCATGAACACACACCCTAAGCCTTTCCTGGAAGCATCACAATAAACCTCGAAGGGTCCATGAGGATCGGGTAACACCAATACAGAGCCGTGGTCAACTTTTGCTTCAACTCCTGGAAACTACTCTATTCTGGCATCCACCTGAATGGAGCATTCTTTGGGTTAACTTTGTCAAAGGTAGGGATAGTTGGGAGAAACCCATAATAAATTGCTTATAGTATCCCTTAATCCTAGGAAACTTCAAATCTCAGTCACCGTGGTGGTCGTCCCCAATTAAGTGCTACTTCCTGGGATCTATGGAGACTCCCTCGTGATACCACATGGCTAAGGAACTTAACCTTTCCATTCAGAACTCACACTTTGACAATTTAGCATACAACTTCCTCTCCCTTAGGATCTATAACATAACCCTAAGATGCTCCACATGTTCCTCTTCAGTCCTTGAATAGATAAGTATGTCATCTATAAAGACAACTAAGAATTTATCCAAGTACGGCGAAAGATTCGTTCATATAATCCATGAATCCTGCAGGAGCATTGGTCAATCCAAAAGACATCACTCTATACTCATAATGTCCATATTGAGTTCTAAAAATTTGGGAATATCCTCGTCCCGAACTCGAATCTGATGGTAACCTGATCTAAGATCAATTTTGAAAAAATGGTTGCCAGCAATTGATCCATTAGATCATCAATTCTTGGCAGAGGGTACTTGTTCTTGATCGTCACTTTATTCAACTGCTATAGTCACACAAAGCCCCATACCCCCATCCTTCTTCTTTACTAGTAGAAGGGGCTTCCATGGAGAGGCACTTGGTCTAATGAAATGTTTCCCTAATAGCTCTTCAATCTGTGACTTTAATTCCTTCAACTCTAAGGGGGACATGCTATAAGGAGCAATTGAAATAGGACAATTCCTGGATTAACTTAATGGAGAATTCGACTTGCCTCTTGGGTGGAAACTCTGAAATATTGCTGGAAACACATTTGGATACTCTCTCACCACTGGAATCATATTCACTTCATGGTTGCTTTCGAGTTTCACTAGGAAAGGAGAACATATTCCTGACAGTTTGCCTTACTAGGGTTAGATGTCACTAGGTCTAACTAAAAAGAAAAAGGAACCAGAATAGAAGAAGATCCAGGAGAAATACAGCTGTTCTAGTTGGACAATGTAAAAGCATAATTTGGTACCAACCAATCCATACCTAGAATGACTTCTAAACCAAATAAAGGTAGGCAAACAAATTAGCAGTAAATTCTTTAGTATTTATAAGAAGAGAAAGGTTCATGCATGCCTGACAAGTCCTAATAGGACCCGCAGTAGGGTGGATACAAGAAGGTCATAAGACAACTAGACACAGATAATCCTAACCTTTGTACACAATCATGGGATATGAAAGAATGGTGGCACCCGAATCATCCAGTACATCCAAGGTATTTCCATTTATTTCACACTTACCTCGGATAGAATCGGCAGATTAAGAAGCTTCCTTGGCACTCACAGTAAAAACACGCCCTTGTTGTTGTGGCCTGGGCATGGGTTGCTGAACTTTCTTATTGGGGCATTCAAATATCTTGTGTCCTAGTTTCCCATAGTCGAAGCACACAATTTGCATTGTCCAGCATAGCCTGTTCCTGATTTTTCCCGCATTAGGGCACTCTCATCTTATCTCCGGTCTTGGGGATTGAAGCTGCTTTCCTTTGTTGTTGTTGTTGTTGTTAGGTGGAAATCTTCCCCTAGGCTAGTTTCCGGCTTGAATGGGCCCCTGGGGTGCTAGTCCTCTGCTAACATTGCTTTGTGCTTACTTGAGGTTGGCAAGCTTCTTGTTCGACACCTCGGCACACTGACACTTATTTACCAAAGTAGGATATTCTCAGATCTCCAAGAGGCTCACCGCTACTTCAATGTCTTCACAGACCCCCTTCATATTTCATGCATTTCCAACTTCGTCTGGCTCACGTTGATAAATGTAGAAAATTTGCTCTTCAAACTTGGCGGTATACTCTGCAACACTCATAGGTCCTTGCCTAAGAGCCATAAATTCTAACTCCTTCACGTTTCTCAAAAGCAAGGAAATACTTATGATAGAAAGCCTTTTTGAAGATATCCCAAGTAACCTTAGAGTCTGGGAAGCTTCAAATAATCCCCTGGTATCAACCCATTAGAATTCCACATTCTCTTCTAGCATGTAAGTGGCATAAGCTACCTTCTAAATCTCTTGTAGGCAGAACTGAAAAATCTTTTACATTGCCTTGATCCACTCTTCTACTTTCCAGGGGTTAAAAGCTCCTCGAAAAGGCTAGGGGTTTGCCTTTCTAAATTCAGCAAATTTCGGATTCCCTATCCACTTCATCTCCTCCTGGGTTGCAGCGTTCTCTCCTCATTGCGGTTCAATCTTTCCATCATTCGATTGGCAATTGCAGCTTTTTTTTTGCCGCAGCCATCTCCGAAAGGCATTCATCATTTTTGCATCATTTCCCGCTCCACTCCTAGTTTGCCAATTTGAAGTCATTAATTCCTATCACACAAAACAAAATATTGAGTTGATCAGGCTCAATACCAAGCTAAGTGTGGCGGTAACCTACAACATCACTAACTAGCAGTCATACACACATATAAGCATATATGCATCATATTGCATGACAATCCCTCCAGAAACATAGTTGGTCCAATCCTCAGGCTAATAGGATAGTCAACTGATACCCTAATGTAACACCCTACTAATTACTATATTCTACTTGAGTATTGACATAGTAATTGGTAGTATCTTACATTCTGACCCATACTAGTCGAAACATAAGGTGATAAGGAAAATTTGATACATATGTTGCTACAACCATATTCACATATATAAACATCATATCTCAGTTACGATATATACATCATAATAGTAAAGCCAATGGTACAACCCAAAACTAGTCAGAACTCGTAGCAAAAAGGCTAGTCCCCCACATCCTAGCCTGCTCAAGTATTGGCCTACAAAATACATATAGATACAAACAGACCTAAAACAAATAATAATACATTAGAGTACAGGCTGGTAAAGGCCTAACACTACACTACTACTATGTACATGCCAAAAGTCTCTGAGAATCTCGCATCCTCCTCCAGGAAGCCATTGGCCATCGGACAATAGCCTCGCCTCCACTGGATGGGTCTAAGTCCTGATGAAGGTCCCTGAGGGGCCGGTGGTGGGGCTCTAATGTGCCATGTGTAGAGGCACACCATCATATGGAAAATCGGGGTTGAACTTGAGGGAAGACGGTGAAGAACATAGGCTCATGGGAATATGCCACAATGTATGTAGGGGGCATAGTAGAAGAGAATCACAAATGGCATCTAGGGATCTGATTACAATACCACATATATGCACATAGGGATAGAATATTATAAAATTCTCAGTAAGGGACACTATATAAAATATAGATAATGAGGTCAATCATATAAAATATCCATACAAAAGTTACAAGCATCAATACTAAAATACGTAAATCATAGGACTTTAGAATATCACTACAATAACAAGTCATGTACTATTATTCGGAACCATAAGCTCAATTTCACATATTTCCTCCTTTTATTAACATAGGGAAGGCTTAATTTCACATAAAGATGCATCTGCATTTGATAGTTTACAAGGGCAATATCTAGGACATGAGCTCATTCCTATCGTGATCATCGGACTTCATTTTTCCATTTCAAAATCACATGTTCTATTCCTAGGATACGTCTACCAACTCATAAATTTTCAGGGAAGTCCTTACTCTTGCCTTCCCTCTACATCATCTAAGCCTTGTCTCTATTTTCCCATATGTTCAAACATGCACTTGTGAAATGTATATGTGCTCTTTTGTCATAAATTCATATCATGTACTTTCTTTCTTTATCAAGGGCATGTGTGCATCACATATAAGTATTCAATTACTTTGGAGGCTTATTCATATCTCATGAACAATTATTTACAACATCTAACATGCACTCATATGCCATACACTTGAATAGATATCATTCCACCATTAGATTTCAGCCAATACTACCATTCCAGCACTTTCAGATTTATCATTCTAATAAGACATTTGTTTGCCATACAAATGGTCATTTAAAGAGATGATGTGAAAAAAATAATAATAATTACTTAAAAATTAATTTGAGTTTATTAGTCTAATTTCAAAAATCTAAGTTGGGCACTATGAGAACGGCCCAAACCACCTCAAAAAAAAAAAAAAAAAAAATTTCTCGATGAATAGTAACCTTCAGCTGAAACCTAGATTTGGCCCAAAGTGCCAAAATTAGGAAAACATGGGAATAATGTTAGAAATAGGTGGAAATGATAATTTTATATTAGAATTAATTTACGTAATATTGGGTAAATCACCCGTTAGATAAGATTTAAATGTATTTTTAACACCGAGAACATTTCTAACATTATTAATAATTGATTTATAATTGATATTTATTCATTTGAGACAATGGAGGGCCAGATTTGATCTTGGATTCAAGATCAAATCCTAACCATCCACTTGGCTTTCTAGTAGCATGAATCATCATAAGACTTGCTTTAATGATGATGATCATAAAACACCTAAGCAAAAACTTTTCCCCAAAGGCAAGAGTGGCCATTCCAAGCAAAGGTAGCAGCTGGTCTTCTTCCATGTTCAAGACTCCATCTTAGTTACAATTCACATAAACACTAGCCTAGATCCTCAAAACCCAAATCTTCCTTCACAAAAATTGATCTACACTTCTACCTCTAAATTAAACCGATTAAAATTTCAAAACCTCATCATATTCACCTCATCCATCTCTGATCAAAGGAGGGTTTGAAGGTGTTTTGGGAGTCTTGGAGTGAAGGACTCTCATCTTGGAGCAAGCTAGAGACAAGAGAGACTAGCCTTCAAGAGTAGGGTTTTCTGCTGCCTTCTTGTGAATTTTTCAATTCTGTTTTGGCTTGCCCTAATTCCGAAAATTTTGATGATTCTGATGGTTAACATATTGATATTGATGTATGAATTTTTGTGTTGTGTTTGGATGGTTTTAAAATGGGTTTTCTCTCAAGTGAAATTGGAACTAGGTTGCTGGACTGAATTCTGTTCTGTAATCAAATTTCTCACGAATTTTCTGGAAAATTTGTGGGTGGTTTCATGAGCCATGAAAATTATATGTTGTAGTTAACCCTTAAACTAAATACACGAATTTTCTTGTTAATTTTAAGGTTTGATGCCTCAAAAAAATTAGGAACCGAATTGTAACTGTTGCTGTCTAAATTGTTGAAACTGAAGTGACAAACTTGCCTGAATTTTTAATCATAGCAATTGATTGAGAGTCCTGAAATTTTTACACAAGACTAATAACATGTTGAAATACCTCTGTGAATTTTCTTGTACCATGATTCCATCGAATTCTAGGGCTAAATATTTTGAGAACACAAGTCTGGACTATGAATTTGTGGCTTCTGACCACCAGATTTGCTTATTTTATTGAAGTGGTTATATAACTCTGATTGCCCTGAAATTTTACAGGTTGTTTTAGACACATTGAAGTGTCATGTGAATTTCCTTAAGGGTGCAATGGTTGTTTGGTATGGTAACAAATTGTTGTGCCTAGAACATCAATTCTGCCAGCATAATGAGATGTGGAAATGGCTGAAATTCTATGATAGTATGTACATATCTTCTGTATGTTATATGGGGAAAACAAAACAAGGCTTAGAAAGAATTGAGAGGGAAGGCAAAAAGGGACTTCCCTAGAAAAGTTATGAGTCGATAGACGTATCGCCATAGACCTATGAGTGATCGGAAATGGAAAAAATGAAGTTCGTGATCTCAAATAGGAATGAGCTCATGTCCTCAGTCTATAGTCCTATGTGAAATTGTGAATGTGAATGTATCTCTATAAGAATAAGCCTTCCCTATGTTGAGAAAATTGAAAAGATATGAGGAACGAGTTTTATTGTACTATTATTACTCGATCAATTATTGTGATATTATCCTTATGGGTTTTCAAGATTTCTATAATTTTGTATGAATATTGTATATGCATGAATTGCTTATGCCTACTGTGTATATGGAAACTACCCTACTGAGAATTTTATAATATTCACCCCTATGTGTTTGTTTCTGTTCCAGGTTAAGCCAGGATAAGATGCTGCTATGCAAAGGAGTGTAGGATTCCATAGTAGCACTTAGTGAAATGATATGTATGTAAATGTTGAAGACAAATATGTACTAAAGCTCATAGAGGAGCTTCCTTATGTATTTTTAGCTGTATGTTTAATAAACTTAATTACTGTAAGATGTTGCCATACGTAAATCGAGCTTGCCATAGATAATTAAGAGAGATTAGACAGTAACATCTCTAGATATGATGTAATTAAGAATACTTGGGAAAATGTTACAGAGATGACACATCAATATTGATAGTGAATTTCAGCAACGGTGCTAGCCTTGTAAGTAAAATATATAAATTTAGTGGTTGAAAGCCACTTATCCACAGCCCAGCCCAGGGTTCAAATAATTTTTAACCCTAACAAATGATTGAATAAACTCACCATAAAATTCACAGTGATACTTCAATATGTTATTAACTTCTTTTAAAATTTTCAAGGGTTCATTCAATCATTTGCTATGGCAATAAATTCGGACAATCTTAGTGCTTCAGTTTCAACAATCGGGATAACATTTGCCTCATTTTGGTTTCTGATTTTTTTTGGCATTAAACCTTAAGATCAACACCCAAGAAAATTCATGTAGTTATTTTAAGGTGTTAAATTCAACACATAATATTTGTAGCTCATGAAAACACCCACAAATATACCAGAAAATTCGTACAATTACTTCCTAGAAAAACAAAAATCCAGTAGCCTAGCCCAAACTTCTCTTGATGAAAACTATTTTTTAACAACATCCAAAACACAACCAAAATTTATACATCATTATCAATATCATATCAGTCAATAAAAATAAAATTTTGGACATTTCTCCACCCAAAATAGATCAGAAAAATTTGACAAGAAAGGCAGCACAAACCCTACTTGTAGTAACCTAGTGGATCCTTTGCTCCAAGATGATCCAAGCTTGATTCCTTCGACTTCAAAGCTTCCAAAGCAACCCCAAACCCTTCCTAAATCAGAGAGGAGTAAGTAAGATAAGGTTTGATGATGGATGGAGATTTTGTTCGGTTAGATTTGTAGAGCTCAAGGTGTAGAACAAGTTTAATGAAAGAACTTTGAGGTTTCACCAACTCTAGGCTAGTGTTTTTGGGCTTGGAACTGAAGAACAAGCTCTTGAGGACAACAATGGTGGCTGGCCTCTTCTTTCCCTTGGCTGGCCGAATATGGATGATGGCTTGGAGAAGAATTTGTGACTAGGCTTCTTATAATTAATGCATGGAGGATATTTAGTAAAGTAATCATCATTTATGTAATAAAGGAAAATGGATGACCAAGATTTAATCTTGGATTCCAAGATTAAATCTTGGCCTTCCACATGTCTTACTAGATAGATATTATCCATTTGTGGTGATAGAAATATCTTCGTGTTAAAAATCACTCACCAAAATTTCACAGAATGGGTAAACACCTTACTCGATAAAACCGATATGCCAGAAAATTAATTCTAGGCATAAAATTGTCATTCCCACACATTTTTTTTACCTTACTCTCATATTTTCCTAACCTGGGCACCTCGGGTCCTGAATCTCAAATTTTGGCTACAGAGGCCTAAAGCCTGCAAAATACTATTCACTTTTTTTTTGCTCACTCATAGAGTCGTTCTCATCACAACTACATCTGCAGAATCTTAATATTCTCATTAACCATTCCTCAATTAATTTCTAAAGAAAAGAACTAGGATGTCAAGTAAAAGGTATTCTAACTTAGAAATGGTTAGAAAAATCCTGAGAAGCCTTTCTAGTAAATGACCCTAAGGTCATAGCCATCACTGAAGCCAAAGACCTACAAACTCTAGGCTTAGACATTCTCATTGGGTCACTTAAAACCCATGAGGTTGTACTCTCTAAAATGTATGATGAATCTATTAAGAAGAGCAAGTCTATGGCCTTGAAGTCATCTCATCAAAAGCAGAATAAAGCTAAAGCAATGAATGTTGCTGAAATCTTTGATAAAGAGAAGAATCTGATAATGAGACTGAAGAAGAAGATGGAGATGAGATCTCCATGCTAGTGAGAAAGATGTCCAAGCCTAGAGAGGCAATACAAAAAAAAAGAAGAGACATCAACCTCAAAAAAGGTAGAAAAAGCAAGGGAAAGCCTAAAGCGTCATCTGCTACATTGTGGAGAGAAAGGACATTTCAAACCTGAATGTGCAAATCTCAAGGGTCCACAAAAGTCTTATTCTAAGAAGAAAGGGATGCTAGCCACTTGGAGTGACTCTGACAAAGAAAAAGATGGATCAGAAGTCCATGATGAGCTAGAAGATATTGCAAATATATGCTTCATGGGTGACTACACTTTAGAAGAAAAATGTGAGGTACGTGCATCTGGACCTGATCTTTCATATGATGAATTACTTGCCTTATATGATGAGTTGCTAGAAAGTTCTCAAACTCTTTCCTCTCACTATTTCAACCTAAGAAGGAAACATCATAAGGTGGTTTCAGAACTTGAGATGACCAAGTCTAAAACTAAAATTCTTAGGCTTGAAAGAAGATATACAAGGAGAAAACAAAGTTTTAAATATTAAACTCAATGCCTTTGAAGCTGAAGCCTCTAAGAAAAATGAAACATCTTAGAAAGTTATTTTGAACTTGAGATGATTTCATGGTTTCTAAAAAATGATCTTGAAAAAATGGCTAATGGTTCAAAGAATCTTGAACTAATGCTCGGAGGTTAGAGGCCATATTTTTAGAAAATAGGATTGGGATATGAAGAGGAAATGGATAAGAAAAGTAAAGAAACCTCATTTAAGAAAGTAAAGAATAGAGTTTCTTGTACATTTTGCTGTAAGAAAGGACAACTACTTGACAAATGCTTCATGAGAAAGAAATTTGTCAGAAAGGTTAGGAAACCTCCTCCTTGGAAGACTAACCCTAAAGGACCTAAGAAATTCTGGGTACCAAAATTAAAAACTATTTTTATTGCAGTGTGTCCTAGAAGACCCAATGATTAGGGTACCAAGAGACATACGGGCAGTGACTACTAGACACCTGCTAGGATTCAGACAAGCTTTCAGAAGTTTTTAATCTAACAACTCTAGATGAGTCATGTTCAATGATGGAAGGAGCTCAAAAAGATCTTTGTTGATAGTCCTAAAGAGCTGAATGAGAATATTGAGAAATTGAGTCTCAAGGGTTCTTCTAAAAGCAATTGAAGGCTTAACCTTCAAAAGTAAGCTCTAAAACATAGACTTTCAGAAAACTAGTTCAAGACTCAAGGCCTTCAAAAAGTGATCTTTCTGAGAATAAAGAAGAGTACTTTGAAGATGAAGAGAAACTGATGATCTATAAGGACATAGAAACTACAAGGGGGTTTTTGATTTAAAGGTAGTTTCTCAAGACAATGTTCTTAGAACAAAGTGGGTGTTCAAGAATAAGCTCGATGAAGCTGGCAAAGTAATAGGAACGAACAAGATTGGTCACACAGGTTATAATCAATAAGAGGGAATTGATTATAATGAAACCTTAGCACCAATAGCTAGGTTGGAAGCCATAAGAATACTACTTGCTTTTGCGCTTTTAAGAGATTCACTCTTTACTAGATGGACGTCAAGTTTGTTTTTTTATAGGCTCCTTTATGAGGAAGTCTATGTAAAGTAGCCTCCTGGTTTTGAGAGTGAAAACCTTCCTAACCATGTCTTCAAACTTACAAAGGCACTCTATGGTTTGAAACCAGCTCCTTGAGCTTGGTATGAAAGACAAAGTACCTTCTTGTTTAAGAATAGGTACAAGAGAGTAATATTGACACTACTCTTTTCACTCTTGAACAAGGTAATCAATTTCTGATAGTTCAAATATATGTTGATGACATCATATTTGGCGCCATTGATCATTCTCTCTGTGAAAAGTTTTCAAAATTAATCTAGAGTGAATTTGAAATGAGCATGTTGGGTGAACTCAAATTCTTCCTTGGTTTGCAAATAAAACAACAAAAAGAAAGAACCTTGATCCTTCAAGAAAAGTATATTGTAACACCCTAATATTTAACCCAAACACGCCTAGGACGTATTAAGATTAATTATTAGCTATTACCTCCATTTAAATTCATCTGCAAAACTTACTTCGGAAAATAGGTAAAATTTTTTTTTGAAATGAATACGTAAAACAAAGTGCGAGCCATCGAGTACAACATAAGCGAACGTAAAGTGGAAGAGTAAATAAATCATGCAATATAAAGCAAGTAAGAACACCTCAATCATAACATCACCCAATCATAATATTAATCACCATAGTTTAGTACATAACTGGAATAATATCATAAAGTCATACCCATATAAGTGGGCAGAGCTGCAGTACATGAAACATAAAGTACAAGAAGAAACGGAAACATAAACTGCTAATACATGGAAAGGCGCTTCAAAAGATACTACCAGCTAAAAACAACCCTCCCTTCTAAGAGCCTATAGAAGACGCTACTCCTTGGACGGGGAGATGTAGCCCGCAAACTGCTAAAGCTCCTCGGATGTGGCCCAACAAAGAAGGGGCGTGGGCATGCGGTCGACGGAGCGACGTGGCCTCCTCGGCGAGGGCGCCTTCGGGCTGACGTACATGCCTCATAGGCCTCGCTGAGAGATCGTGTCCTCGCCCCTCCCGGAGGCCAAAGGCATGAAGAGGCGGAATCCTCCGAATAGGGATTAAGGGGAGTCCTTAGCAGGTCCCTCCGCAAAGACATGTGAGGGCACGTACTCGGAGTAGTCACGCACCGCTGAAAATGATGGTCAGGCACGGTGGTTCTTCTCGTCACGGGGTCGCGTCCTCTCAAAATCAAATCATCGCCATAGGAGAAGTCGGGGTAAAGCAAAAGCAAAGGAAAAGCAAACGGGCGTCCCATGTATGCAAAAATGCACACGGCACAATGACCCTCGAAATGGTATGACTGATGATCTGGGTCGTAATGCACCTCCCATATTGGGGTATCAATGAAGATCACGACGACGCGTCAGAATTGAAGACATAACGGGAAAAGAAGATAGAGAGGGGTGAGGATCTTACTAAAGAATCTCAGTAGGGAAACCTCCTATCCTAGTGTCATCGTTACATCCCGAGGAACCTTGGGTTTATTATAAAAAGGTTAAACATGCAAAGGTTCATTATGAGGTTTTCTTAAAAATACTTATCCAAGGTCCGTGTCTTTTATGATGAATCTTAATGAATGCATGGCAATACTTAGCAACAATAAAACATATCATCAACAATTAAATCACATATATGTGGCATGTAACTTCTCATGATCAACCTTTCGCTTTCATAAGCAAGATACTTTCATCTTTTCTCATTTCTCAAACTTGTGACATCATGATCTTTAAAACAATAGTAACCGACCCCTGATACTAGGCTATGAGCTCATACCTTAACTAGTCATCACTAGTTCTTACTTATCTTCTTGATAAGCAAATCATAATCATAAAAATAACAACCCTGACTCCAGAGTATGGCAGGGGACCTAAGGAATCACCCATCATGGGACTTTCTTCCTTCTCTGAAATGCATCAGCTGGTTAAGCCAGTGACTTTGTCCGCTTTGGCAGGCTAATGTCGATGCCCTCACGGTTTACCTTCTCTTACCGTAGCAGGAGAAGTACGTCTCAATTTGCAAAACGCATCATCTGGTTAAGACCAGTGACATTGTCCGCTTCGGTATGGCCCACGACCATACCCTCCATAGGTTTCTTTCTCCTCACCGTCAGGAGAAATGCGTCTCGGCATGTCACGTAAAAAATCTTTCTTTTCAAAACTTTCTCAAGTCCCTCAAATTTGATGAAAATTTGGCAGCATAACGACTACACTCCAAATTTCCTCAAATTTGAGTCATGCCACATAACTCAATCACACATATTATTCTCATGGAACTTTCTCAATTAAATAAATCTCTAATTTACAGGAGCATACTTTCCTAACTCATTCTCATGCATCTCAAGCATAGCATACCACATCATCACAACAACATGCCACAAATATACATATAGTCTCATGCTCATTAACATATTCACATCATTATGAGTATGCCCACTGGTCTCATGCTCACATCACACCTCCTATCTCATGGTGTCTTATGCTTTGGCCCTTACGGGTCTTAAACTTGTGTTCCAATTATCCTAACCTTCATTATGGATTTTTATAACACCTAAGGGATCATTACCTATAATTTCTTCTAATGTTTATGATTTATAACATAACCAAACAGCATGGTCATTTTGGGCAGAATTTTGCCATATTATTACGGGTCCTAGAATCTCCGTCTTTGACCATTTCTAAGTTCCGTCTTCGCCTAAGGCTCTATAATCAACTCCTAAACCAATTATGAGGGATTCCTACACATATCCACTAATTATAAACCATTTTTCTTAAGTCCAATTATGCTGGAACAAAATTACAAATTTGTGCATCTAAGTGTTCTAGAATTCACATTTTAAGTCCTTTTTAGTTACTTGTTCTTTCTAAACTTCCCTAAATCATTCCTTGCTTCACTCAAACATAATTTTACACATTTTAACACCATAAAACAGAATTTATACAGTGGCCAACACAAGGCAGAACCAAAAATATAAGCATCAAATAATCACATAATCTCATGATTTAAAAGCATATAAGTTGCTAGTTTCTCTTGGAATCATTTTAGGAACTCAAAACTCTTTTAGAAACCAATTAATCTCATTAAAATCACATAAATATGTGCTAGGTCAGTAGCTAAATTATTTAGCTCAAGAAATAGATTTAAAACATAAAACTTTGTTCATAATGTTCTTTAAGTACACCTAAGCTTAGAAAAATTCCAAGACTTAGACTATGGGCACTTATGATTAGATGAACTCATCTCAAGTCCATCATCATCATCACAAGGCCGAAATGGCATTCTTGAAATGCCTCCATTTTCTAAAACTTTATGTAAGATACTTGGGCAAGTCTTTGAGCTCTAGGAGGTTTAAGTGATGGCATAAACTTAAACATGATATGCACTTATTTTATTCTTCATTAGAAAGTAAAGTGAGAGCATAAAATAAATATGAGATGCAACCTTATTATTATCTTTAAAGATTAAGTGATGACTTGAAATATAAACATGAAATGCAAGCTTGGAATTTAAACATGATAATGCAAGTCCATTTAGTTATTCTTGAGAGTTTAGTGATGACATCAAAATAAACATGCTATGCAAGGCATAAACATAAACATGTGTGCAACTCATTTTATCTTAACTAGAGCTCTTACAAGACTTTAAAGGAACATCACAACCTTAACCCAAATATGTATCTTAACAACATAAAGTGAGCTTTAGAGTTCTTAGCACCAAGACTTCAAAGAAGTCTTTGGTTTTGAACTTCATCATCAAGCTCAAGAAAATAGACACAAAGCTCAACACTTTGTCTAAACAAAATACAAAGAACTAAGTCATATTCTTTATTTTATTGCTCATGGGCTTCAATCTAGAGTAAAACTCTTAGAACGGCCGACCAACTTTAAGGTTGGCAAGGGTAAGCTAAGAGCTCTTTGAAAACATAGGATTAATTTTCTTTAACAAAACTTTTGTGATCTACTTAACATTTTTAGCAAACTTTGTTCAAACAAAGGAAAAGGAAACCGAAATCATGAAGGGAAAGGAAGAGGAAAGAAAACTTGTGAAGGAAAAAGGAAGGAAAAAATGAAGGCATAAGCAAGAAAAAGGAAGAAAAACGCAAGCATGTATGGTCCAAGACCAAGTTGTTTCAAGCTTTAGAGGTTTCTCACATGACATCAACAAGTCATTATCTTGAAACCTCATCATCAAGCCAAAGTTCTCCTCATAAAAGGCCTCTTGGCCGAAAGAAGAAAAGAAAAGGAAAGCTTTGAAACTAAGAGAAAACTAGAACTTTTCTTAAAGAAAACAAGTAAAAACTTTAAAACAAAACCCCTACCTAAGGAAGTCTTTGAAAGGAAGAAAGAAAGCTTGATTCTTGAAGAGTTGAGAAGACAAAATCTTCTCTTGAAGGAGGAGGAGGATTCGGCCAAGGGGGAAAGCCAAGGAAGATGATTTTTCCTTGAGTTTGCAAGCTTGGGAATGGAAAGTTTGAGTGTTTAAGAGATGGTTTGAGGTGAGGGAGTGGTGGTTTATGGTTGTTTGTGGTGGTGGAAGGATTCTTTGAGGGGAAGGAAAAGAAGAGCAAGATGAAGAGAAATTTGAGAGAAAATGCAAGAAAGTGCAAGAAAACTAAACTTGGCAAATGATCTAAAGTGTAACCAAGTTCTTCCAAGCTTGGTATTTATAGAAATTTAACACAATGGTGGCTGATTGGAGGGAGGATGGCCGACGGCCTTGCTTGGCTTTGGGGAGGAAAATATCTCTTGATTGGTATGGTTGTGGGTAAGGGCAAGGCATGGTGAGGTATGGCTTCAAGTATGGTCCAAAGCATGGCTCTTTGAGTGAAGAAAAATCAACATGTGATGGAGGAGGATGTTTGGCCACTCCATGTGCAGCCAAGGGAAGGAATGATTTGTTCATGTAATTGTGTTTTAGTGATGTGTTTAGGTGTTTCTTTGATTAAGGTTTTAGTTAGGAGTTGTAAGAAAGTGTTTAGGTGAGGTAATGGCTAATTAAGGTTGTCAAGACTTGATTAGGAGGGTAATCTTGCTAGATTAACAATTTAAAATCATTCTTTTGGTCAAATGAGGTATGGCACAATTCCTTAATTTAAGGAATTGGAGAGAAATACTATTCAAGATTCCATGACTAGGAATCTTGAATTAAAGAATGTAATTAGAGTTTAACTAAGCAATCTTAGGTTCTAATTAACCTTAATAAATTATTTTGACTCTAGATTAATTATCAAAATAAATTAATCTTCGATTAGAGCCTAATATTGCTTAGGTTTACTTAATTAGGTACATATACACTGTTCTAGGGGCAAAATGGTAATTTTGCACTAAAACTGGCAACCTCCAAGCCCGACTAAACATCAAATATCACTCATAAACATCATTCCAAACTTCTGGAAAAGTTCCAAGCTCAAACGGCACCTTTACCCTAGAACACGCGGGGTATTTTGGTCATTTTGAGCCGAAAGTTAAGAAAATGAGATTTTCACCTCAGATATCAAACATAACAGTTATAATCCCCTTCAACCATTGAGTTGACCTATTCGGGATCCTGGTTGACTTCCTAAAATTTGTAAAAATGACCTCAGGAATTTGGTCATTTGTACTCAAAAGGAAAAAATAAAGGCGTTACATATACATAGGAGCTTTTGAAAAAGTTCAACATGGATCAAGCCATACCTATGAGTGCCCCAATGTATCCATCTCAAATCATCGATGCTAATGAAAATGGCGAAAAAGGTATAAGAAAGCAATTCCAGAGAAATGATTGGTTCATTCTGCATCTTATAGTAAGTAGACTAGACATTCAATTAAGTGTAGGGATTTATGCTAGATTTCAATCTAACCTAAATAAATCACTCTTAAATGCTGTTAAAAGAGTCTTTAGATATTTATTCGGTACTACTAATCTTGGTCTATGGTACAAGAAAGGTACATCATGTGAGATTGTAGGATAATGTGATCCTCGATTTTGCTATAGGCTAATAAGTAGAAAGGAAGAGTACTAGTGGAATAAGTTGCTTCTTCGGAAGAATCCTCATTACTTGGATGTAAGAAGCAGAAATACCATTGCTCTTTCTCCTGTTGAAGCTGAATATGTAGTCAACTCCTACACCCATATGTGGATAAGGAACCAGTTAGAAGATTATTACTTGAGGTATTCCAAAATCCCTATCCTCTATGATAATACTAGTGCTATTAATCTTGCTAAGAATCCTATCCAACACTCTAGATCTAAGCACTTCGATGTTAAACATCATTTCACTTGGGATCATGTTCAAAAAGGAAATCCTAGTTAATGTTTATGAATACCAAGGACTAAGTGCTGATATACTCATAAAACCATTAGTTGAAAGATCACTTTTGTGTTTCCAAAAGCTTTTGAACTTAGAAGTTTTTAAATTTTCGTAAGCATTCATCCACAAACATCTCTAGGATTCCTCCCTACGCTACTCTAAACTAAAGCCCATATGAATACATCTAGTTGGAAGTTCAAAATCAGTTTGCAAGGCTAGAGAGTTAGGTTAAAGATTATGAAGTAGTTTGCAAGCTAAGAAAGAAGATGAGATGATCAGGAAAATCATTAGAGGTTTAGATAATGGGGTACATTTAGTCTCACGAGGTCTATTATCAACATATATACAAGACGTGAGAAAGTAGCGTCTTGACGATCAGAAAGTGAAAGATAAGCTTAGAAAGTAACTTTATTTAGAAAGTGACTCTAAGCGTCAAAAACCATCCTTCTGAGAAGAATGAAAAAAAGGCGGGATAATTCTCTCTTTATTAACGGCCCGATTTTCTATTTTGAGTTTAAATAACCAAAATGCCCCTAAGGTCATTTTTACAGGTGTTGTAACACCCTAATAATTAACCCAATACACCTAGGTCTGATTAATTACTAAACTTTACTCTTTGCTTCAGTTCCTTAATCATGCTTTGAAAATACTTAGTGAAATTACGAGCCATTTTTTTTTAAACATAATTGAAAACGTGAGCCGTGCATAACGTGAACGATAATCGAGATAAAGCAGAAAACGAATAGACATATCATGAAGAAACACATCATATTGGCTCCATCATATGACATCCATAATTACATATCACATAGATATTTTGGCTACCAACAAAATAAGACTAGTTGTAGGCAATCTAACAAAACATAAATAATATATGGATGGAAGGACATCCATTAATGGCACCTAGTAATAACACTCTAGGGATAGGGATAGATATCTGAAATATACGAGTGAAACTAGGATCAAGTTCAGCTACCAAGTGAAAGCCTCAATGTGAATCACGAACACTTCCTTCTATTTCTGAAGACGAGATGGAAAGAAAAATAGAGGGAGTGAGAAACTTATAAAAAAATCTCAGTAGGGTACTCACCTCATGATGCATTGTGTCATCATCATCGTCCCTAGGAACCTCAGGTTTCATTATGAAATAGTGAGCA
The DNA here is from genome assembly GCA_030441495.1 of Dalbergia oliveri. Classification (NCBI taxonomy): domain Eukaryota; kingdom Viridiplantae; phylum Streptophyta; class Magnoliopsida; order Fabales; family Fabaceae; genus Dalbergia; species Dalbergia oliveri. Next base: position 24,330,672 of record JAMLFY010000003.1, read on the forward strand.
TGCTAAGATTGATTTATTAAGTTCGAAAATATACTTTACCGAGGTTCGTCGGTTTTAATCATGCGTCTTATAATGCATCATAAACTTAGCATGTCATGTTTATAATGAACTTTTCCTTTTATCAACACATCATATTCTTCATCATCATATCATAAATACTATGCATAGAAGAACATCATATTTCTCATCATCATATCATAAATACTATGCATAGAAGAACATCATATTTACATCATGCATTACTTAGTTCCTTAGGTGACTTAAAGTTACTTCCATCATCATTTTCCTGGGCCACCCTATACTCCACCCTTTTGGGAGTAATCTAGGTTATGAGCTCATACCTTACTAGTCGTCACTAGCATATACTTATCCCTTTTGATAAGTTAAAGTTCCGACTCTACCCTTTGAGAGAACGGGTTAGGGGGCTAGGATCACCTTTTCACCACCTATAGTCTGATGGGTCCAAAGGATCATTTCCTCTTACATTTAAGTCACCATTAAATCTTTGCATGTTATATCATAATTCAATTCATAATCATCATGACATTTTCTCATTTATAGTCTTATGATGGAATAATATATACTAACTGAAATCATGCATCTTAGAAATTCCAAGAAAGAGAGGTGGGTCACAATGGACACACTTAAATACCAAGTCTTTCCTAGCCAAAACCTTTCCAAATTACACTTTAAGTAGTACACTTTCTTCCAGCAACAAAGGTAATTTTTTTAAATAACAGAGATTATTTCTTTATTTCATGCATAAGCATTTTCATTGTTTGCAACAGCAACTATAACATGCAAGCTAGGGAATCATTCAATGGCATCAAATACTTAATAAGCATCAAATCACTTTATAGACTTATCACTTAAAACATCAAAGAGGCATCATCATAAATCCTTATGAAAAATTTCTTAAACAAGAAACTTTAGAATCGGGTAACCTCAATTGCCAAACTAATTAATTATGCATCTAAGGGATTCATTACCATTATTACAATTAATTATGCTTCCCTAAATGCTAACATTAATTACTAAACCAATTATGAATTATTCTCCCTTATCTAAACATAATAAAATCTAGTTCTTATAGTTGATAATTCTAGACAGAATGCATAAATTTCATTCCTTAGAGTTTAAAAAAAATCTTGCTTTTACGGTTTTCTAGTTACTAGTTTCATTTTTAGTGTTCGGGATCAATCCTACACTAATTGATACCAAGTTTTTCGTGGCTAACTAATCTTAGAAAAAATTATAACATACTAAAACAGATTTGGCATTGGATAAACTTAAAGGGGTCAAAGACTAGGTAAATTTTAGATTTACGGTTGTTCTAGGAAGCTAGTTTTGTCACTAACATGCATAGAATCATTCTCTTAACAATAAACCATAATTATCACAACTCCAAACATATTAAATCATCATCATTTATTGGTACTAATCTCATATCAGAATCCAATCATGAACCTCATATAATTGTATAAAATCACATTTTAAGTGAACATAAAATATTAGTTTCCCGTAAATCCTTGCAAAGCTTTAAAACTCTTTTAGAAACTAATTCTTTTTGCTAAACTTGAAAGAATCTTCATAATTAAAATTCTCACTTAAGATAAAAGGAGCAAGTCTTGAGCTTAAGAGATTTATGTGATATCTTAGAATCATAAACATGCTATGCAACCTCATTTTAATCTTGTCATTATAAGGTGATAACTTGGAATTATAAACATGATATGCAAATCCATTTCTTTATCTTTAAGATTTAAGGTGATGACTTGAAAATTAAACATGATGCAAGAACTTGAAATATAAACATGATGCAAAACTGAAGCGGCGTAGTGCATGGACAAGTGGAAGAGAATCTTAAGAAACGGAAGGCGGTAATCCGCTGGACCGGTGAAGGGAGAAGAGAATTATTATTACATCTTTTTAAGCTCCAATCTCAAGACTTCTTAAAGAATCAATTCTTTAACTCCAATAATCTTATTTCTTTGCTTGTGATACTTGGGCAAGTCTTTGAGCTCTAGGATCTTTAGGTGATGACATAAAAATAAACATGTCATGCGTTGATTCTTTTAGCCATTATAAAATAAAGTGAGAACATAAAATAAATATGAGATGCAACTTCTTTATTATCTTTAGAGATTAAGTGACAACATGAAATATAAACATGAAATGCAAACTTGGAAATTTAAACATGAGTATGCAAGTCCATTTATTCATTCTTGAAATTTTAGTGATGACATAGAAAGTAAACATGATTATGCAAGGCATAAACTTAAACATGGATGCAAGTTCATTTGATTTCTTTACTAGAGCTCCTTCAAGACTTTATAGAAATACAAATTCAATATATATATCTTAACAAGACAAAGTGAGAAATACATCTTTCAAATTCTAAACTCAAGATCATAAAATCATCATAAAAACATCATTCTTTAAAGTTTTGCATCAAGTGGAACTTTCAAGCTTTAGAGGCCTAACTTGTGATGGATTCACAACCCACCTTCAAGGTCCTCATCATCAAGCCATCATCTTAGTCCCACCTAGGCCATATGGCCGAATTGGTTAAAGAAAAAGGAAGAAGAAAACCAAATGGAAAAACTAGAAAATCCATGAAATCATCATTTTGAACCAAGAACAACACTTAGCAAAACATAGAAATAAACTTAAAAACAACTCCCTACCTAATTTGATTTGAAGGAAAGGAAGAGAACTTGGTTTCTTGGAGTGAAATGAAAGAAAATATTCTTGAAAACATGAAGAAAGAATTCAGCCAAGAGGAGGAGGAAATGAGAGCTTTTGGTGCTTTGGAAAAACTAGAAATATGTACAATTTTGAGCAAGCATCTAAGACTCCTTAAGTATGCCTATTTATAGAGGATTTAAGTTCATGTATGGACAAGAGGAGGAGGCATAATTTTCGGATTTTTCATGGGGAACAAAGGGAGGAAAATCATTTCTTGTTTAAGACATGTTTTATGCCATGTTTTAGGGAATTTTTTGGCATTTTGTTTTAGTGCATTATCTTGCAATAATTCTAATGATTATGGCTGAATTATTTCATGCATTACAGCCTCATGGAAGAGGGTTTTGTGTGTTCCATGTATTATTTAGGTGTAGGCAAGGTATTCATGCAATTTAGAGAATTTACGGTTAAGGGCTTAGGTGAATTAGTAAGCAATTTGAGTGTTTTAAAGCAATTTTAGGTTCTAATCAATTTAAATAAATAATTTTGACTCTAGATTAATAATTAGAATTTAATAAGCTTTAATTTGAGCCTAATATTGCTTAGGTTCCCTTAGACAAATCAAAAATCTCAAAATTTGTAAAAGTGCACAAAGAGGCAAAACGGTCATTTTACTTAAAAATTGCCCGAGACCACCTGAGCTTAACCAATGGTTAATCATGGCTTAAAAACACCTTTTAACACATTTTAGTGAGGTTCGGGTTCAGTCGGCACGCAATAAGGTTAAAACGGCCGGGCGTTTTGGTCATTTCGCACGTCGGAGCTCAAAATTAGGATTCTTCTCCTCTATTAACACTCATAACACAAACAATCCCTTATTAACATCAAAACATCCCCTTGAGGATGGGTAGGGCCCACGATCCTCATTTTCTGAGTAAAATAACCTAAGGGGCATTTTGGTCATTTTACACGTATAGAAAATCGGGGTTTGCAATACTTCACGAATTGCTCCTAACTTCTCTTCTAACGTTATATTCCTTTATTAAGGATTGTTTGGTCTCAAATTTTATATAATATTTACCTACGATAATTCGGTAATTCCTAATGACAGTAAAAATTGGGCGTTAGGTGTCGCGGGATCGCCGGACGGAAAAAGAGTTGCTAAAATTGGAGTCGCCACTAAGTTTATTAAATTGGGAAAAACATGGAAAAACCCGTTTTATTAAAAAAAGTGGTCTTTAAAACAGATTAATTTGAAGTCGGTTATGCATAAGGAAAGGTAGGGATTTAATCCTACGCACCCCTAATACACCTTTAACGGTACCTTAATTAATTTGTGCAAATTATTAATAACCTTTCAAAATATTCATTTTTATATTTTTTATTTACAACAAAAATTAAAAAAAATTAAGGAACACAAGCTGTCACAACTAAGTGTTCTGAAAATCCTGTGTTAACAAACCATTACGGTTAAATTAACATTTTTATTCAAAATACAATATTCACAAATAAGTAACAAATTTAAACTAAATATATGAAAAGGAAAATCTCTTATGAATTATAAATATTTACAAATAAGATAAAAATTTATTTTTACATTTTTTACGAAAGTAAAATAAAATATAAAAGAGAACATACTTTTAAAGAAAATTTGGAACATCAAGTGTCACAACTTCAGATGTCCAGAATATTGAGTTAACAAGCCTCAGGCTAAATTAACTTTTTTATTTGAAATAAAATATTTTCCTAAAGAAATGATTATTTAAATTAAATAAAATATCTCATAAAAAAATTTACAAATAAGACAAAAATTACAAAAATTAATTTTCACTTGACAGGGATCGGAATCGCCTCTCCTATTGATATTCCTTGCAATGGGGAATTCAAAGTCATGTAGTTCTGTAGAAAATGATTCTGTGTTGATGAATTTTATTATTGAAATAAGAATTTTAATTGTAAGTTGTCATAGGTAGAACATTCAGAACATATAATTGATAAATTGTTACAACTCAATTAATACAATTTATTCATTAACTAAAATTTTAATGAAATCCAAAATAAATAAAATCTTTTTTGTTTTAGATCCAAAATAACTTAGACCCAAGCAAACAAACCCAGAAACTAAAATAAAATAAACACTAACCAACAGACAAACTTAACATTTAATTCGACTTTGTTAAATCCAAAATAATCAAGACCCCAAGCGAGTAAACCGAAAACTAAAATAAAATGCTAACTAAAAAAACAAACTTAAAATTTGATCTCCCTAAAATAAAACAACACTAACCAATAAATAAATAAATAAATCCTAATTCACTATCCTAATTCTACCCCCAACACACATGCGCGCACCCACAAACAAAAACACACACACGTCCGTCCCTCTTTCTCACTAACACATGCACACAAGCATTCTCTTATTCACCGACACATAATGAAAAGAAAAAAAGAAAGGGCGAGGTGGAGGAGAGATGAGGGCGAGGAAAGTGAGGGAGTGAGAGGGAGAAGGAAATGGGAAGGGCCAGAGCAGGGAAAGGGAGAGGAGTCACTGAGGAGGAAAGCCGCGGTAGATGGTGTTGCACGGTGAGGGAGTAGGATTGTGGCGGCGAGGCATGGGGGAAGGCGGGCCAAGTGCGGCGAAGATAGGGGAAACCCGGGAGGCAGGGTAGAGGCAGGAGGAGGGAAGCGGCCGCGAAGTGGGAGGTTGTAGTGAAGCTGACGCGATGAGGAAGAGGTCGCGGGGATGAGGTCGCACAATGGGGACGCAGATTGGGAGGAAGCGCAACACATGCGGCTAAGGGGGAAGGGAATCTCCAGCTGGGCTTTGGATCGGAAGGGAATAACCAACCAATTTCACGGCTGGGTTAAGTGGGAGGGGTATCGGTGGTTGTGGCCATGATACTTGGTTTGGAGGGGTAGGTGTAACACCCTAATAATTAACCCAATACACCTAGGCTGATTAATTACTAGACTTTACTCTTTGCTTCAGTTCCTTAATCATGCTTTGAAAATACTTAGTGAAATTACGAGCCATTTTTTTTTTAAAACATAATTGAAAACGTGAGCCGCGCTTAACGTGAAAGATTTAGCAAAATTTAAAAGACACATAGGAATTTACAAACATCACATCATAATATATTGGCTCCATCATCCAGCATCCATAATTACATATCATATAGATATTTTGCCTACCAGAATAAGACTAAGTGTAGGCAATCTAATAAAACATAAATAATATATGGATGGAAGGACATCCATTAATGGCACCTAGTAATAACACTCCAGGGATAGGGATAGATATCTGAAATATACGAGTGAAACTAGAGGATTCAAGTTCACTACGGTGACAGCCTCAATGTGATTCACGAACGCTTCCTTCTATTTTTGAAGACGAGATGGAAAGAAAAATAGAGGGAGTGAGAAACTTATAAAAAGAATCTCGTAGGGTACTCACCTCATGATGCATTGTGTCATCATCATCGTCCCCAGGAACCTCGGGTTATTATGAAATAGTGAGCATGCTAAGATTGATTTATTAAGTTCGAAAATATACTTCCAGAGGTTCGTCGTTTTAATCATGCGTCTTATAATGCATCATAAACTTAGCATGTCATGTTTATAATGAACTTTTCCTTTCATATATAATAACATAGTTATGCATAAAATCACATCATATTCCTCATCATCATTTCATAATACTATGCATAGCAGAATATCATATTTCTCATCATCATCTCATAAATACTATGCATAGCAGAACATCATATTCACATAATGCATTTACTTAGTTTCTTAGGTGACTTAAAGTTACTTTCATCATCATTTTCCTGGGCCACCCTATACTCCACCCTTTTGGGAGTAATCTAGGTTATGAGCTCATACCTTGCTAGTCGTCACCAGCACATACTTATCCCTTTTGATAAGTAAAAATTTCGTCTCTACCCTTTTGAGAGAACGACTAGGGGCAAGAATCACCTTTTCACCGCCTATAGTTTGACGGTCCAAAGGATCATTTTCTCATATATTTTGAGTCACCTTTAAGTCTTTGCATGTTATATCATAATACAATTCTTCATTCATAATCATCATAACATTTTCTCATTTATAGTCTTATGCCGAAATAATATATACCAACTGTAATCATGCATCTGGGAGATTCCAGGAAAGAGAGGTGGGTCACAATGGACACGCTTAAATACCAAATCTTTCCTTAGCCAGAATCTTTCCAAATTGCACTCTTCAAGTAATACACTTTCTTCCGGTAACAGAATATGTCTTTATTTCATGCATAAGTTTTCATTGTTTGCAACAACAACTATAACATACAAACCAGGGAATCAATCAATGACACCAAATTCTTAATAAGCATCAAATCACATTTTAAGTACACATAAATTACTAGCTTCCCATAAAATTCTTACAAAGTTTTAAAACTCTTTTAGAACTAATTCCTTTTGTTAAACTTGAAAGAAGTCATAGGACTTTAGGCCTAAATTAACCATGGGACCGATTTATAACTTGAAAGAATGTTCATAATTAAATCTTTCACTTAAGATAAAAGGAGCAAGTCTTGAGCTTTAGAGATTTAGGTGACATCTTTGAATTATTACCATGCTATGCAACCTTATTTTAATCTTATCTTTATAAGGTGATAGCTTGGAATTATAAACATGATATGCAATTCCATTTCTTTATCTTTAAGATTTAAGGTGATAACTTGAAAATTAAACATGATGCAAGAACTTGTAATATAAACATGATGCAAGAAACTGAAACGGCGGTAATGGGCAGGACCAAGTAGAGGGAGAAGAGAATCTTAAGCAACCGAGCGGCGGTAGTCCACAGGACCGGTGAGGGGGATGAGAATTACATTTTTTAAGCTCCAATTCTCAAGACTTCTTAAAGAATAAATTCTTTAACTCCAATTATCTCATTTCTTCGCTTATGATTCATAAGCAAGTCTTTGAGCTCTAGGATTTTTAGGTGATGACATAAAATAAACATGCCATGCATTGACTCTTTTAGCCATTATAAAATAAAGTGAGAGCATAAAATAAACATGAGATGCAACTTCTTTATTATCTTTAGAGATTAAGTGACAACTTGAAATTTAAACATGAAATGCAAGCTTGAAATTTAAACATGAGATATGCAAGTTCATTTATTTATTCTTGAGAATTTAGTTATGACATAAAATAAATGGGTTGCAAGGCATAAACTTAAACGTGGATGCAAGTTCACTTGATCTCTTTACTAGAGCTCCTTCAAGACTTTAAGAGAATTATGTTTTCAACCCAATATATGTATCTTAGCAAGACAAAGTAAAAATACATATTTCATATTCAAACCTCAAGATAAAAACATTATTCTTTAAAGTTTTGCATTAAATGGAATGTTCAAGCTTTAGAGGCCTAACTTGTGATGGATTTACAACCCATATTCAAGGTCCTCATCATCAAGCCATCATTTCATTCCTTCCTAGGCCATTTGGCCGAAACCATGAAAGGAAAATAAGGAAAGAAAAACTAAAATTTTAGAAGCTTTGGAAACTAGTGAAACCTTCAAGTTTTAGAGATCTAACTTGTGAAAGCTTTGCAACCAACACTCAAGAATCTCATCATCAAACCATGGTCTCATCATAAGCTAGGCCATATGGCCAAAATACTTTAAAAAGAAAGGAAGAAGAAACTGAAAATGAAAACTTAAAAGAAAGCTCATGAAAACATCATTTTTGAGCTAGAAACATAACTTGTCTTAGCATAAAATGAACTTAGAAACACCTCCCTACCTAATTTGATTTGAAAGAAAGGAAGAGAACTTGGTTTCCTTGAGTGAAATGAAGCAAAATATCCTTGAAAAGCTGAAGGGAGAATTCAACCAAGAGAAAGAAGAAAGAAAGCTTTTGGTGCTCCTAAGACTAGAATTTGTGTAAGTTATGAACTAAGCATCTAAACTATCTTCAAGCATGCCTATTTATAGAGATTTTGCAGCTCATAAATGGACAAAGGAAGGAAAGAAATCTGACCAAAAATTAGAGAAAAAAATAAGGAAGAAAAATCATTTTGTTTGGTGGCTTAAAACATGGAATCATGTTTCCATGTTTTCATGATTCTTTGTTTTCATTCTTTGGATTTTTGTGTAATAATTTTCTGACTTATTACTCAATAATTTCGTGCATTACAGCCTTGTGGAAGAGGATTTTGTGTGTTCCATGTATTTTTTAGGTGTAGGCAAGGTATTCATGCAATTTAGAGAATTTACGGTTAAGGGTTTAAGTGAATTACTAAGCAATTTGGGTGTTTTAAGCAATTTTAGGTTCTAATCAATCTAAATAAATAATTTTGACTCTAGATTAGTAATTAGAATTTAATAAGCTTTAATTTGAGCCTAATATTGCTTAGGTTTCGTTAGACGAATTAAAAATCTCAAAATTTGTAAAACTGCAAAAGACAGGGGCAAACGTCATTTTACTAAAAATTGCCCGAGACCACCCGAGCTTAACCAATGGTTAATCATGGCTTAAAAACACCTTTTAACACATTTTAGTGAGGTTCGGCTCAGTCGGCACGCAAATCGGAGTTAAAACGCCGTAAGGGCGTTTTGGTCATTTCGCGTCAAAACTCAAAATTAGGATTCTTCTCCTCTATTAACACACATAACACAAACAATCCCTTATTAACATCAAAACATCCCCTTGAGGATGGGTGGGGCCCACAATCCTCATTTTCTGAGTAAAATAACCTCAGGGGCATTTTGGTCATTTTACACGTCAGAAAATTGGGGTTTGCAATACTTGCACGAATTGCTCCTAACTTCTCTTCTAACGTTATATTCCTTTATTAAGGATTGTTTGGTCTCAAATTTTATATAATATTTACCTACGGTAATTCGGTAATTCCTAATGATAGTAAAAATTCCAGTAAAAATTGGGCGTACATTCTCCATCCTTAAAAGAATTTCGCCTTCGAAATTCGTTACATGAGAATAGCTCTCGATCCTGTGCTTGCATCTATTAATTCCATGTAACTTCTTCGGTTTCATCTTGTCCCCATGCTACTTTGACTAGGGGTACAACCTTGTTCCTTAAGCTTAACTCCTCGGTGAACGATTCGTGGGTGGTAAGTTAAACGTTATGTCATTCTTAATTGTACATGTTCTGGCTCTAGTACATGACTTGGGTCAGAATGATATTTCCTTAACTGGAGACATGGAAAACATCATGAAGGTTGGACAAACTCGGGGTAGGGCTATACGGTAGGCTACATATCCTATTTTGCTAAGGATTTCAAACGACCAAGAAATCTGGGCTCAATTTCTTTACTTTATTGCTCGGCCTATGCATATGGTGGGGGTGATTCTTAGGAACACATGGTCCCACTTCTTGAAAATCTACGGTTTCGCCGCTGCCGCATAGTTTTCTCGACTTTAGCAGGTAAGAATTTTATCCCTAATTTTCTTAATTTGTTCGTTGTTTCCCTCAATATTAAGACAGAGTAGACTTTGCTCTCGGGCTCATACCAACATAAAGGTGATTGACACTTCAATTCCATAGAGGGCCTCGTATGGTGCCATCGATACTTGCATGATAACTGTTGTTATATGCAAACTGAATAATAGGTCTTATCCAACTCTCTCTTTGATCTAAAACAAATGATCTATTCTCAATAACAAAATGGCAATCTAAACAACATTTACAAGTCCTAACGGGGTTTCCAATAGGGGTAGAAACAATAAGGTCAAAAGGAAGCTCGTTATATGCAAGTTAAGGGTTTTAATACACGAGTGGGAGATAAAAGAATGGGAAGCGCAGAATCATCCAGTACAATTAAGTTTCTACCATACATATTACACTTACCTTCCACGAGATTTCGTGACTTTGTCGTTTCTTCAACATTAACGGTGAATACCCTTCCTTGGTATTCCTGGCTTGGGATTGGGGGTTGGCGGGTTCCTTTCTGTGCATTCTCGGGAGTAATGACCTGGTTTTCCACACCGGTAGCACACGTTTGTTCCGCTCGACATGGCATGCTCCCATGATTCTTGCCGCACTTGGGACATTCCATGGATGGCACGGGTCGTGAAGTATCCTTGGACCTCTTTGTGGTGCTTTCCCTTTATTGTTATTATTGTTGTTGTTGCAATTGTTGGGATTATTATAGCGGTTGTTGTTGTTGTTCGGTCTTCCTTGATGAAAGTTCCTTTGTGGCACTTGTGATCTTGATTGATGTGGAAATGGAGGTCGATTTTGCCTCTTGAACTTGACCTTGAGGTGTCAGCTTTTTGATGATATTCTTCAGACTTTGAAGTACCCAGCTTCTCTGCCTTCTTCAATGATGCGGCATTTGTTGACTAAGGTAGAGAAATCCCTATTTCCAAGTGTGCAACTGCCACATTAAGTTCTCCTTTAACCCTGACTCGTATTTAATGCATTTCCAATACTAATCAGGGTTACCTTGGTACATCCTTGAGAACTTAATGAGTTCCTCAAATATGCAGTATCCTAAGCCACAATTCATATTCCCTGGACAAGTTGCATGAATTCAATGTCCTTAGCATTTCTAACTAGGAAAGTACTCGTAAAAATGGACCTTGAATAATTCCCAATCAATGTCCACTTCGGTTGCCTCAGGAGTCTTGAACACCAGTCCACCAAAGGGCATCACCCTCAAGCATGTGGGTGGCAAAAGTGACCTTCTACTCCTTGGAACATGGAACTCCAGCAAAGACCTTCTCAATATTCCGAATCCATTCATCTGCTACATTAGGATTAAGGGTCCCTTAAAAGCGGTGGATTGACCTTACGAAATTCCTCGAAACGAGCATGTTCGGGAATTTCATGTCCTTGATTTATATTAGCTTGATGATCTGATCCATCCGTTCCATCATCATTCTCATGGTCCTTGCTACGTCGTGAAGTGCTTCGCGGTCTCATTATTGGTTATTATTTGCCGCGCTCCTATTCTGTCGTCATGCCATTGGTCCCTATACACACAAAACGGCAACACAGGTGATCAAGCCCAATATTCCATGCAAAGTGAGCAAGTTACCATGGTACTTTCAACATAGTAGTCATGTATTTCTAATCCTCAAGCTCATCCTAATGATAAACATCTACACATGACATTACTAACGTATTATGCTTTAGAAGCATAGTCAGTCCAATCCTAAGCTAGATGAGAGGAAACTCTGATACAAAATGTAACACCCTAATAATTAACCCAATACACCTAGGTATGATTAATTACTAGACTTTACTCTTTGCTTCGTTCCTTAATCATGCTTTGAAAATACTTAGTGAAATTACGAGCCATTTTTTTTAAAACATAATTGAAAACGTGAGCCGCGCTTAACGTGAATGATTTAGCAAAATTTAAAAGACACATAGGAATTTACAAACATCACATCATAATATATTGGCTCCATCATCCAGCATCCATAATTACATATCATATAGATATTTTGCCTACCAACGGAATAAGACTAAGTGTAGGCAATCTAATAAAACATAAATAATATATGGATGGAAGGACATCCATTAATGGCACCTAGTAATAACACTCAGGGATAGGGATAGATATTCTGAAATATACGAGTGAAACTCAAGGATTCAGTTCAGCTACCGGTGAAGCCTCAATGTGATTCACGAACGCTTCCTTCTCTTTCTGAAGACGAGATGGAAAGAAAAATAGAGGGAGTGAGAAACTTATAAAAAGAATCTCAGTAGGGTACTCACCTCATGATGCATTGTGTCATCATCATCGTCCCAGGAACCTCGGGTTATTATGAAATAGTGAGCATGCTAAGATTGATTTATTAAGTTCGAAAATATACTTTCCGAGGTTCGTTTTAATCATGCGTCTTATAATGCATCATAAACTTAGCATGTCATGTTTATAATGAACTTTTCCTTTCATATATAATAACATAGTTATGCATAAAATCACATCATATTCCTCATCATCATTTCATAATACTATGCATAGCAGAATATCATATTTCTCATCATCATCTCATAAATACTATGCATAGCAGAACATCATATTCACATAATGCATTTACTTAGTTTCTTAGGTGACTTAAAGTTACTTTCATCATCATTTTCCTGGGCCACCCTATCTCCACCCTTTTGGGAGTAATCTAGGTTATGAGCTCATACCTTGCTAGTCGTCACCAGCACATACTTATCCCTTTTGATAAGTAAAAATTTCGTCTCTACCCTTTTGAGAGAACAGACTAGGGGCAAGAATCACCTTTTCACCGCCTATAGTTTGGGTCCAAAGGATCATTTTCTCATATATTTTGAGTCACCTTTAAGTCTTTGCATGTTATATCATAATACAATTCTTCATTCATAATCATCATAACATTTTCTCATTTATAGTCTTATGCCGAAATAATATATACCAACTATAATCATGCATCTGGAGATTCCAGGAAAGAGAGGTGGGTCACAATGGACACGCTTAAATACCAAATCTTCCTTAGCCAGAATCTTTCCAAATTGCACTCTTAAGTAATACACTTTCTTCCAGTAAGAATATGTCTTTATTTCATGCATAAGTTTTCATTGTTTGCAACAACAACTATAACATACAAACCAGGGAATCAATCAATGACACCAAATTCTTAATAAGCATCAAATCACATTTTAAGTACACATAAATTACTAGCTTCCCATAAAATTCTTACAAAGTTTTAAAACTCTTTTAGAACTAATTCCTTTTGTTAAACTTGAAAGAAGTCATAGGACTTTAGGCCTAAATTAACCATGGGACCGATTTATAACTTGAAAGAATGTTCATAATTAAATCTTTCACTTAAGATAAAAGGAGCAAGTCTTGAGCTTTAGAGATTTAGGTGACATCTTTGAATTATTACCATGCTATGCAACCTTATTTTAATCTTATCTTTATAAGGTGATAGCTTGGAATTATAAACATGATATGCAATTCCATTTCTTTATCTTTAAGATTTAAGGTGATAACTTAAAAATTAAACATGATGCAAGAACTTGTAATATAAACATGATGCAAGAACTGGAGCGGTGCTAATCGCAGGACAGGTGAGGGAGAAGAGAATCTTAAGCAACCAGAGCGCGGTAGTCCGCAAGGGAGGGGGATGAGAATTACATTTTTTAAGCTACAATTCTCAAGACTTCTTAAAGAATAAATTCTTTAACTCCAATTATCTCATTTCTTCGCTTATGATTCATAAGCAAGTCTTTGAGCTCTAGGATTTTTAGGTGATGACATAAAATAAACATGTCATGCATTGACTCTTTTAGCCATTATAAAATAAAGTGAGAGCATAAAATAAACATGAGATGCAACTTCTTTATTATCTTTAGAGATTAAGTGACAACTTGAAATTTAAACATGAAATGCAAGCTTGAAATTTAAACATGAGATATGCAAGTTCATTTATTTATTCTTGAGAATTTAGTTATGACATAAAATAAATATGGTTGCAAGGCATAAACTTAAACATGGATGCAAGTTCACTTGATTTCTTTACTAGAGCTCCTTCAAGACTTTAAGAGAATTATGTTTTCAACCCAATATATGTATCTTAGCAAGACAAAGTAAAAATACATATTTCATATTCAAACCTCAAGATAAAAACATTATTCTTTAAAGTTTTGCATTAAATGGAATGTTCAAGCTTTAGAGGCCTAACTTGTGATGGATTTACAACCCATATTCAAGGTCCTCATCATCAAGCCATCATTTCATTCCTTCCTAGGCCATTTGGCCGAAACCATGAAAGGAAAATAAGGAAAGAAAAACTGAAATTTTAGAAGCTTTGGAAACTAGTGAAACCTTCAAGTTTTAGAGATCTAACTTGTGAAAACTTTGCAACCAACACTCAAGAATCTCATCATCAAACCATGGTCTCATCATAAGCTAGGCCATATGGCCAAAATACTTTAAAAAGAAAGGAAGAAGAAACTGAAAATGAAAACTTAAAAGAAAGCTCATGAAAACATCATTTTTGAGCTAGAAACATAACTTGTCTTAGCATAAAATGAACTTAGAAACACCTCCCTACCTAATTTGATTTGAAAGAAAGGAAGAGAACTTGGTTTCCTTGAGTGAAATGAAGCAAAATATCCTTGAAAAGCTGAAGGGAGAATTCAACCAAGAGAAAGAAAGAAAGAAAGTTTTTGGTGCTCCTAAGACTAGAATTTGTGTAAGTTATGAACTAAGCATCTAAACTATCTTCAAGCATGCCTATTTATAGAGATTTTGCAGCTCATAAATGGACAAAGGAAGGAAAGAAATCTGACCAAAAATTAGAGAAAAAAAATAAGGAAGAAAAATCATTTTGTTTGGTGGCTTAAAACATGGAATCATGTTTCCATGTTTTCATGATTCTTTGTTTTCATTCTTTGGATTTTTGTGTAATAATTTTCTGACTTATTACTCAATAATTTCGTGCATTACAGCCTTGTGGAAGAGGATTTTGTGTGTTCCATGTATTTTTTAGGTGTAGGCAAGATATTCATGCAATTTAGAGAATTTACGGTTAAGGGTTTAAGTGAATTACTAAGCAATTTGGGTGTTTTAAGCAATTTTAGGTTCTAATCAATCTAAATAAATAATTTTGACTCTAGATTAGTAATTAGAATTTAATAAGCTTTAATTTGAGCCTAATATTGCTTAGGTTTCGTTAGCAAATCAAAAATCTCAAAATTTGTAAAACTACACAAAGACGGGGCAAAACGGTCATTTTACTTAAAAATTGCAGAGACCACCCGAGCTTAACCAATGGTTAATCATGGCTTAAAAACACCTTTTAACACATTTTAGTGAGGTTCGACTAAGTCGGCACGCAAATGGAGTTAAAACGCCGTAAGGGCGTTTTGGTCATTTCGCGTCGAAGCTCAAAATTAGGATTCTTCTCCTCTATTAACACACATAACACAAACAATCCCTTATTAACATCAAAACATCCCCTTGAGGATGGGTGGGGCCCACGATCCTCATTTTCTGAGTAAAATAACCTCAGGGGCATTTTGGTCATTTTACACGTCCAGAAAATTGGGGTTTGCAATACTTGCACGAATTGCTCCTAACTTCTCTTCTAACGTTATATTCCTTTATTAAGGATTGTTTGGTCTCAAATTTTATATAATATTTACCTACGGTAATTCGGTAATTCCTAATGATAGTAAAAATTCCAGTAAAAATTGGGCGTTACATAGGCGGCGTTTTGGTGGGGAGGAGTGGATCGCGTGAGGTGAGGGAAGGTGCTCCGAGCTTTGAGGTGGTTGTGCGGCGCGATTAGTTCGCATGCGGATGGTGCGGCGTCCTAGGCGGGCGGCTCCCTTCCTTTCCAGGTTGTGTTTTCCTTTCATTTTTGTATTCTGACAATTTTAGATGTGTGTTTGGTTCAAGTTTGGGAACAAAATTTCAAGTGGGTGGCTTGGTGGTGTCTGGGAGGAAAAAGATGAAGTGGCCAAGGAGGAGGAATGGATGAGATGAGAAGGAAGAGAAGGATGGCTGACAGGGGAGGCCAGCGGCCTCACTATTATTTTTAAAAAAATTTATATATTTTATTTCAAAACATATACCTCTCTTTTCCTGGGTTGTATTGTTGAGATTCTTGGTATGTGTTTGAAATTTTTCTTGCTGATTGAAAATTTCCTTGTTTGAAATTTTTTCAATCCATTGATAGTTCCTGATGATTATATATAAGTTCCCGTTTGATCTGAATAATTTTTTTAGGGTTGGCTGTGGGTGTAGAGTGATCCTTCGCTCATCAGGAAAGAAACTCACCCTCTTGCAGGAAGTGGGGAGGAACACTATCATTGTGTTGGCAATTTTTCAAAACTCCCTATCATTACAACTTCACTATTGATTCATGAGTCTTTGGGGACTAGCCGTGACTATTGTCTTCTCCTTTCTCTTTTTTTTGGTTTTATTTTATTATTTTATTTTTGTTTAACAAATGGACGGGACAAAACTAAAATCGATGGTTTTTTGCTTTTTTTTTCTTTCTCTTTTTTTTGAAACTGAACTAACGTACAAGTTGTGGGCTTTTAACAAAAAAAAGGAAATGAAGTAAAATGGGCTGACAATTTTTGTTTTGATTAGGCTGAAAATGTAAATGAGCTGAAAAGGATTTTTTTTGTTTTGTTTAAAAGAAGATAAATAAATGAATAAAAGAAACCTATAAGGGAAATAAAAATTATGCAAAAATTTTGGGTTTTAATTTTAATGGAGGACAAAAAGTGGGTGTTCATTGCCCTTTACTTATTTCTTATAAGAAAATATGAAAAATCTAAGTTTTTATATTGTCTTCATAAGGAATAAGTAAAGACATGAACATTGATTTTGTTCGGCAATGCATGAAATGCAAATGCAAGAAAGATTGAATTCTAACTTTGAACAAGTCTAAACATTCAAGAAGATCACATGTAAACTATGCAATTTCAGAAATCACCTACGCATGAATCATGCAAAGAAAAGAAACTAACTAATTTGATACAAATTCACAAATGACCAGAACTGTAAAAACCAATGGAACTAATAGGAAAGTCAAAAGCTAATGAGGCTGAGGGTAAATTAAAAGCCGACAAGGCTCTAGGAGTTTAAAGGCCTTATGACTGACTGGATATGGGTCAACAAGTGACAAGAAGTTAAAAATATTGCGCCGCTGTATACAGGATTCACAAGTGACAAAAAATGTGAAAGGAAGGGGCTCGCAGGAAATTTGAAAATCTTGCAACCAATTGGATAGGGTCCACAAGTGACGGGAAATTAAAAGCTTGTGACCAACTGAATACGGATTAACAAGTGGCAGGAAATTAAAAGATGGCAATTCTGAGGCCGACATGAAATGTAAATGGCAATTCTGAGGCCGCTGGAAAGTAAATGGTGGCATTCTAGGCCGACTAAAAAGTAAAGTGGCAATTTGAGCCGACATGAAATGTAAATGGTGGCAGTCTAGGCAGACGGAATGTAAATTGGTATTGAGGCCAACAAGAAAATAAATTGGCAATATGAGCCGCTGAAGGTGTAAATGGTGGTTACTGGAGGGCTGACAAGAAAAAATAATTAAGTCTCAAGCCGACTGAAATATAAATTGGCGGTCGAGAACGGAAAAAGTAAAATGGCAATTATGAGGCCGACATGAAAAGTAAAATGGCAATTCTGAGGCCGCTGGAAGGTAAATTGTAAATCTCAGGCCGATTGAAAATAAATTGGCAAGTATTGCAGGGCGGGAAAATAAATTGTGGTACTAAGCGACTGGAAATAAATTGAATCTGAGGCCGGACTGAGAATGTAAATTACGTCTGAGGCTCGCAGGAAAACTAAAGTGGCAATATGAGGCCGCTGAAATGTAAATTGGCAATCTAGGTCAGGAAAAGTAAAGTGACGTCTAGGCCGCTGAAAAATAAATTGGCAATTAGGCGAGACTGGAAAGTAAATTGGCAATCTAAGGCCGACAGAAAAGTAAAGTGGCAATCTGAGCCGTGAAATAAATTGCACTAAAAACAATGATTTGTACTTGCTCTTCTTTTTTGTTATATGCAAAAGTTATGGATTTATCACCCACTTCCAGTTTATCAGACATATTCTTGAAGAACTAACTGTACCCAATCAAGCAAACCTCGAGGAAGACTTTAACCGATCAAACTCGTAATTCTTGAGCTAGACTTTCTGGCACAAATAAAGCTTTCTTTTCTTCTGTAACTTTACCCACTTCTTTCCATTCTTTCTTCTTTTGTCTTTTCCCTTTTTTAAGGATGATGATTGCTTTCCAAGCTTAATTGAAGCTTCTGAATTCTCTTGGTGTGATGCTAATCATTGATGTATTGCTATAAACATTGTTAGGTTATATAATTTAAACTTAAATATATCCTACTTGAGACATCGTAAATAAACATGCATTCAAAGAGAAAGTGGAAGAATTAACTGAATGGACATATTTATTGCTTGGTGTATTGGATGACAAAATATTTGGAAAGAAACAACCACAAAAATGAAAGATAGGATTGTGAAAAACATGAAAATTTTCCAGTTTGGGTTCTTTGTGGTTCATTCAATTGATTTCTGCAGCAAATTGGATGCTATAACCATTGCTTCTATTCCTGAGCCTTCAATCTTTCCTTTCTTAATTCCCCAAAACTAAACCCAGCTTCATCCCCAGCCCTTTGCTCAGAGGAGAACTTATCGCGAAAATTGCCCAAGTGTAGATTGCTTGAGATGATGCTTTGCTCTAACTTTTGCTTAGGCCATCCTTTCGAGTTTCGACCTAACGAGCTTTTCTCTTTTATTTTTCCTTCCTTTCTTGTTTTGCCCTAATTTTGCTTAGGCCGCTTTTTCAGTTTTCAACCTAACGGGTTTTTTTTAAGCATATTTTCAAGCATAAAACTTTTGATGCATTAAGTGTTGATTGGTTTAGGCAATTCTTGTCCATCCATGTTTTGCAAAATCAATGCCCCACCTGAGAGCGCTTGTTTGACAATGTAAGGACCCTCATAACTTGGAGCCCATTTTCCCCGTGCGTCCTCCTAATTCTGGAGAATTTTCTTCAGAACCAAATCTCCTAGATAAAAATCTCTAGGCGAACTTTCTTGTTAAAAGCTTTGGCCATCCTACTTTGGTACAATTGGCCATGACAAATAGCTGCCAATCTTCTTTCTTTTATCATGTTCAACTGTTCATATCGAGCCTTCACCCATTCAGATTCTTCTAGCTCAACCTCCATTAGAACCCTTAATGATAGGATTTCCACTTCTATGGGGGATAGCTCAGTTCCATATACCAATGAGAAGGGAGTCATCCCTGTCTTATCGTATTGGTACGATATGCATGTAAAGCATACGACAGCATCTCATGCCAATCTCTGTAATTTACCACCATTTTGGCGATGATTTTCTTGATGTTCTTATTTCAGCCTCAACCACGCCATTCATCTGAGGTCTATAAGGAGAGTTGTGGTGCTTGATTTTGAAAGTCTTGAAAAATTTCTGAACTTCGGCACCATTGAGATTAGGAGCATTGTCTGTGATGATTCTTTCTGGAATTCCATATCTCAGATAATGTCCCTTTTGATGAATCTAATAAACACCTTCTGTGATGATGGCATATGAAGGCTTCCACCCACTTAGTGAAATAGTCTATTGCCACCAAAATGAAACGATGACCATTGGATGCCTTGGGATTAATTGAGCCGATCACATCCATGCCCCACATCGAGAAAGGCCAGGGAGATACCATGTTGTGTAATGGAACCTAGGAGCATTGACTTGGTTCTGCATATATTTGGCATTTGTGGCACTTCGAACATGATTGATAAGTCATTCTCCAGGGTGGACAAGTAATAACCACTTCTTAGGATTTTGCGTGCCATCATGTGTCCATTGGCATGAGTTGCAAATTCCTTCATGGACTTCAGTCATGATTATTCGAGCTTCATGAGCATCTACACATCTAAGGAGAGTGGTGTCATGATTCCTCTTGTAAAGGACTTCACCATTAGGAAAAGGACATAGCCATCGTCCATTGTCTTGCTTATCTCATTTGCCCTAGCTGGGTATTCTCCCTTTTGAATATCCTGCTTGATATCATGATACCATGGTTGACCGTCTGGTTCAACCTACATTACCAGTATATTGGTTCATATTGTACCTCTACATGGATAGGTTGGACATTGGTGTGCACTTCCAATTTAGTCATTACAGCCAAAGTCGCCAATGCATCCACATATTGGTTCTTGTCTCGAGTTAAGTGAGAAAATGATATATCATCAAAGTGCTCAATTAGTCGAGACAAGTGCTTTTGATAAGGTACCAATTTGGGATCCTTTGTACGCCATTGTCCATTAACTTGGTAGATTATGAGTGCCAAATCTCCAAAGACTTTTAGTTCTTTGATTCCAAGTCAATTGCCACTTGCAAACCATTTGCACACGCCTCTACTTGCAATGTTGTTGGTACATTCAAAATCTAATTTGATGGAGACTGGGTCCTGTTTCAGCTGTGATCTACAACTCCTACTCCACATCCATTCATGTTGACAGACCCATCAAAGTACATCTTCCATGTATTCTCCTCTTCTACATCTTCTTTTTCCACCACCAATACCTCGTTATCAGGAAACTCAGCGTGGTGGGTTGTCCATCCTCCAAAGGGTTTTTAGCTAGGTGGTCAGCAATTGCACCTCCCTTGACAGACTTTTGAGTCATATACTTGATATCAAATTCGCAGTATCATTTGCCACTTTGACATTCTCAATGACACATGGGGACTATCAAATATGTATCTTAATGGATCCATTTGAGAAATTAACCAAGTGGTGTAGTATAACATGTATTGCCTCAGCCTTTTGGAGGTCCATGCCAATGCACAACAGGTCTTCTCAATTGCCAAATAGCGGATTCACGTCATTAAACTTCTTGCTCAGATAATAAATAGCTTGTTCCTTCTTTCCATACTCATCATATTGTCCCAACATTGCCCCAAGTGACGTGGGCAACACCTAAGGTACAATATTAGAGGACGACCTGGTATAGGTGGGGTCAAAACGGGAGGTTTTATTAAATAAGCCTTTATTTTGTCAAAGGCTTCTTGGCATCTTCATTCCATTCTCCAGGTTGATGTTTCGTAAGCTTGAATATCGCTCACAAGTGCTAGTCAAATTGGCAATGAATCTAGCAATGTAGTTGAGCCTTCCAAGAAAACTTCTTACTTCCTTTTTCGGTTAAGCTGGCATCTCATATCGCCTTTACTTTGTCTAGATCTACCTTTATCCCTCTCTCCTGACAATGAATCCAGTAATTTCCCTGTAGATGCTCCAAAGACACATTTATTCGGGTTCAGCGCAGCTTATATTTTCTGAGCCTTTCGAACAACTTTTGTAGAACTGTTACATGACTTTCTCCCTCTTTAGACTTGGCGACCATGTCATACATACACTTCAATCTCTTTATGCATCATGTCATGGAATAATGCAACCATGGCACGTTGGTAGGTGGCACCGGCATTTTTCAATCCGAATGGCATGACATAGCAGAATGTTCCATCGTTATGAAAATAGTTTTTCCTTTGTCATGAACGTCCATGGGAATCTGATTATACCCTGAGTATCCATCCATAAATGAAAAGCGGTGATTTCCAGCTTGTATTATCGACTAGGACATCAATGTGAGGTAGTGGAAAATCGTCTTTGGGCTAGCTTTGTTTAGATCCGATAATCCACGCACATTCTAACTTTTCCATCCTTTTAGGCATGGGCACAATGTTAGCCACCAGTCATGTGTCTTGACACCTCCAAAAATCCGGCCTCTAGCTGTTTAGTCACCTCTTCTTTTATTTTCAATGACATTTCAGGCCACATCCTTCTCAACTTTTGCTTTTCGTTGCTCCCGCATATAAAGGAATCTTATGTGAAGCTATTTCCAGCCGGCATATCATGGTAGGACCATGAAAAGACATCCAGGTATTCTTTAAACAATGCAATCATTTCTAGCGTTCCTGGATTTTCCACTATTTTCAGCTCATTTTTCTCCTCTTCATGCCCATGTTAATCAACTCGATCACCTCATTGTTTAAGTCAAATCCCTTTCTGTATGTTCCAAGGTCTGAAAATTGCCAACAATTTCTTGATCTTCATCAGATTCATGGCTATCACCATCAATTGCAGCAAGAAACAATTGACGAGCTTCCAAATTCCCTTTCATGAAGCAAAATTTCTATAGCATTTAGATTCCTGGAAAGCAATTATGGTGGGTTGGAAGGCCAAAAGGGATAGTGGAAAAGTGCAAGATAAAATAAGAAAAACAAAAATTAATGAGCTAAAAATGATGGTAAAGAGAAAGCAAATAGAGGACTGAAACAAGGAGAATGAAAGACACTAATAAATATAAAAGATGGGAATAGGAAAGAAATATTGAATAAACACACAAGTTTATTTGATGTCTTCAAGTAGCATAAATAAAAGCATAAATAGTCTTTACCTGATACAACACAAATAATTACATTGCAGCAATAACATCAATCACTGGTTCACTTCAGTTCATGAGCATTTCATCATTGTTGGCAGCATAAATCTTATTGCTCTCTTCATTGTCTCCATGTCCAAGGTGTTGATAGTGAGACGGTAGCAAGGGGAATGAACTTTTCCACCTAATCACTTCAGCTGGACTAGGAAATGTTTCCTTCAAGTGAGGGATCTGTTTTATTTTCTTCTCATGTTTCTTGTTGGAGGGCCATAGCATCCATTTCCTCTTCTAAAGGTGCATTATATCCAAACCAAATCGATTAGGTTTCTTGGAGACCGATATAGGTATTCTAATACCTTGCAATGGTCCTAACCCTTTACCATGTAGGTATCCATTCTTAGCCATGATATGAGCCACTATTTGATTAACATTCTGCATTATGGACCCACTGCATTCATATCCGGCTTCACCAACTCCAAGCTATGCCACAAGTTATTGTCTATCGACTCCACATTCTCCACATATGGTAATGAGACTGGTTTGGATACAATGATGTCCCTTTCTCCATGGATTGTGATGACTGATCCATTCTCAATATATTTAACCTTTTGATGCAAGGTTGAAGGGACATCATCGATATCGTTAATCCATGGTCTTCCTAGCAACATGTTATAATCTGAGCCAATCTCCATCACCTGGAATAACACTTCTGATTTGCTTGGCCCAATCTCTAGTGGCAACACCACCTCATCTAGAATGTTTTTCGTAGCTCCATCAAAAGCTTTTACAACCATCACTTGAGGTGATATATCATCCACACTCATTGATAGTTGTTTCAAAGTGGACAGTGGTAATACATTTAACCCTGATCCTCCATCAATAAGGACTCTAGGCACTATGTGGCCTTTGCATTTGAGGGTTATATGTAGCGCTTATGGGTTAGCCCGTGATACCACTTCTTCATCTAAGAACGTGATCATATTGACACGTTTCAGGGTCCACTATATTTATCATGTTCTCCATTGAAATGTCAGGCTTGACATAAGCTTCCTTCAGGACCTTCAATATTGCCTTTTGATGAGATTCAGAGGACAAGATTAGTAACATAAGAGATATTCTAGCAGAAGTCTTCTTTAATTGTTCCAAATATCATACTCGCTCTGTTTCATGATTTTAAGGAACTCTTCTTCCTCCTTCTTCTTTTCTTTTCTTCCTTGCTCTGAACCTTTTTCAACATTCCCTTCATCAACAAATTTCCCTTTCCAACTCCTTGGGTCCATACACCCTTCCACTTCTTGTTATTCCTTTTACCTCCATGATACTGGTCACCTCCTCACCTCCTTGAGCTTTTGAGGTTTCCCCTATGTCACTTTTCATTTCAACCTTACTCTCATAATTCCAAGGTACGGCATGTGTGTCCTCATACGCAAAGGGTGTTGGTTTCTTCAAGTGATCACTACCTTTCTGGCTTTGCCTGATTAGCGAAAGGCTGAAAGTACAAATGCTCGATCACATTCACCTCCTCAAGGACATTTTCTTTTTTGCTTGTATAACACCCAAGTTAAGCAATCCCTATACATGAACCTTGAAATCCCAACAGTCCTCAATATCATGCCCAGACTTCCACAATGGTATGCACAACTTGATTCGGCTCATATTTCTCATTCTCCTTTATTGTCAGAGGTGGTGCTTATATTAACCAGCCCCTTCAAGCCGATAAAAATTTTCTGCATAAGGGTTTGAAGACTCAAAACCTTCTTGATCAGTGGTTCTTTACTTCCAAAGCATTTACTCGACCTCCTCCTTCATGATTTGGAATTGGATTATGGACAATATTGGTTTTGACTCCTCTTGAAAATCAACCTCCCACAAGCAATTAGCTTCTTCACTGCCTCTTGAAACCTTCACAATCCTCGATAGAATGTCATGCTATGTCCATATGATATTTGCAAGTTAAGTTTGGATTATACCAAGCTGGGTATGGTGGTTCTAATGGACGCAGGATATGTCGAGATGAGATGAGCATCAACTAGTCGTTGAAAAAGAAGCATTTGAGATGGATAGTTTCGGGAAAGGTGGTAAGTTTGGGAATCGAGAACGACTTTGGTTTTGGGTATTAGGCCGTGGTGGTGTGGTATTTGGGTAGTTCTGAGGATGTATGGTTGGGTTATAGGTGTATGTTGGACGAGCTGGTTGGTACGGGCATATATGAATGTTATTGACTTGAGGTTAGGGGTATGGAATTGTATTTGCGGTTGGAGTGGCTTGGTATAGTGGGTAAGGAGGGATGGATGGTATTTGGATCTTGGGTGTGTCGAGGTGTATCTTGGAATGAAAGATTGCTGACCTTGCACATAATTTACTTTCGCCTCTTTTTTCCTAGGCGGAATCCTCTTCTCGTGTCCTCATTGCTCATAGGAAGTTTCCAGCTTTAGCCAAACTCTCAATTCTTTCACCTCGTCACTAGCTCAGAAAAATCTTTATATGCTGCTCCTCCATTGTCCCAATATAAGGAGATCCTAAGGTCCCCAAAAAGTACGAACATATTTCAGAATGGATAAGTGGGTTGCACCTAAGCAGCTAAAGTTCTCCATCTTTGAGCATATTGTTTAAATGACTCCTCCTTCTTCCTTTGCATTGTGCTTAATTGCTCACGTGGGTGCTATTTCCATATTGAACTTGTACTGACTCATGAATTGATCAACCAATTTCTCCAATAGGAAATTTTAGAATGGTCTAACTGGATATACCATTCTAAAAGGACCACTTAAGCTTTCATGGAAAAAGCTGATGAGAACTTCTCATCTTTGGACCATATTGCCATTTTGGTGCAATAACTCTTCAAATGGAACAAAGGATTACCGGTTCCATCATATTTTGAGAAGTCAGGAACCTTGAAGTCTTTGGGAACTATCAAATCTATAGGAGGACATAGTTGCTCAATTTCCATATAGCCATAGGTGCTAGGTCCCTGAATGGCCTTAATTTGATCTTGAATCTTCTTCATCCATTCTTATCTAAACTTGTCTTTATTCACCTCTCACGGCTATTCTTGATGAAAATGGTTGTTTTTGAATGACAACACAAGGTGGCTCCCAAACAGGGGTAGCATGCCCGTGCCCATCTATATGAATGTTCTCTAATGGACGATATCCCCAATTGGGATCACCAATGGCATTGTGGGTGGTGGCTGTCCATGAAGGTTATTCAGAATTTCATCCCTCATTCACCCCTTGAGTGACATTTCCAGCCACATTTGATGTTCCGGTATGGCTACCATTGCAGTGCTTGGTTTACCATCAAGTCACTATGTCTGTTTGGATTAGTTCCTAATAAATCTAGTGACTCCTTCATGGCTCTCATCATTTCTTCCATCTTTGCTTGGTTATTTGACATTTCATTCAATTTCCCTCTCATGCATCAACTTCCATACTCAAACTTTTTACTTGGTCAGAAGCATTTCTTGATTCATGATTATTACAGCCATCTTAGTCAGAGCTCTGTATTGTGAATGCGAGTTAGATCGGTATCTCTTTCCTTGGGCACCCAATTGTGACACAGTTTTACCTTTGGTAAAAGAAGAAAAGAGAAAAAAGAATTAGTAAAAAGATAAAAATCTTGTAATTTGTTAGAGAGCGGCAAATATATCTGGTCTTGACGTGAGTATCTTTAATGATAACTGTAACACCCTAATATTTAACCCCAATACGCCTAGGACGTATCAAGACTAATTATTAGTTATTACTTCTCTTTAAATTCATTTATAAAATACTTAGCGAAAAATACGGGTAATTTTTTTTTTGAAATGATTTATATAAAACAAAGTGCGAGCCTTTGCGCGTAACATAAACAACGTGAAGCGGAAGAATAAATAAAACATACAGAACATAAGCATTAAAGAATACATCCATCATAAACATCATTCCTCATCACATTAGATAATATAGTTTAGTACATCACAACAGAAATATAACAGAAACATAAAGTCTTACCCATATAGTGGGCAGAGCTTAGGACAATAACATAAAATAAGAAACATGAAGACGATACATGGAACAACCCCAAAAGATACTCCCAAACTACGACTCTCCCTCCCTCGAGCTATGGACGACGCTCACTCGTCTCTCGGCGGCACATATCCAATGAACGGGCAAGCTCCTCGGATGCGTGAAGGCGGAAGGATGGGCGAGCATGCCCGCCCGGTGAGGGCGCATCTCAACGTCGTGCTAACCTCTCTGCGTCACGTCTCCTCGCTACCCATCTCGATATCCATGGGTGGGGCGGGGACCCCGAGAAAGGATGAAGGAGGATCCCTGATGGTCGGTCTCCGAACGTCTTGAGCGAGGCATGCTCGGGGTAACCTCGCACTGCTGAAGATGCCGAACGGGCGCGACGGTTTTTCTCGTCACGGGTCGCGTCCTCTCAAAATCATGTCGTCGCCATAGGGTGAAGTCGGATAGAAGCGATAGCTAGAGACTGGAAAGGCAAACGGGCGTCCCACGTATGCAAAACGCATATGGCACAATGACCCTCGAAGTGGTAGGACTGATGCTAGGGTCGTAGTGCAACTCCCACACGGTGCGTCAACAAAAATCACGAATGACGCCATCGATATCTGAAGACATAACGGAAAGGAGAGAGAGGTGAGAATTCTTGCTAAAGAATCTCAGGAGGGAAATCCTCTATCCTAGTGTCATCGTTTACATCCCAGGAACCTTGGGTTTATTATGAAAAAGGTTAAGCATGCATAAGTTCATTATGAGGTTTTGCAAAGGTATTTATCCAAGGTCCATGTCTTTTATAATGATTCTTAATGCATGTATGCAACATAATAGTTCATGAATGCATGGCAGCACTTTAGGTAAATCAAACAAATAACAAACAACATATAAGTGGCATGTAACTTTTCTCTTGAACATCTTTCCTTTTCTCATTCTTGTGACACCAATCATAATAGTAACCGCACCCCTTAAACTAGGCTATGAGCTCATACCTTAACTAGTCGTCACTAGTTCTTACTTATCCTCTTGATAAGCGAATCATAAACATAATCATATTCATCATAATCATTATAATCCCGACTCCGGAGTACGGGTAGGGGCCTAAGGATCACCCATCATGGGACTTTTTCCTTCTTCGAAACGCATCAACTGGTTAAGACCAGCGACTTGTCCGCTTTGGTAGGCTAATGTCTATGCCCTCACGGTTTTACCTTCTCCTCACCGAAGCAGGAGAAGTACGTCTCGGTGTGTCACTTTAAACATCATATACTTTCTTTCTTCGAAACGCATCGACTAGTTAAGACCAGCGACTTTGTCCGCTTTGGCAGGCTAATGCCTATGCCCTCACGGTTTTACCTTCTCTAGGAAGGAGGAGAAGTACGTCTCGGCATATCACTTAAACATCATTTTTCTCAAAAACTTTCTTATATCCCTCAAATTTGACGGAAATTCGCGGCATAACAGCTACTCTCAGAATTTCCTCAAATTTGAGTCATGCCACATAATTTCAGTCACATGCATCATTTTCATGGAACTTTCTCATTGCAATAACTTTCTAGTTCACATGAGCATATTTCTCAATTTCATTCATATCTTTGAAACATTATGCATCTCAAACACAACATTTCATCATATCACCAAATCAAATTATGCACATAAAGTTTCATGCTCAAGGAACTAACATAATCACATCATCATAAGTGTGCAGAGGTTCATCATCATAATTATACTTCTCGGCCACCTATCTCATAGTGTCTTATGCTTTGACCCTTACGGGCTTTAAACTTGTATTTGCATCATTATTACCCTCAAGGGGTTGGCACTTAAACTTTTCTCTAAGATTTGAACTCATCAAAATTCCAATCAGCACTTATCATAAAAGGGCAGAAAATATCATATGCTTAGGGGCTCTAAAATCTCCATTCGTGACCCTTTTTAAGATCCATCTTCGCCTAAGGCTCCATAATTAATTCCTAGACTAATTATGAGGGATTCCTAGGCATGTTCTCTAAGTTATAACCCACTTTAGATCTCTTATCATCATCTTAAACTTAGAAATTAGCACCTAATCATTTATGAAGGGATCTTGTACATGTCTTACTAATTATGAATCATTTATCCTTGAATTAATCATGCTAGAACAGATTTGCACTTCTTGCATTAAGGTGTTCTAGAATTCTCATCTCTAATCCCTTTTTAAATTACTTATTCCTTTCTAACTTTTCTAAATCGATCCTTGCTTCACTCAACATAATTTTACACATTTAACACCTTAGAACAGCATTTATACAGTAGCCAAACATAGAACCGAAATCATGAACCCATAAAATCACATAATCTCTTGGGTTGAAATGCATATAAGTTACTAGTTTTCTCTTGGGATGTTTCTGAAACAAAAGGTGTTTGGTAATCGATTACATGTTCCTAGTAATCGATTACCAGGAGCTCAATTCATTCTGGGTTTAAAAACAAGGGTAATCGATTACATACAATGGTAATCGATTACTTAGGTTAATTGTTTCGGAAAATAAAGAACATAAGAGTAATCGATTACACTATCAGGTAATCGATTACAGGTTTTCCAAAGGTTCTGGGCATGAAAAAGCCGTAGTAATCGATTACACTGCCTCGGTAATCGTACCAGAAACCAAAAGTCCTTCAAAAATTCTGGTAATCGATTACATGGATGGTAATCGATTACCAGAACCTCCAAATTTGAGAAAACATGATTTTGACACATTCCAAACTATTTTAAACATCTTGAGACCTCATAAAACAGTTTTCCAACATTTTCTTCAAATTATTCATGTATTTTACAAAATCAAACCATTATTGAATCATACCAAAATCATCCATTTCACTTTGAATGGAGTTTCCTTTTTAGGATACTTAGGGCAAGTCTTTGAGCTCTAGAGTATTTAGGTGATGACATAATCTTAAACATGTCATGCACTTTATTTTACTCTTCATTAGAAAGTAAAGTGAGAGCATAAAATAAATATGAGATGCAACTTCATTATTATCTTTAAGGATTAAGTGATGACTTGAAATATAAACATGAAATGCAAGCTTGGAAATTTAAATATGGTAATGCAAGTTCATTCATTTACTCTTGTGAAATTAGTGATAGCATCAAAATAAACATGAGATGCAAGACATAAATTTAAACATGAATGCAACTTGTTGTTATCTTAACTAGAGCTCTTACAAGACTTTTAGAGGAACATAAACCTCAACCCATTATGTATCATAAGGCAAGCTTTAGAGTTCTTAGCACCTAGACTTCAAAGAAATCTTAAGGTTTGAACTTCATCATCAAGCTTAAGGAAATGGACTCAAAGTTCAAAACTTTGTCTAAACAAAACTACAAGGACTAAGTCATATTCTTTATTTTATTGCTCATGGGCTTCAATCTAGAGTAAAACTCTTAGAACGGCCGACCAACTTTAAGGTTGGCAAGGGTAAGCTTAGAGCTCTTTGAAATCATAAGATTAACTTTCTTAACAAAACTTTTGTGATCTACTAGACATATTTTACAAACTTTGTTCAAATCCAAAGAAGAAAAACTGAAATCCTTAAGGGAAAGAGGAAAGGAAAGCCAAAACTTAAGCCAAGAAAGAAAGGAAATCCAAGCATGTATGGTCCAAGACCAAGTTGTTTCAAGCTTTAGAGGTTTCTCACATGACAACAACAAGTCATTATCTTGAAACCTCATCATCAAGCTCATTCTTTTTGTAAAAAGGCCTCTTGGCCGAAAAAGAAAGGGGAAGGGAAAGGAGTTTGAAACCAAGAGAAAACTAGAACTTTCTTGAAGAACACAAACAAAATTATCAAAACTTAACCCCTACCTTAAGAAGTCTTGAAGAGATGTAAGAAAGCTTTGTTTTCTTGATGGAAGGAGAAGGAAATCCTCTTGGAGTCTTGAGGAAGAAATCAGCCAAGTTGAGGGAATTTGAGAGGAAATGAGAGAAAGTGTAAGAATGTTTAAACTTGGCAAATGATCCAAAGAGCAACCAAGTCTTCAAAGGCTTGGTATTTATAGAAAAAATGAGACATGTTGGCTGATTTGGGGAGGGAATGGCTTATGGCTTTTCAAGGTCAAGGGAGGAGGAAAATATCTCTTACAAAAGCATGGGCTTAGGCATGGCAAGCATGGTTGGAAGCATGGGCAAGGTATGGCCTAAGGTATGGGCTTGGAGTGCAACAAAATTTCAACATGTGGCACCATTTTGGGGGCAGATTTGGCCACCTCATCAGCCAAGGGGAAGGGATTTTTGTTCATGTAATTGTGGTTTAAGGATGTGTTTAAGTGTTTCTTTGATTAGGCTTTTGATTAGGAGTTTGTAAGCAAGTGTTTAGGTGAGAAAATGGTTAATTGAGGTGGTTCAAGACTTGATTAGGAGGGTAATCTTATTAGATTAGTAATTTAAAATAATTCTTTTGGTCAAATGAGGTATGGCTCAATTCCTTAATTTAAGGAATTGGAGAGAGAAATACTATTCAAGATTCCATGACTAGGAATCTTGAATTTAAAGAATGCAATTAGAGTTTATCTAAGCAATCTTAGGTTCTAATTAACCTTAATAAATTATTTTGACTCTAGATTAATTATCAAAATAAATTAATCTTCGATTAGAGCCTAATATTGCTTAGGTTTGCTTAATTGCTTCATTAGGCTTACTGTACACTGTTCTAGGGGCAAAATGGTAATTTTGTGCTAGAACTGCCCGGGACCTTTCTGAGCAAACTAAACATCAAACATTGCTCATAAACATCATTCTAAACTTCCTGGAAAAGTTCAAGGGCTCAAACGGCACCTTTTACCTATGTAGACACAGTAGGGTATTTTGGTCATTTTGAGCCGAAAGTTTAGAAAATGAGAATTTTCACCTCGAATATCATTCATAACAACGTAATCCCCTCTAAACATCGAGTTGACCCATTCGAGGGTTGCCGGGCAACTGTCCTAAAATTGGGTAAAAATGACCTTAGGGGCATTTCGGTCATTTGTACTCTAGCGAGAAATGGACGTACAATATCTATTTCCCAAAACGTCTCGTTCAAAGGTATTAAGTTATAGCCATTGCCATGAGACCAACACAATGCAAAGAAGCAACCATTCTTTTATTTATCATTTGTCACAAACATCATTTTTCATACAACCATTCAAAAGAAATACATCATAAATATCAAGCAACATTGGCTCCAAAGAAATGCCCTTATGTGTCTTCAACGTCTTCTCGCGATTATTTGCTCATTCTCCCAATCAGATCCTTACAATATCCAACAAAGTTGCTAATTTCAGTTGGGGTTTCAAAAGGGATGATTTCCTGCTCAGCAAGCTTTAAGTGTCTTGGATGTCTTCTATTGGTTGCATTAGCCAACCTAAGTTTGAAAGCGAATCTTCAACTCATGAATGACATGATCTTGGTGTTGCACCTCAAGATCCAAATTTGCAACTTTTTCCTTTTCTTCCCTTAGGGCAGTTTGATACTTCAGGATTTTTCATGTGTTGATTTAATCCCAAGCTTCCCTATGATATTCCTTGTTCATTTCTTCTATTTGTTGCTTCATTTGTTCCTTTTCTGCTAGCGCGCTTTCTAAGCAATTTTGGCCTTTCGAAGTAGCTCCTTTAGTTGCTGATTTTCAGTTATTACCATATCACGTTCTTGCCTCGAAGCCTTAGTTCTTTAGTGGCAGCTTCAAACATTCTTTGGTCTTTACCATGTGCTCCTGCCCATTTTTAGCCTTTTACTGGTCCCTTCTAATCTGATTTTCAGCAATTTCTCGCTTTAAAGTTGCATAATTATGGTGAGCGTTTTCAACTTGAACTCCACTTGTACCTTTTCTTGTTTAGCCTTATCCAACCTTTCTTTCATTTCTTTGATTTCTTCATTTTCATTCAGAATGCAAGGTTGATGTCTTGTCAGGAATAATTGTTGTCAAGATTCTAAATGGCAACTTGACCTCTGGAGCCCTACTTTTCACCCATTGGCGATAATTTTCTTTTACCACACAACTCCTAGCTCCCAATTCTTTCCTTTTTCGGATGACATTCTTCCAAGTGTAACACCGTAATTAACCAAATACGCCAAGGTTGTATTGGATTAATGACTGACTTTACTCTTTGCTTTGGTTCTTTCATCATATTTTGAAAATACTTAGTGAAATTACGAGCTATTTTTTTTTACATAATTGAAATCGTGAGCGCGCATAACATAAACGATTAAGCGGTAGTAAAATAAGACATTTAAGAATCTAAATATATCATATTGGCTCCATCACATAACATCCATAATTAAATCTTTCACTTAAGATAAAAGGAGCAAGTCTTGAGCTTTAGAGATTTAGGTGACATCTTAGAATTATTACCATGCTATGCAACCTTATTTTAATCTTATCTTTATAAGGTGATAGCTTGGAATTATAAACATGATATGCAATTCCATTTCTTTATCTTTAAGATTTAAGGTGATGACTTGAAAATTAAAAATGATGCAAGAACTTGTAACATAAACATGATGCAAGAAACTGAAGGCGGTAATTGGCAGGGACCAAAGAGGGAGAAGAGAATAGGAACTCAAAACGCCCCGGCTGTTTTAACTCCGATTTGCGTGCCGACTAGTTCCGAACCTCACTAAAATATTTTAAAAGGTGTTTTTAAGTTATGAATGACCCTTGGTTAAGTCGAATGGTCCAGAACAATTTTGGGTTAAATACCGTTTTTGCCCTTGTCGTTTGTCCAGTTTTGCAAATTTTGAGATTTTCGATTTGTCTAACGAAACCTAAACAATATTAGGCTCAAATTAAAGCTTATTAAATTCTAATTACTAATCTAGAGTCAAAATTATTTATTTAGATTGATTAGAACCTAAAATTGCTTAAAACACCCAAATTGCTTAGTAATTCACTTAAGCCCTTAACCGTAAATTCTCTAAATTGCATGAATACCTTGCCTACACCTAAATAATACATGGAACACACAAAATCCTCTTCCACAAGGCTGTAATGGCCGAAATTATTGAGTAATAAGTCAGAAAATTATTACACAAAAATCCAAAGAATGAAAACAAAGAATCATGAAAACATGGAAACATGATTCCATGTTTAAGCCACCAAACAAAATGATTTTTCTTCCTTATTTTTTTCTCTAATTTTTGGTCAGATTTCCTTCCTTCCTTTGTCCATTTATGAGCTGCAAAATCTCTATAAATAGGCATGCTTGAAGATAGTTTAGATGCTTAGTTCATAACTTACACAAATTCTAGTCTTAGGAGCACCAAAAGCTTTTTTTCTTTCTTTCTCTTGGCCAAATTCTCCTTCAGCTTTTCAAGGATATTTTGCTTCATTTCACTCAAGGAAACTAAGTTCTCTTTCTTTCTTTTAAATCAAATTAGGTAGGGAGGTGTTTCTAGGTTCATTTTATGCTAAGACAAGTTATGTTTTCTAGCTCAAAAATGATGTTTTCATGAGCTTTCTTTTAAGTTTTCATTTTCAGTTTCTTCTTCCTTTCTTTTTAAAGTATTTCGGCCATATGGCCTAGCTTATGATGAGACCATGGTTTGATGATGAGATTCTTGAGTGTTGGTTGCAAAGCTTTCACAAGTTAGATCTCTAAAACTTGAAGGTTTCACTAGTTTCCAAAGCTTCTAAAATTTCAGTTTTTCTTTCCTTATTTTCCTTTCATGGTTTCGGCCAAATGGCCTAGGAAGGAATGAAATGATGGCTTGATGATGAGGACCTTGAATATGGGTTATAAATCCATCACAAGTTAGGCCTCTAAAGCTTGAACATTCCATTTAATGCAAAACTTTAAAGAATAATGTTTTTATCTTGAGGTTTGAATATGAAATATGTATTTTTTACTTTGTCTTGCTAAGATACATATATTGGGTTGAAATCATAATTTTCTTAAAGTCTTGAAGGAGCTCTAGTAAAGAGATTAAGTGAACTTATATCCATATTTAAGTTTATGTCTTGCAAGCCATATTTATTTTATGTCATAACTAAATTTTCAAGAATAAATAAATGAACTTGCATATCTCATGTTTAAATTTCAAGCTTGCATTTCATGTTTAAATTTCAAGTTGTCACTTAATCTCTAAAGATAATAAAGAAGTTGCATCTCATGTTTATTTTATGCTCTCACTTTATTTTATAATGGCTAAAAGAATCAATGCATGGCATGTTTATTTTATGTCATCACCTAAAAATCATAGAGCTCAAAGACTTGCCTATGAATCATAAGCGAAGAAATGAGATAATTGGAGTTAAAGAATTTATTCTTTAAGAAGTCTTAGAATTGGAGCTTAAAAAAAAATGTAATTCTCTTCTCCCTCACGGTCCTATGCGACTCCTTAGGATTCTTAAGATCTTCTCCCTTTCCTGGTCCTATGCGGATTCCGCGCCCAAGTTTCTTGCATCATGTTTATATTACAAGTTCTTGCATCATGTTTAATTTTCAAGTCATCACCTTAAATCTTAAAGATAAAGAAATGGAATTGCATATCATGTTTATAATTAAAATAAGGTTGCATAGCATGGTAATAATTCTAAGATGTCACCTAAATCTCTAAAGCTCAAGACTTGCTCCTTTTATCTTAAGTGAAAGATTTAATTATGGATGTTATGTGATAGAGCCAATATGATATATTTAGATTCTTAAATGTCTTATTTTACTACCACTTAATCGTTTATGTTATGCGCTCACGATTTCAATTATGTAATAAAAAAATGGCTCGTAATTTCACTAAGTATTTTCAAAATATGATGAAAGAACCAAAGCAAAGAGTAAAGTCTAGTCATTAATCCAATACAACCTAGGTGTATTTGGTTAATTACTAGGGTGTTACACCAAGCAAATCAGACCTTCCGTAATAGGCCAATGTCATGGGAATCTAGGTAATAAAGGACAAATGGAGTAATTGGGGCTTCAAAGGCGGCCCCATCATGGGGTAACCAAGCTGGCGCAACACCAATGCTTGGATTGTAATTTATACACCCTGGAGTACCCATAAGGGGTACATTTGGAAAGTCTCCACATGGTAAATCAAGATCTGCCCATCTTCCCACCAAGGGTACCATCGGATCACCTTTTCATTCAATTTAACCAGGTCTTCAGCCATTGTCGCCCACTTTTCTTCTTGATACGATGCATTTTTAGATCATCAAGGGGACAAGATGCCTTGTAATTTCTTTGGAAGATATGTGCGGTAACCCACACATATAGTATTGGTAAACAACACAAAATTCTCTTACCATTCCTCTCATGACAAAAATCCAAGGAACAGTAGACATCTACTAGAGGGGGAAGGGATTGTGACCATGAAACTTTCTAGCAAGGAATACATCAATTGGCAAGATCTATGAAACCGTCAATATTAGGAAACAAGACAGTGCCATAAATGGTGAGGGTCAACACATCTGAAAAAGTGTCCCAATCTTCGGCTTAGCTCAGCTGCAAGTGCTTTTCTAAATAATCTCTTGTGAACCCCTTTGTCCCATTTCTACATTTCTGGGCTTCATGCAAATTTCTTACATTTATCTTTAGGACATTTGCTATAATGTGTAAAGAAGCATAATGTCCTTGGTAATTGTAAGGTTTTTCTTTCCAGCGGTAACCAGGATTCGTTCAAATTCTTCAAGGGTTGGTGCCAACTGAAAATCTTGAAAGGTGAAGCATAAAAGTGGAGGATCATAGTCCTGGGCCAATGTTGTGATTGCCTCTACCTGTATTTCCACTTCTAATAGGCTCAAGACTTTTCCATATTTTCTGCAGAGAAAGACGTTGCGGTGCTTTCAACAGCTGACTCAAGGATCTCAGGCTTTCTATGTCAGGTTTCTTGGTTTTGAGTTGCAAAGTCTTTTTCAATTTCTCTTCATGATTGTTTGGTCTCATGTTTGCTTCCATTTTTTAGATACTCACAACAAGACTTTGATATGGTTCTCTAACAAACCTCCTCTAGCAACGAAGAAAAAGTGAGTTTTTATTATATAAAAAAAACAATAAACACTTGCATGTTAAAGAATTTATGTACAAAAAATAAATAAATTAATTAAAGAAAAGGTATGCTCCCTTTGTGTCCTATTTGAGGTAAAATATGGGTCAAAACTATGGTCCTATGGTTGTTCTATTTTGTGCACACTTTCACCAGGTAGGTCTATGATCTAGAATTCTCCAGTCTCTAGAGTTAAAGGCTCATTTTGGAATGTTATCCACAACGCAGGTGAAAGGCTAGGTGTAGGACATTCACGAAAGTCACTCTAAATAAGATTTTCGCAATAACCAACAGGATGTACATCCAAAATGGCTACCACTACACAATCTCTTACCTATCTCAAGTTGCACTTAAACGGGTATAGGGCCCCACTCGTGTGTGATAAATGTATAAGTGTTGTGTGTGAAGGGAGCATACAAACCTGGAATCCTATAACTACCCATGGTAAAATACCTGCAAAATAAATACAAACAACAAATGTACAAAACCAACAATAGTCATACCTAAAGTTTTCACAAAAAAAAACGAGCAAAAGTCGTCTACCTTATATTGTCACAAAGAAGCAAAATAATGATAAAATTCTAGCATAAAAAGAAAATAACAAGATAAAAATATAAAATAAATATAAAAAAATAAAATAAACTAAAAAGAAGTTATAATAATATGCACAATCAATTATTTAGGCTTGACTCTCATGGAAGTTCCAAGTGGAGTCGCCATCTGTAAAACTATCGCCGGGGATGGCGAAAAAGAGTTGTTAAAATTGGAGTCGCCACCAAGTTTATTTAAATTGGGAAAAACATGGAAAAATGCGTTTTATTAAAAAAAGTGGTCTTTAAAACCATATTTGAATTTGAAGTCGGTTATGCTAGGGAAGGGTGGGATTTAATCCTACGCACCCCTAATACACCCGTCTTAGACGGTACCTTAATTGATTTGTGCAAATTATTAATAATCTTTCAAAATATTCATTTTTATATTTTTTTATTTACAACAAAAATTAAAAAAAATTAAGGAACACCAAGTGTCATAACTAAGTGTTGAAAATACTGTGTTAACAAGTTACGGTTAAATTAACATTTTTATTCAAAATACAATATTCACAAATAAGTAACAAATTTAAACTAAATATATGAAAATGAAAATCTCTTATGAATTATAAATATTTACAAATAAGATAAAAATTTATTTTTATATTTTTTTTTGAAAGTAAAATAAAATATAAAGAGAACATACTTTTAAAGAAAATTTGGAACATCAAGTTCACAACTCAGATGTCCAAATAAATTAACAAGCCGTCCGGCTAAATTAACTTTTTTATTTGAAATAAAATATTTCCTAAAGAAATGATTATTTAAATTAAATAAAATATCTCATAAAAAAATTTACAAATAAGACAAAAATTATGAAAATTTAATTTTGATTTGACAGGGATCAAATTTGCCTCATTTCGTATCCTCCAATGCAATAGGAATTCAAAAGTCACGTAGTTATTGAAAATGATTCTGTGTTATGAATTTTATTATTGAAATAAGAATTTTAGAATGTCAAGTTGTCATAGGTAGAACATTCAGAACATATAATTGATAAATTGTTACAACTCAATTAATACAATTTATTCATTAACTAAAATTTTAATGAAACCCAAAATAAATAAAATCTTTTTTGTTTTAGATCCAAAATAACTTAAACCCAAGCAAACAAACCCAGAAACTAAAATAAAATAAACACTAACCAAACAGACAAACTTAACATTTAATCCGACTTTTATTTTAAATCCAAAATAATCCAGACCCCAAGCGAGTAAACCGAAAACTAAAATAAAATGCTAACTAAAAAAACAAACTTAAAATTTGATCTCCCTAAAATAAAACAACACTAACCAATAAATAAATAAATAAATCCTAATTCACTATCCTAATTCTACCCCCAACACACACGCGCGCACCCACAAACAAAAACACACACACGCACGCGTCCCTCTTTCTCACTAACACATGCACACAAGCACTCTCTTATTCTCACCAACACATAATGAAAAGAAAAAAAGAAAGGGCGAGGTGCAGGAGAGATAGAGGGCGAGAGAAAGTGAGGAGTGAGAGGGAGAAGGAAATGGAAAGGGCAGGGAAAGGGAGAGGAGTCACTGCGGCCGAGGAAAGACCGGGGTGGTGTACACGGTGAGGGAGTAGGATCGTGGCGGCGAGGCATGGGGAAGACCCGGCGGGCTAAGTGCAGTGAAGATAGGGGGAAACCCGGAGGTGGCGAGGGCAGGAGGAGGAAGCGGCCGCGAGAGTGGGAGGTTGTAGTGGAGCTGACGCGATAGGGAAGAGGTCGCGGGGATGAGGTCGCGTGATGGGGATGCAGATCGGAAAAGGAAGCGCGACACATGCGGCTAAGGGGAAGGGAATCTCAGCTGGGCTTTGGATCGGAAGGGAAAAACCGACCAATTTCGTGGCGCTAGGTTCAGTGGGAGGGGTATCGTGGTGGTTGTGGCCATGATACTTGGTTTGGAGGGAGGCCGTTGCGTTTTGGGGGGAGGAGTGGATATCGTGGCGATGAGGGAAGGCGAGAGCTTTGTGGTGGTTGTGCGGCGCGGAGTGAGTTCGCATGCGGATGGGTGCGGCGTACGCGGCGGCTCCTCCCTTTCCAGGTTGTGTTTTCCTTTTTCATTTTGTATTCTTGAAATTTGAGATGTGTGTTTGGTTCAAGTTTGGACACAAAATTTCAGGTGGGTGGCTTGGTGGAGTCTGGAAGGAAAAAGATGAAGTGGCCAAGGAGGAGGAATGAATGAGATGAGAAGGAGAGGAGGCCGCGGTTTGACGGGGAGGCCGCGACCTCACTATTATTTTTTTAAAAAAATTTATATATTTTATTTCAAAACATATACCTCTTGCTTGCTGGGTTGTATTGTTGAGATTCTTGGTATGTGTTTGAAATTTTCTTGCTGATTGAATATTTCCTTGTTTGAAATTTTTTCGATCCCCCTCTGATAGTTCCTGATGATTATATATAGAGTTCCCCGTTATCTGAATAATTT
Organism: Dalbergia oliveri; assembly: GCA_030441495.1. Lineage (NCBI taxonomy): Eukaryota > Viridiplantae > Streptophyta > Magnoliopsida > Fabales > Fabaceae > Dalbergia > Dalbergia oliveri. Next base: position 24,370,346 of record JAMLFY010000003.1, read on the forward strand.
TTTTATAGGTTGGCTTGGGTGTAGAGTGATCCTTTGCTCATCAAAAGAAACTCACCCTCTTAGGGAGTGGGGAGGAACACTATCATTGTGTCCGGCAATTTTTCAAACTCCTATCATTACAACTTCACTATTGATTCATGAGTCTTGGCAGGGACTAGCCCGTGACTCCTGTCTTCCTCCTTTCTCTTTTTTTTGTTTTATTTTATTATTTTATTTTTGTTTAACAAATGGACGGGACAAAACTAAAATCGATGGTTTTTTGCTTTTTTTTTTTTCTTTCTTTTTTTTTTTGAAACTGAACTCACATACGAGCAAGTTGTGGGCTTTTAACAAAAAAAAAGGAAATGAAGTAAAATGGGTTGGACAATTTTTGTTTTGATTGGGCTGAAAATGTAAATGAGCTGAAAAGGATTTTTTTTGTTTTGTTTAAAAGAAAATAAATAAATGAATAAAAGAAACCTATAAGGGAAATACAAATTATGCAAAATTTTTTGGTTTTAATTTTAATGGGCAAAAATTTGGTGTTCATACTTGAATTCGAGGATAGTTGACTCGACAGTCCTTGAATGAGCCAACTCAATGTTTGAAGGGGATTATAAATGTAATGTTCGATATTCGAGGTGAAAATCTCGTTTTCCGAACTTTCGGCTCAAAATGACCAAAATACTCCTATAGCGTTTTACGCGGGTAAAGGTGTCATTTGAGCCCAAACTTTTCCAGAAAGTTTGGAATGATGTTTATGAGTGGTTTATGATGGTTAGTCGCTGGAGGTCCGAGCAGTTTTAGTGTAAAATTACCATTTTGCCCCTAGAATAGTGTACAATGAGCCTAATGATGTAATTAACCAAACCTAAGCAATATTAGGCTCTAATGAAGATTAATTAATTTCAATAATTAATCTAGAGTCAAAATAATTTATTAAGGTTAATTAGAACCTAAGATTGCTTAGTTAGACTCTAATTTCATTATTTGATTCAAGATTCCTAGTCATAGAATCTTGAATAGTAATTTCTCTCTTAATTCCTTAAATCAAGGAATTGTGTCTATATTTAATTTGACTAGAAAATGGTTTTTAATTTGTTAATCTAGCAAGATCACTCCCTAAATCAAGTCTTGACAACCTTAATTAACCATTACCTCACCTAAACACTTTCTTACAAACTCCTAATCAAAACCTTAATCAAAGAAACACCTAAACACATCATTAAACCACAATTACATGAACAAATTCTTCCTCCCCTTGGCTGGAAAAACTGGCCGAATACATACCCTTTGAAATATGTCACATGTTGATTTTGTTTCACTCAAAGACCATGCCTTAAGCCATGCCTTGCTCATGCTTAGCCATACCTCCAACCATGCCTTTGAATGATAAGCTTTTGAAGATATTTTCTTCCTTCCTTCCCCTCTAGAAACCGTGGCCTCCTCCTCCCTTTGAAGTCCCATTATTTCAATTTCTATAAATACCAAGCCTTAGAGAACTTGGTTACACTTTAGATCATTTGCCAAGTTTAAGCTTTCTTGCAATTTTCTCTTTTCCTCTCAATTTCTCTTCATCTTGTTCTTTTTCCTCCACCACCAAAGAAACCTTTCCACCACCACAAATAACCTTGAACCACCACTCCCCCACCTCAAATCACCTCTCAAACACCAAACTTTTCATTTCCAAGCTTACATCTTCAAGGAAAATTCATCCTCCTTGAGTTCCTCACTTGGCTGAATTCTCATCATCATCCAAGAGAAGATTTTGTCTTCTCATTTCCTCAAGAATCAAGCTTTCTTTCATTTCTTTCAAAGACTTCATTTGGTAGGGGTTTATTTTCAAATTTTTACTTACTTTCTTTAAGAAAAGTTATAGTTTCCTCTTGGTTTCAAAGCTCTTTCTTTTCCTCTTTCTTATTTTGGCCTTGGAGCCCTTTTATGTGAAAATCTTTAGCTTGATGATGAGGTTTCAAGATAATGGTCTTGTGATGCCATGTGAGAAACCTCTAAAGCTTAAAAACTTGGTCTTGGACCATACATAGTTTGATTTTCCTTTTCTTTTTCCTTGTGCAGATGTTGGTTTTCATTTCATTTTCTTCCTATGATTTCCTTTCATCTCTTTTTCCCTTAATTATTTTGGTTTCCATTCCTTTATTTGAACAAAGTTTGATAAAATTGTTAAGTAGTTCACTAAAGGTTTTGTTTAAGAAAATTAATTATATGTTTTCAAAGAGCTCTAAGCTTACCTTGCCAACCTTAAAGTTGGTCGGCCTGTAACGCCAGATTTTTTCTTAGAGTACAAATGACTAATACCCTTGAGGTTATTTTTACCCAATTGAAGGGCAGTGACTTTAGTCCTCAAATAGGTCAACTCAATGTTTGAAGGGATCATATCTGTTGTTCATATTCAAGGTGAAAATCTCATTTTCTGAACTTTCGCTAAAATGACCAAAATACCTCTTCTGGGTAAAAGGTGCCGTTTTAGCCCGAACTTTTCCAGAAGTTTGGAATGATGTTTTTGAGTGGTATTTGATGTTTAGCCAAAGAAGGTTGGCAGTTTCAGTGCAAAATTACCATTTTGCCCCTAGAAGACAGTGTAAGTGAGCCTAATGACAATTAAGCAAACCTAAGCAATATTAGGCTTAATCGAAGATTAATTTATTTTGATAATTAATCTAGAGTCAAAATAATTTATTAAGGTTAATTAGGACTGTGATGTTCCTTTAAAGTCTTGTAAGAGCTCTAACTAAGATAAAATAAGTTGCACACATGTTAATATTTATGCCTTGCATAGCATGTTTATTTTAATGTCATCACTAAACTCTCAAGAATAACTAAATGGACTTGCATTATCATGTTTAAATTCTAAGCTTGCATTTCATGTCTATATTTCAAGTCATCACTTAATCTTTAAAGATAATATTGAGGTTGCATCTCATATTTATTTTATGCTCTCACTTTACTTTCTAATGAAGAATAAAATAAGTACATATCATGTTTAAGTTTATGCCATCACTTAAACCTCCTAGAGCTCAAAGACTTGCCCAAGTATCTTGCATAAAGTTTTAGAAAATGGAGGCATTCCAAGGATGCCATTTCGGCCTTGTGATGATGATGATGGACTTGGATGAGTTCATCTAATCATAAGTGTCTATAGTCTAAGTCTTGGAATTTTTCCAAGCTTAGGTGTACTCAAGGAACTTTATGAATAAGGTTTTATGTTTTAAATCTATTCCTTGAGCTAAATAACTTAGCTACTGACCTAGCACATATTTATGTGATTTCAATGAGATTAATTGATTTCTAAAAGAGTTTTGAAGTTCCAAAATGAATCAGAGAAACTAGCATCTTATATGCATTTAAATCATGTGATTATGTGAATATATGATGACTATGATTTGGTTCTACCCTTGGAGTTTGGCTACTGTATGAATGCTGTTCTAAGGCATTAAAGTGTGTAAAATTATGCTTGAGTGAGCAAGGAACGATTTAGAGAAGTTAGGAAAGAACAAGCAACTAGAAAGAACTTAAAATGCGAATTCTAGAACACTTAGATGCACAAATTTGTAATTCTGTTCCAGCATAATTGGACTTAATAAAAATGGTTTATAATTAGTTAATATGTGTATGAATCCTCATAATTGGTTTAGGAGTTAATTATAGAGCCTTAGGTGAAGACAAAACTTAGAAAGGGTTAAAGGCGGAGATTCTAGGACCAGTAATCATAGAATAAAATTCTGCCAAAAATATGTAGAGCTGTTTGGTTATGTTATAAATCATAAACATTAGAAGAAATCATAGGTAATGATCCCTTAGGCATTATAAAAATCCATAATGAAGGTTAGGATAATTGGAACACAAGTTTAAGACCCGTAAGGGTCAAAGTATAAGACACCATGAGATAAAGGTGAGATGTGAGCATGAGACCGAGTGGGCATACTCATAATGAGGTGAATATGTTAATATCATGAGCATGAGACTATATGCGTATTTGTGGCATGTTGATGTGATGATGTGGTATGTCATGTTTGAGATGCATGAGAATGCGAGTATGAATGAGTTAGTAAAACATGTTCTTGCAAATTAGAGATCTATTTAATTGAGAAAGTTTCATGAGGATGATATGTGTGGTTGAATTATGTGGCATGACTCAAATTTGAGGAAGTTGAATATAGTGGTTATGCCTCTGAATTTCCATCAAATTTGAGGGACTTGAGAAAGTTTTGAAAAGAAAGATTTTATATGTGACATGCCAAGACGTATTTCTCCTGCTACGTGAGGAGAAAGGAAACCCATGGAAGGTATGGTCATGGGGGCCATACCGAAGCAGACAATGTCACTCGGTCTTAACCAGATGGTGTGTTTCACGTGAGACATACTTCTCCTTTACTAGATGAGAAGGTAAAGGATGAGGACATCGACATTAGCCCTGCCAAAGCGAAAAGTTATTGGTCTTGTAACAGGAGGAGACGGCGGGGAGTGGCGGAATCCGAGAAGGCACGGAACAAGGAGGCTCCTGCCTTCCAGCGAAGGTACATGAATGAATCGATTACACACCCGAATGAGAGGATCCTGAGTCTGTATAGGTATGGGACTATACATTAAGGAAGACTTATAAAAATTGATTGGTACTACCTATGCCACAAAGATGCATCTTTCTTTCGTAGCCTATCACGAAGAACTCCATAGTTAAACGTGCTTGACTTGGGGTAATTTTGGGATGGGTGACCTCCTGGGAAGTTTTCCTAGGAAACGTGTGAGTGAGGACAAAGCACGTGAAAAGACAGTGTAGTTTGTGGGGACAGTCATCAATCCATGAAGCAGAAGGGGACGTTACCAATGGTATAAGACTGCATCTCTCCTAGTGCGATGTGGTTTGGGGACGAACCAAGCGGAAGTTGGTGGGCATGTAAGCAGGAGACGGAGGGGGTGAGTGACGGATGCGAGAAGGCACGGACAAGGAACGGCTCCTCCTCCGAGCGGGGTACATGAATGAACCGATTACACACTCGAATGAGAGGATAACCTGAGATCTATATAGGTATGGGACTATATAGTTAAGGAAGGCTTATAAGAATTGATTGGTACTATCTATGCCACAAAGATGTATCTTTCTTTTGGTAGCCTATCACGAAAGAACTCCATAGTTAAGCGTGCTTGACTTGGGGTAATTTTGGGATGGGTGACCTCCTGGGAAGTTTTAGGAAATGTGTGAGGGACAAACTCATTGAAAAACCGTGTTGGTTGTGGGAGGTATCAATCCATGAAGGCGGACGAATTAGGTCTTAACCAGTTGATGCGTTTAGAGAAGGAAGAAAGTCCCATGATGGGTGATTCCTTAGGTCCCCTGCCGTACTCTGGGAGTCGAGGTTGTTATTTTTATGATTATGATAATGATTCGTTTATCAGAGGATAAGTAAGAACTAGTGATGACTAGTTAAGGTATGAGCTCATAGCCTAGTATTGGGAGTCGGTTACTATTGTTTTTAAAAGATCATGATGTCATTTGAGAAACGAAAAAATGAAAATTATCTTGCTTATGAAAGCGAAAGGTTGATCATGAGAAGTTACATGGCACACATATATATGATTTCTGTTGATGATATGCTTTATTATTGTTATGTATTCCATGCATTCATGTTGGTATATGCTCATACATGCATCAAGATTCATATAAAAGACATGGACCTTGGATAATTATTTTTAAAAAAACCTCATAATGAACCACTCATGTTTAACCTTGTTATAACAAACCCAAGGTTCCTAGGATGTAGACGATGACAATAGGATAAGAGGGTTTTCCTGAGATTCTTTAGCAA
>JAMLFY010000003.1:24376646-24566646 GCA_030441495.1 Dalbergia oliveri
GACTAAGCTGCGGTGGCCAAAATGATGGAAAAACTAGGTCACAATGACAAATGGAACTCGACTAGACACCTTGGGGAAGCGAGGGTGGATGTGGAGTATCAAAAGTTTGCTGAGTTCAGAAGCAAACCCTCGTTTAGAGGAGCTTTCAATCCAAACAAATAGAAAAATGGATTAAGGCTATGGAGAAGATTTCTCAGTTTTCCTTGTCCAGAGACCCAAAAAATGGCCTTCACTCTTACATGCAGAAGCGGATGTAGAGTTTTGGTGGGTTGGCACCAAGGGGTTATTCAAAGCTTCTTAGATTGAAGTTACCTGGGAAGTTTTTAAGGAGGCTTTTTATCACAAGTATTTTCCTGTTTCTATGAGGAATGCAAAGGAGTTAGAGTTCATGGCACTCAAGCAAGGGTCTATGAGTAAGGGAATCACAAGTCAAGTTTGAGGAGCTTTGTAAGTTTTCTACCATCATCAGCATAATCCCAATGAAGGTTGGAAGTGTGGCAACTGAAAGTCCAATTTCGCTTATCTAATACTATGAAATTTCCCTATGAGGAACACTCTATATTTAGCATCGATGTCATTGACTCCCTAGTGGAAGATGCATGTGGTACTTTCCTTAGTAAGGATGTACATCGCTCGTCCTTCCTGATAGCAATGCCGCGTCCACTATCAAAATATTCTAAGTCCCCTTATTTGTAGTATAAGGTAACGCAGTCATTCTTCCTAAGAACACACACACTATGTTATCAAAACAAAATGCTAAATAAAAACAAAAGGGATTTGTGATTTTTAGAATGCAAAAATTATAGTAAATAACAGAAATAAAATGAAATGCAATTGATCAAAGAATCAATCTAAGACATCATGATCATTGGCAGAATTCATCACGGTTGAAAAAAGTTAAAATTTGAATGCTATTCTGTTAATCCGAATTAACTATATAATAGTAAGTTTTCACTCAACAATCTTTAAATCACAATTGCAATTTAAATGAATGTCGAATTACGTAGTTTGGATTAACATGGATAACCGATCGGTTATTCAACCTTACTTCAATTTCAATAATGAATTTAGTCCTATATCTAATCAGATATAATTCAAACATAATTATGTTTAATAATTGAATTCATAATGGAAACTGAAAGTTAGAAAAGGAAAGCATACATACAAAGTGAGAATAATAAAACAGGAACTTCCGAATTCAAACCAATTATCTGTGATGTCAAGAGCTGAAAGGAGTTTAGCATTCTATGGACATATCCATTGGTAATCTCTCTATATGAACACCTCGGGTTGAAAAGAAAATAAAAAGACAAGTCTTCATATAAGAGAGAACTTGCAAAAACTAAAAACAAAAAATTGGAAGTGAAGTGTCCCCTCGGGTTCTGACTTATCTTAATTTTATCTATCAAAATAATTCCTAATTCCCAAAATCTATCTAGGATAAATTCAGCCTCTCTGGATAAGCTTTCCAAGACATATTACATGACTTATTTGGACAAAAAATTAGTGATATGTCTAATTATGTGAGGGAAGGTCTTGGAACCACTTAAGCATTAGCTCCGCAAGTTGGAAGCCCATTTAAGCCTTGAATAGATAGAATTTGATGAAGCACTGTAAAACCCAAAATCATAGATCAGTCTTAGTTTTTAGAAGACATCAAGATTGCCCAAATTGATATTTGTAGAGCCCAAAATGATTTGTGGAAGATGGAAAGGTCATAGTAAGCGTAAAATCCGAGTAATGCAAAACTCAATCAAATCCCATGAGGCCCAATAATGCAAAACTCAATCAAATCATCAAAATTAAACACATATAGAAACCAATTAGGCCAAGTATGAAACCATAATGGATGCCTAAAAATTTCTGTATCACCTACTTTTTCTTCCATGGGATATGACAAGCTTACTATGTTAGAATACTTGAGCTTGTAGATACAAGTATGCCACCCGAGCGGTCATCAAGTTTCAAGGGTGCTTCATGATCAGTCCATATAAGGAAAAAGGCTCTATAAGGGGCAAAGGGAATTACTGCATGAGTGTCGGGCAAAATTGGTGAGACTGGGAGGCTGAAGTCTAGTTGGAAGGGATTATTCTTGGTCACTTGTGTGCACCTTAGTAGTGCAATTGGGTTAGAAAACCCCAAGTCCAAAAATACTTTGGAATTGAGGGACACCAGTCAGCACCTCCATGAAGCCCCCATGGATCTAGGGCTCAGATGGCATTTCTTTGGGTTGAAGTTGCACATCCTCTATGAAGATCCTGACCATCCAACTTAGGGACATTAAAGCAATGTGTTGGGTGGGAGACAATCCACCATGAGGGAGTTCTTTACTTTTCTCTTTTATTTTTCTGCATTTTGTTTATTTTCATTTTTAGTTTTGATTTTTGCATCCTGTTTTATTTTATTTGTGTTTTACACCATCCATTTAACACCTTAGACATGCATAAGCTCACACTACATGCACTACATTGACTTGCTTGACATTGACTTTATTTTGTATTGCATGCTTGGTGATTCACTATGTTGTTTAGATTGATTACATGCACTTTTACTTATGAGATTTTGAGCCTCTTTGATTCAACTATCATGTGTCATCCTTGTTTGTTCAAGTGTGTTTCCACTTTAGATTTGCATTCTAGAACTTGCTTAGGGTCTTGTTTAAAAATATGTTTCCATGTGCATACTGAATATGATTGAGGCATTTTTCTTATTTTTAGCCACTTATCTATATAGCCAACCTTTACATGTTACCATTGTTGTAACGCCCCAATTTTTCCTACCATGCAAAATGACCAAAATGCCCTAAGGTCATTTTGCCTGGAATCTGGAGGGACAGACATGGCTATCCTCGAGGGGTTAGTTTGACATTTGAAGGGGACTACATGTGTTTTGGATAACAATAGATGAGGAAATCTCAATTTCTGATTTTCCCATGCATAAAATTACTAAAAGCCCTTAAAGTAATTTAATGCGGGTATGTGACGGTTGGACCTAATCATCACTTGGGAGTTAAGAATCTTAATTAAAGACTATATGTGATATATGGAATGGTCCAGGGAGGTCCCAAGGAGTTTCTATGTGAAATTACTATTTTACCCCTAGTTAGTGCTAATTAAGCTTAATTAAAGTAATTAAGGAAATATGGGAAATATTAGGCTCTAATGAAAGATAAATTAATTTTATTTACTAATCTTGAGTCAAAATAATTATTTGAGGTTAATTAGGGCCCAAGGTTGCTTAAGGAAAGTTCAAACCCTTTTCTTATTCAAAGAATGCTCATAAGACCAAAAAGCATAAAGTAGACAAAATATTTTCTCTCTTTCTTTTCCTTAAAGATTAGGACATGTGTTGGTGTTTGAATTTCAAATTAGTCAAGTTTGATTCAACTAAACATGCAAGACCACTCCTTAAACATATCTTGAAAGCCTTAACCACCACATTACAACTCCTAATACCAAATTATCAATTTCTAACCAAACCTCTAATTATAAATACCTAAAAGCCCTAATTCCCACACCCAAATGAAATGAATTTCCCTCTGAACTCCCTCATGTGGCCAGTGGCCTTATGCCCCAATTTCCCTCTCATATGTTGATTTTTTTCAACTCACTCTTACACACTTTCATTTTACCATTCACCTTTTTGGTGAAGTCTTGCTCACCAAGACTTGTTAAAAAAAAACACTTTTTTATTCTCTTCAACTCAAGCTTTCCTCTTCTTCATCTTCAACCTCAAGAACCTCCATTCTTGATCTCCATTCAAGATACAAACATCAAACCACCACACCACCATCATAAACCAACTCCTAAACACCTAACCTTTCTATCCCCACACACAAGAACATAAGAATCCTCCTCCCATTTCATCTTGCCTTGGCTGAAACCATCATCACTCCAAAGGGAAGATTTTTTCTTCATTTCATCCCAAAGATCAAGCTTTCTCTCTTGCAACCAAGAAACCTTCTTGGTAAGGATTTTATTTATGATCTTCTTCTTATTTCTTTCTTTGTTTTTCAATTTTGTTCTTTTGTTGGGAGTCAAGACTATGGCTTGATAATGATGGTTCTTGATGATGGTTGTGAGGTGATCATGTTCATGACCTCTAAAGCCCAAAGTTTGATTCTTTGTTTTCTTTAGAAAAAGGTTAAAGAATGCTCATTTGGTTTCCTTGTTGTCTTTGAGTTTGATGATGAGTCCAAGAAATGAGGTTCTTTGAACCATGGGAATAAAGGACTCTAAAACTCATTTTCATTTTGTTGAGATTTATAGGGTTGCAAGTTTCACTCTTAAAGTCTTGAGTTGATGAGCTTTAATAACATGTAAAAATGGACTTGCATTCATATTTATATTTCAAGTCTTGCATGTTCATGTTTATGTTTCAATTCCTTGCATGTCATGTTTATATTTCAAATCTTGCATTTCATGATATCACCTTATAATCTTGAAAAGTTAAAAATGGACTTGCATCCTCATGTTTATATTTCAAGTCTTGCATATCATGTTTATATTTTTAAGTTGTCACCTTAAATGTTAAAGACTTAAAATGGGTTGCATGACATGTTTATGATTCTAACCATCACCTAAGTCTCTAAAGCTCAAGACTTTCCCCTTTGTCTTAAATGGAAATTTTGATCATGGACACACATTTATATATATTTTTTAGCCATGTCCAAGTGTTAGGTTTGAAGTTAGTTCTATCTTATTTTAAGACTAAGACCTTGTATCTTGAGAGTCCAAAGAAATTTTGAAAGAGATATAGACTATAAAGGAGCAAAAATGTGATTTTAAATAAATAAAAACCTTATTTATGAAACTTTAATTTTTGGTACTGATTTAAATGGAAATAATTATCTTTAAGAGGACAAAATGATTTCATGCATTTTAGGTACCTTATAATAGTTTTTGAGAAAAACTAGTAACTAGAAAAGTTTTAAAATGTAATTTATAAGCTATTTTGTAATTTTAATTTTTGGCCAATGTTCATTGCTATTCATTACTGTTCACTACTTTTCACATAGTTAAAAATATGTTAAAAATTGTTTCATGTACCTTAGATATCTTAGAATGGCTTTTGGGAAAAACTAGTAATTAAAAAGGGTAAAAAATGTAATTTCCAAAGCTTTTGAAATTTTAATTTTCTAGTGCTCTTCATTACTGTAGATTATGTTTATATGCATAAAAATTATTACCAAGTGTTGTAAAAATTATTTTTAGCATTTTAGGAAAAACTAGTAATTAGAAATGATCAAAAATGTAATTTCCTAAAGCTTATGAAATAGTAATTGTGGTTCCTGTTCACGTACATAAAATTCATTAATAATTTTTGTAAAAATTATTTTTGGTGTCTTGGGTGCTTAAAAGAATAATTACAAGTGTTAGTTTTGACCGTTTTGCAAAATGCAGAAAGTTGTGCTTTAAACAATCATTATGGAATTTTGGCCAAATAGATTTAATTAGAGTTAGTAATGATTTTGAATATGTCCATGTATTCAAAATACCATTTATGATGTTTAGAAAAAGTTTTAGAAGCATTGGCACTTGCAAAGTGTCAAGAATGAGAAACTTTGCACTTTGACCCCTAAAATCTAACAAAAATTGGCCAATGGCCCAAAATGGTTTTTATGATGAATTTAAATGATTTCTAAGTGGTATGAGCCTCTTAAAAGTGTAAATTAATTTTGAGGATCATTAGTTTGAGAAAATATGTTGAAAGAGGAAATTTACACTTTGATTCACAAACTCTTAGAAATTACAGTTTGACCCTTTTGGGGCTAAAGTGTAATTATCAATAACTTGATGATATTGATGTGATTGATATGTTATGAAGGCTTTGTTCAAATGATTTGGTTGGAAATTATATGACTTGAAATAATTGTGCAAGATTATATATTGATGACTATCCATGCTTGATTCCTGAACTATGCAAGTAATGATTTCGATTATATTGTATATGTCCTATTGAACATGGCATATACATTAGTTGAGTCCGGTCCTTGACTTTCGGCATATTGGGTAGGAGCATATTTATTTTTTAATGAGATATTGATGATAACATGCTTATGGATATATGCAAAGAATGTGATGCATGCTTGTGTGATCAATTACATGATGATTTGTGACATGTTGTGATTATGAATGAATGATTGAGATGCATGATTAATGTGTTCTATGGCATGAAGCAAATTTGGGGAAGCTCCGTCCTAAGTATATATGCAATTTCGATCAAATTTGTGGACTTAGAAAAATTATGAAGTTTATGAGCATGAAATGTTAAATGATAAGTTAAGATGATGGCTATGATTATATGCTCATGTTTGCATCTCTAAATAATGTGCTAAGATTAAAGATGACATAAGATACATGAAAATTATCCTCTAGACTCCAAGAATTAATGGTTAGGAGAATGATCCAATAAGGGATCTTCCAAGAATTAATCCTTTAAACTCAGAAATTAATGGTTATGGAAGGTGATCCTATGCCCACTATCCCACACTCTGGAGTTAGGAATTAGCTTATTGAGAAGATAAATATAGGCTAGTGACGACTAGTTAGGTATGAGCTCATAACCTAGAAACTCTCAAGAGAGAGAGTATTAGGGTGACCCCATAGAAAAGAATGAGAAGGTTAAGTCACCTAAGTGGACAAGAGAAAATATTATGTTATGTTACTCTATGTATCTTATGCTATGTCAAGTTACCATGACTTAGTGATATGTTGTATTGAATATTGACATGCATTCATAATATGGTATGATAGATTCATAACATGGTATAATAGATTCATAACATTAAGATTTATGCTAAAAGACACGGGCCTCGGCTAAGGGTATTTAGAACTTAATAAATTAATTGTGTGCATGTCCACTATTTTCATAATGAAACCTGAGGTTCCTGAGGATGAAGATGTGGCATTGCATGGAGGTGAAAGTCCTCCTGAGATTCTTATTTAGTTTCTCATTCCTTCTTCTCTTTCTTTCCATCTTGTCTTCAAAGGGCAATAGCGACGCTCGTGATCTACATTGATGCTTCCACCTGGGAGATGCACTTCAATCCTGCCAACCGATTTTATCATTTTGTGGGTCAATGTGCCGTTCATTTGTTCGTCTTCTTGGACCATCATTTCATGCACCCAATCGCTAGCCTTTGGTTTTTGACTGCTACTCCTTTTATTGATGACTTTGCTTTCAGCGTGCATATCCACATCCGAGCAATTCCTTCATGGCGCCCTGCCACTTCGACCATCCGTGACTTCCTGTTTACATACCTCGATCACTACCTCGTCCTACGGAGCCATGGTTAGACCCATCAGGAGTCACCATCCCGCACTCTTGGAGATTCTCACCCACTCTCCCATGGTGTTGGGGAGTAGTAGTAATGGGGAGGCTACTATGTCGCGCCCATGAGAGGAAACTAGCATGCTCGTAGGAGAGCCACTTGTCCACAACTAGAGCTCGTGTTTATCCGTGGGTCGTCTTGCTACTCTTATCGACCTTGCTCGCGTGCTCAGCTACACTCGTCCCTCTCTAGAGCATCGTTAGTAGGTGTTGATGGTGAACCTCTTAGAGTGCTTGTGCATATCATGGAAAGGGTAGCCTTCTTTTGATATTTTTTGTTAGAGGCTATCTACTATAGGCATGGCCCAGTAGGAGTAGTGGAAGGAGAGGTTTTAGTAGGTTGTTTTAGTTTCTATCCACATACTATTTATGACTTTTTGGATGAGTGTACCTAAACCTCTCTTGGGGGCATGATATGTTCTTAGTAGTTTATTCTTGCGTGATGTAGAACGGTTAATACTTATGCTATAAATGTATATATATATATATATATATATATATATATATATATATATATACATATATATGTATGTATGTATATGATGTGCTTATGTTCATGAGATTGTTGTGTTTGTATTGTGTGCGTGCCTTGAATTGTTTTATTTTCCTTATGTGTGCAAGACAAATGATGGGTTTTTCTTAGTATGCGCGGCTCACGTTTTGTTTTCAAAGTTCAAAAAAAAATTTACCCATATTTTTACTAAAGTAATTTCAGGAGTTAAAAATAAAAACTTAAACAAAGAGCAAATTCTAATAATTAACTTAAATGCGTCCTAGGCATGTTGGGTTAAATATTAAGGTGTTACAATTGTTTAGCCCCTTTGAGCCTTATAGCCCATTCTTTTGTTTTAGCACATCCTTAGCCAAAAGTGAAAAACCATGAAAATTCCTAACCTTTTAGGCTTAGGAGATCATTTGTGTATTTCTCATATGTGCTTGAGCATAAGTATAGGGGAAAGCATGAGGACATGCCTCAATTTAAGTGTAGGGGAAGGATAATGTGCAACCATGAGTGGCCACAAAGAAATTCAGCAAGTGGCACACCAAGGAAATGAAAAAGAAAAAAAAAAGCAAAATTGATTGAAGTTGATTGAAAAAAAAATTCTAGAAAAGTTTTGTTGAAGGTGTGCCACATTGCAAATTAAAGGCCTATAATTGTGTTAAGTTAAACAAAGTATACCCTTAAGCATTTATGCTCTTGATGTATGCATTTGTTCTCGTTTGACTGAGATTTAACTCATTGGCCTATATATTTACCCATTTCACCTAAGCTCCATTACAACCCAAGGTAAGTCTTCTTGATTCAGTATGCATTTGTGTTTGACAAATGGAGAATGAGACCCATGGCAAGCTTACGGTAATGCATTTTCATTTGAGGTGATTGAGTGTGCTTCTTAACCCAAAACACTTGAGTGCATGAACGGAAAACATTGACCTTGGGAGGATTTTTATACTTGGTCTATGCATCATGTGTGTAGATTCTATCTTGTGTGCTATGTTCTTGTTCATGCCTTGTTTGTTGAAAATCTCTTAATTGTTGGTGTGAAAGCTTCCTGTTGTGCCTTTAGGTTCATTAGATTAGTGTATTGTCATTTCGTTTCATGCATCATGCATTTTTAGAGTTAGTAGAGTTAGGAGTATAGTTTTATGTCATGCATCTTAATTCCTTGTCTACTTCTCACCTATGCCTTGACCTGATCTTATTTTCACATGAGGACATGTGAAAGCTTAAGTGTGGGGCGTATGATAAGGGGTAATTATGCCACTTCTCTTACCACAAAACCTTAGCTTTTTGCATAAGTTTAACTAAGATAATGATGTCAATACATAGGATTTTGATTTAGTCCTCATTATGCATTTTTAATGGAATTATTGACTATTACACTGATTTTGAAATAATTTGTTATCATAGTTTGTTGCATTTAACTTGTCTTTGAGTCTGGTTTTGTGCAAATAAGCATTGGATCAAGTGCAAAATATCAAGAACAAGGCTAGAAACTCTTAGGAAAGAGCTTGGAGCTAAAAATGGAGCAAAACTACGGAAGTTCATCTCGATTGAGCAGCTCCAGAGCTCGCAGAAGCACTAAGATATAAGCTCGAGCTCACCATTTTGGTGACAACTCTAGTGCTCATTTTAGTGTTGCAAGTGCATGTTTGATAATAGGATCATAGATAATTAATCTATTTTTGAGTCCCACTTTGGGCTTTTTTAGAGGCGTATTTAAGGGATTGACATAGACTTTTACCATAGTTTTGGATCTACAATTTAGGAGCTCGGATTCTCTTCTCTCTCTCTCTATACATCTTCTTTTCTATTCTTCTCTTTCAGGGATTCCATTAGTGAAGGTGCTTTGTTCTTGGAGATTGTGACAAGGATCCTTGTTATTATCTTTAGGTTCTCTTTTATTTTCACTATTGTAATCCTCAGGAGGTGGAGGATAGACTTCTTCCTGGTGCAAGGGTTTCCAGATAGATTGGGATGATGTTTGACCTCTTTTATATTGAATGCATTAGTTTTCTTTATGTTCTTTAGTTTCTATTCCTATAACTATTGTTTCGATTGTTACAATTTTTGTTGGAAGAACTAAATTGGTGATCATCGTTTAGGGAAACCCTTTAGGCATACATTGATATCCATTGGTTTATGTTGAAAGAAGAACATTGGAATTAACTTCAAATTGCAGTTAAGCTATAGCAATTGGTACTTTGTAATTTCTAATTAAATTGGGATCACGTTTGTTAGTTATTTGCATTGGTCAAATTCTAGAGGTCGATCAATCACTAATATAATTACCAGTAATTTATTACTAATAATCGCTAATATATTCAATATTTGGTCTGTGATTACTAGTTCGAATCCTAGGAATACGTTATACTAGTGCCTTTAATTATTGAATTTTCTCAGTTTAATTCTCCAAATCCCCAATTTTCCAACTAAATGACATAACCTTCTTGATAGATGACTTAGGTTGTGCCCTCTACCACATTTTTGTGCAACTTAGTATACAAATTAATTCTAATTTGACGAGGTAGCGACATCTTCCGTAAGTGTCAACCATTTTACATTTTGATCCAGTATATCAAGAAAGATCAATTATATATACTTGAATCACAAAGATTTGCATTATAACACTTTGTAACTGTTACCATTCTCCTTTGGACTAAAGTGATATAATATCAAATCTTTGGAGGATTAAAGTATATGTAATTGAACTTTTAAAGCCGAAGTATTATAATTCCAAATATATATGGGATGCAATTTTATGTAGTTAATATTTTGAGGATCAAAGTGTTAAAAACATAAATCTTTTAGGGACCAAGTTTTTGGTTTATTCTAATTATAATCTTTTAATGTTAACTTGTGGACGGTCGCACTAGCCCAACCTACACCTTGAAGTCTTTGGCTTTTGTTCTTGAGTCTCTTTGACCCTCGAGCCTCAAGATTAAAGGGCTTGTGGACCGATCGATCGTAGACCGACCTACGTCTTCATGCGGCCAGCCCTGGGCATACCTAGCCCACGGGCGCCACCCAACACATGAGGGTGAAAGACACGATCTCTCCCATTAATGCCTCGCTGCCCCCTTATTAATGCCCAACCAATATATATACCCCATCTTGTAAAGGGAAAGGACAACTGATTCTCTAACTAAATACACCCATCCTCTACCTCTAGCCTGGAAGCAACATTTTGACATTGTCTGTGGGACAGGTAATGTAACACCCTAATATTTAACCCAACACGCCTAGGACGCATTAAGATTAACTATTAGTTATTACTTCCTTTTAAACTCATTTGTAAAACTACTTAGTCCATTTGAAATACATGTAAAATAAAGTGCAAGCCGTTGCGTCCTGCATAAGCGAAACGTAAAGCGCAAAAGGAAATAAACATACAATTGAAAGCAATAAAGGAGACATCCATTCATAAAGGCAAACATCATAATATACTAAATAGCATAGTTTAATACATCGACGGAAACATAAAAACACATAGTCATACCCTCATATAAATGGGCAGAGCTCCAGTACACGAAATAGAGATCCAGGGAAAGAGGTAGGAATCATAAAGCAAATACATGAGTGCCCCAAAAGATACAACCAGCTAGAAGCAAACCCTCCCCTCTAAAGCATACGGATGACGCTAATCCTCGAACGGGGAGATGTAGCCCGCAACTGCCCAAGCTCCTCGGATGTGGCCCAACGAAGCCGGGGCGTGGGCATGCGAATCAGCGAGCGGTGTGGCCTCCTCGATGGGGCCTCTTGGACTAATGTATACGTCTCGCAAGCCTCGGCTCGAGATCGGGTCCTCGCTCCCTCCCGACATCCATAGGCATCGGGGGCGGAGCCCTCCGAATAAGGGTCCGGAAGAATCCTGGACAAGTCCCTCCCACAACGAGGTATGAGGGAACATACTCCGGATAGGCACGCACTCCTGAAGACGAAGTTCGGGCACAGCGTTCTCTCGTCACGGGGTCGCGTCCTCTCGAAGATCAAATCGTCGACAAAATGTGAGGTGGAAGTGAAGCGAAACTGGAAAGGGTGTGCAACGGGCATCCATGTACGTAAAAATGCGAACAACGCAACGACCCTCGAAATGGTATGACTGGTGCTAGGGTCGTAGTGCACCTCCCGCTGGCGTATCAACAAAAATCACGAACGATGCCATTGGAATCTGAAGACGCAAGGGAAAGAAACGAGAGGGGTAAGAATCTTGCTAAAGAATCTCAATAGGGAAACCCCTATCCTAGTGTCATCATTTACGTCTCCAGGAACCTTGGGTTTATTATAAAAAGATTAAACATGCAAGGGTTCATTATGAAGTTTTATAAAGATTATTATCCAAGGTCCGTGTCTTTTATGATGAATCTTAATGCTTGTATGCAGCATACCAAAACATGAATGCGTGACAATACTTCATGCGGCAAACCAATAAAACATATCATCAACAATTAGTTCTCACATAAGTGGCATGTAATTTCTCATGATCAACCTTTCGCTTTCATAAGTAAGATACTTCACATCTTTCTTGTTTCTCAAACTTGTGACATCATGATGTGTAAAACAATAGTAACCGACCCCTGATACTAGGCTATGAGCTCATACCTTAACTAGTCGTCGCTAGTTCTTACTTATCCTCTTAATAAGCGTATCATAATCATAAAACAACCCCGACTCCAAGTACGGAGGGGACTAAGGAATCACCTATTATGGGACTTTTTTCCTTCTAGAAATGCATCAACTGGTTAAGCCAAGTGACTTTATCCACTTTGAGGTTGATGTCGATGCCCTCACGGTTTTACCTTTCTCCTTCCGTACAGAGAAGTACGTCTCGGTCTGCGAAACGCATCATCTGGTTAAGACCATGACATTGTCCGCTCGATATGGCTCCACGACCATACCCTCCACGGGTTTCCTTTCTCCTCAGCAGGAGAAATGTGTCTGGCATGTCACATATAAAATCTTTCTTTTCAAACTTTCTTTAAGTCCCTCAAATTTGACGGAAATTCGGTAGTATAACAACTTGCACCGAATTTCGTCAAATTGAGTCATGCCACATAACTCAAATAACACATGTTGTTCTCATGAAATTCCTTAATCAAGTAAATCTCTTAATCAGGAGCATACCCTCCTAATTCATTCATATTTCGCATTCTCATGTGTAACACCCTAAAAATTAACCCAATACACCTAGGCGGTCTGATTAATTACTAGACTTTACTCTTTGCTTCAGTTCCTTAATCATGCTTTGAAAATACTTAGTGAAATTACGAGCCATTTTTTTTTTAAACATAATTGAAAACGTGAGCCGCGCTTAACGTGAATGATTTAGCAAAATTTAAAAGACACATAGGAATTTACAAACATCACATCATAATATATTGGCTCCATCATCCAGCATCCATAATTACATATCATATAGATATTTTGCCTACCAACAGAATAAGACTAAGTGTAGGCAATCTAACAAAACATAAATAATATATGGATGGAAGGACATCCATTAATGGCACCTAGTAATAACACTCCAGGGATAGGGATAGATATCTGAAATATACGAGTGAAACTAGCAGGATCAAGTTCAGCTACCCGTGAAGCCTCAATGTGATTCACGAACGCTTCCTTATTTCTGAAGACGAGATGGAAAGAAAAATAGAGGGAGTGAGAAACTTATAAAAGAATCTCAGAGGGTACTCACCTCATGATGCATTGTGTCATCATCATCGTCCCTAGGAACCTCGGGGTTATTATGAAATAGTGAGCATGCTAAGATTGATTTATTAAGTTCGAAAATATACTTTCCGAGGTTCGTCGGTTTTAATCATGCGTCTTATAATGCATCATAAACTTAGCATGTCATGTTTATAATGAACTTTTCCTTTTATCAACACATCGTATTCTTCATCATCATATCATAAATACTATGCATAAAAGAACATCATATTTCTCATCATCAAATCATAAATACTATGCATAGAAGAACATCATATTTCCCATCATCATCTCATAAAATGCTATGCAGAAGAACATCATACCATAATAGCTATGCACAAAACATGGTGCACATATTTCATTCCTTTAGTGTCCTAGGTGACTTAAAATCTTGTCATCATCATCATTATTTTCCTTGGGGCCACCCTATACTCCACCCTTTTGGGAGTAATCTAGGTTATGAGCTCATACCTTACTAGTCGTCACTAGCATATACTTATCCCTTTTGATAAGTTAAAATCCCGACTCTACCCTTTTGAGAGAACGGGCTAGGGGGCAAGAATCACCTTTTCACCACCTCTAGTCTGATGGGTCTTAAAGGATCATTTTCTCAAGATCACCTTTTCACCACCTATAGTCTGATGGATCCAAAGGATCATTTCCTCATGAGTTTAAGTCACCATTAAGTCTTAGCATGTTATATCATAATCATCAAGATGCATGAACATTCTCATTGTTTGCAATAGCAATTATAACATGCAAGCCATGAAATCATTCAATAATATCAAATTCTCATAGGCATTACATCATCATATAACTTACATTCCAAAGCATCAAAAGATGTCATCTAAATTTTCACAGTAAAGCTCCTTAAATAACCGAACTCTAAAATTGGGTAACCTTAATTATCAAACTAATTACTTATGCATCTAAGGGATTTATTACCATCAATTATAAGCCTTAAGAACATTATTAGACTATATGGGGTAGCATAGACAGTAAGTTGTTCTTAAGGTTTTACGTGTGCTAGAAGTTACGTTTTTAACCTTTCTCGTTACCGGCTTTCCCTATGATGCTAAAATTAATTACTAAACCAATTATGAATCATTGTCCCTTATCTAAACATAATAATATCTGGTTCTTAAGGTCACTAAAGGCTCTGGACAGAATGCATAAATTTCATTCTCTAAAGTTCTAGAAATCTTGCTTTTACGGTTTTCTAGGAAGCTAGTTTTTTCTTTAACATGCATAGAATCATTCCTTTAGCAATAAACCATAATTATCACAACTTCAAACATATTAAATCATCATCATTTATTGGTACTAATCTCATATCAGAAGCCGAATCATGAACCTCATATAATTGTATAAAATCACATTTTAAGTGAACATAAAATATTAGTTTCCGTAAAATCCTTGCAAAGCTTTAAAACTCTTTTAGAAACTAATTCTTTTTGAAAGAATCTTCATAATTAAAATTCTCACTTAAGATAAAAGGAGCAAGTCTTGAGCTTAAGAGATTTATGTGATATCTTAGAATCATAAACATGCTATGCAACCTCATTTTAATCTTGTCATTATAAGGTGATAACTTGGAATTATAAACATGATATGCAAATCCATTTCTTTATCTTTAAGATTTAAGGTGATGACTTGAAAATTAAACATGATGCAAGAGCTTGAAATATAAACATGATGCAAGAAACTGGAGCGCGGTAGTCCACAGGACCAGTGGAGAGAGAATCTTAAGAAGGAGCGCGGTAATCGCACTGGACGGTGAAGGGAGAAGAGAATTATTATTACATCTTTTTAAGCTCCAATCTCAAGACTTCTTAAAGAATCAATTCTTTAACTCCAATAATCTTATTTCTTTGCTTGTGATACTTGGGTAAGTCTTTGAGCTCTAGGATCTTTAGGTGATGACATAAAAATAAACATGTCATGCGTTGATTCTTTTAGCCATTATAAAATAAAGTGAGAACATAAAATAAATATGAGATGCAACTTCTTTATTATCTTTAGAGATTAAGTGACAACATGAAATGCAAACTTGGAAATTTAAACATGAGTATGCAAGTCCATTTATTCATTCTTGAAATTTTAGTGATGACATAGAAAGTAAACATGATTATGCAAGGCATAAACTTAAACATGGATGCAAGTTCATTTGATTTCTTTACTAGAGCTCCTTCAAGACTTTATAGAAATACAAATTCAATATATATATCTTAACAAGACAAAGTGAGAAATACATCTTTCAAATTCTAAACTCAAGATCATAAAATCATCATAAAAACATCATTCTTTAAAGTTTTGCATCAAGTGGAACATTCACAACCCACCTTCAAGGTCCTCATCATCAAGCCATCATCTTAGTCCCACCTAGGCCATATGGCCGAATTGGTTAAAGAAAAAGGAAGAAGAAAACCAAATGGAAAAACTAGAGAAAATCCATGAAATCATCATTTTGAACCAAGAACAACACTTAGCAAAACATAGAAATAAACTTAAAAACAACTCCCTACCTAATCTGATTTGAAGGAAAGGAAGAGAACTTGGTTTCTTGAAGTGAAATGAAAGAAAATATTCTTGAAAGGTTGAAGAAAGAATTTCAGCCAAGGGGAAGAAAGAAAGAAAGTTTTTGAGCTTAGGAAAAACTTGAAGTTGTGAAATTTTTGAGCAAGTCCCTAATGACTTCTAAGCATGCCTATTTATAGAAGAATTCAAGCTCATGAATGGACAAGAGGAGGAGGAAAATCTGACTAAATTTGAGGAGGAGACAAGGAAGGAAAAATCATCTTGTTTGGTGGCTTAAAACATGGAATCATGTTTCAAAGTTCCTTGTTTTATGGTGATTTTTGGCATTATGTTTTAGTGCATTATCTTGCAATAATTCTAATGATTATGGCTGAATAATTTCATGCATTACAGCCTCATGGAAGAGGGTTTTGTGTGTTCCATGTATTATTTAGGTGTAGGCAAGGTATTCATGCAATTTAGAGAATTTACGGTTAAGGGCTTAAGTGAATTAGTAAGCAATTTTAGGTTCTAATCAATTTAAATAAATAATTTTGACTCTAGATTAATAATTAGAATTTAATAAGCTTTAATTTGAGCCTAATATTGCTTAGGTTTCGTTAGACGAATCAAAAATCTCAAAATTTGTAAAACTACAAAGACGGGGCAAAACGGTCATTTTACTTAAAAATTGCCCGGCCACCCAAGCTTAACCAATGGACAATCATAACTTAAAAACATGTTTTAAAACATTTTAGTGAGGTTCGGGCTAGTCGGCACGCAATAGGAGTTAAAACAAGGGCGTTTTGGTCATTTCGCGTCCAAGTTCAAAATTAGGATTCTTCTCCTCTATTAACACACATAACACAAACAATCCCTTATTAATATCAAAACATCCCCTTGAGGATGGGTGGGGCCCACGATCCTCATTTTGAGTAAAATAACCTCGGGGCATTTTGGTCATTTTACACGTACAGAAAATTGGGTTTGCAATACTTGCACAATTGCTCCTAACTTCTCTTCTAATGTTATATTCCTTTATTAAGGATTGTTTGGTCTCAAATTTTATATAATATTTACCTACGGTAATTCGGTAATTCCTAATGACAGTAAAAATTAATAAAAATTGGGCGTTACATCATGCATCTTAAGCATAGCATACCATATCATCATCAAAACAACATGTCACAAATACACATATAGTTTCATTATTCATGGTATTAACACATTCACATTCATCGAGTATACCCACTCGGTCTCATTCTCACATCACACCTCCTCTTATGGTGTCTTATGTTTTGCCCTTACGGTTCTCAAACTTATGTTCTAGTTATCCTAACTTTCATTATGGATCTTTATTTCACCTAAGGTGTAACATCCTCCCAAGTACAACCTCAAAGTTATGGTGTTGTACTCGAGATTTGTTACTTCTAAATTTACGAACCTTTCTTAATTATTTATAGCAAGAATCGGTTGAATTATGTAGTAACTAACTTATGGTTCTATCAAAATATATAGGAAGGAAACAAAGTATTTATTTAGTATAAGTCAAGTATAAAAGGGGGCTCTTCTATGAGCTTTAGTACATATATGTTCTTTACTACATTTATAGACACACACACACACACACACACATATATATATATATCTAAGTACAACAGATATTGAGTCTACTATAAGCTAGAAATTCCAATTCGGTCTTCTTTGTAGGGCTTACCGTCTCTGAAGTAACCTAGAGATGACATGGAAACAAACACATAGGGTGCGAATTCTAAAATTCTAGGTATCACCAAAACATATAATGAAACTCATGTCATCGTTATCGTCTACCACTTGGTTGTTAATAAAATTGTGAGCATGCAACATACATCAAAGGTTTATTTTTAAGTTCAAAAGTCATTCTTCCAAAGTGGGTTTTATTTTAATACTCAATCACTCAACATGTATATGTCAAACTACTCAATATCATAATAATTCATTTTGTGTAACGCCCAAATTTTTGTGTACAAATGGAAATACCCCTTAGGTCATTTTACCGGAAAACAAGATTCAGTTTAACCATCCTCAAAGGGATGTTTTAATGTTGATAGGGGATTATATGTGTTATGTGTGGTAATAGAGTAGAAGAATCTCATTTTTGAGTTCCAACGCGAAATTACCAAAACGTCACTGTGGCTGTTTATCAGGACACGTGTGGTTGAGCCTGGGTTTTACCAAAAGGTTTTAAACGATGATTTTAAGTGAAGTTTAACAATAGGTTAAGCCTGGGTAGCCCGAGGTTAGAGCGAAATTACCATTTTGCCCCTAGAACAATGTATAGTGAGCCTAATGACGTAATTAAGCAAACCTAAGCAATATTAGGCTCTAATCGAAGATTAATTTATTTCATAATTAATCTAGAGTCAACATAATTTATTAAGGTTAATTAGAACCTAAGATTGCTTGGTTAAACTTTAATTACATTCTTTGATTCAAGATTCCTAGTCATGGAATCTTGAATAGTATTTTCTCTCCAATTCCTTAAATTAAGGAATTGTGCCCATACCTCATTTGACTAAGAAAATGATTTTAAATTGTTAATCTAGCATGATCACTCTCCTAATCAAGTCTTAACAACCTTAATTAGCCATTACCTCACCTAAACACTTTCTTACAAACTCCTAATCAAAACCTTAATCAAAGAAACACCTAAACACATCACTAAACCACAATTACATGAACAAATCTCCTTCCCCCTTGGTTGTAAAATCTAGCCAAATACATGGCCCCAAGAAAAGTGTCACATGTTGATTTTTATCTCACTCAAGAGCCATGCCTAGGCCATACCTCAAGCCATACCTCACCTTGCTTTCAACCATGCTTTGCCCATGCCTAGCCCATGCCAATCAAAGAGATATTTTCCTCCCCCAAAGACCAAGCAAGGCCGTTGGCCATCCTTCCTTGTGCAGCCACCATTGTGCAAAATTTCTATAAATACCAAGCTTGGAAGAACTTGGTTACACTTTAGAAGCTTTGCCAAGTTTAGTTTCTTGCTTTTTCTTGCATTTTCTCTCTAAGTTCTCTTCATCTTGCTCATCTTCTTCTTCCTCTCAAAGAACCTTTCCACCACCACAAACCACCACAAACAACCATAAACCACCACTCCCTCACCTCAAACCATCTTTAAACACTCAAACTTTCCATTTCCAAGCTTAGAAACTCAAGGAAAAATCATCTTCCTTGAGCTTCCTTCTTGGCCGAACCCATACCCACCTTCAAGAGAAGATTTTGTCTTCTCATTTCTTCAAGAATCAAGCTTTCTTTCATCCTTTTCAAAGACTTCCTTAGGTAGGGGTTTTGTTTTAAAGTTTTTGCTTGTTTTCTTCAAGAAAAGTTCTAGTTTTCTCTTGGTTTCAAAGCTTTCCTTTTCTTTTCTTCTTTTCATCCATTAGGCCTTTTCATGAGGAAACCTTAGCTTGATGATGAGGTTTCAAGATAATGACTTGTTGTTGTCATGTGAGAAACCTCTAAAGCTTGGAAAACTTGGTCTTGGACCATACATGCTCTTCATTTCTTTCCTTTCTCTTGGCTTAAGTTTTCGGTTTCTTTTCTTTTTCCTCTCAAAGTTTCGGTTTTCTCTTCCTTTTTCCCTTGAAGATTTCGGTTTCTTCTTTCTTGGTTTGAACAAAGTTTGTTAAAAATGTTAAGTAGATCACAAAAGTTTTGTTAAGAAAATTAATCCTATGATTTCAAAGAACTCTAAGCTTACCCTTGCCAACCTTAAAGTTGGTCAGCCGTTCTAAGAGTTTTACTCTAGATTGAAGCCCATGAGCAATAAAATAAAGAATATGACTTAGTTCTTTGTATTTTGTTTAGACAAAGTGTTGAGCTTTGTGTCTATTTTCTTGAGCTTGATGATGAAGTTCAAAACCAAAGACTTCTTTGAAGTCTTGGTGCTAAGAACTCTAAAGCTCACTTTATGTTTGTTAAGATACATATTTGGGTTAAGGTTGTGATGTTCCTTTAAAGTCTTGTAAGAGCTCTAGTTAAGATAAAATAAGTTGCACACATGTTTATGTTTATGCCTTGCATAACATGTTTATTTTGATGTCATCACTAAACTCTCAAGAATAACTAAATGAACTTGCATTATCATGTTTAAATTCCAAGCTTGCATTTCATGTTTATATTTCAAGTCATCACTTAATCTTTAAAGATAATAATGAGGTTGCATCTCATATTTATTTTATGCTCTCACTTTACTTTCTAATGAAGAATAAAATAAGTGCATATCATGTTTAAGTTTATGCCATCACTTAAACCTCCTAGAGCTCAAAGACTTGCCCAAGTATCTTACATAAAGTTTTAGAAAATGGAGGCATTTCAAGAATGCCATTTCGGCCTTGTGATGATGATGATGGACTTGAGATGAGTTCATCTAATCATAAGTGCCCATAGTCTAAGTCTTGGAATTTTTCTAAGCTTAGGTGTATTTAAGGAACATTATGAACAAAGTTTTATGTTTTAAATCTATTTCTTGAGCTAAATAATTTAGCTACTGACCTAGCACACATTTTTGTGTTTTCAATGAAATAAATTGGTTTCTAAAAGAGTTTTGAGTTCCTAAAATAATTCCAAGAGAAACTAGCAACTTATATGCTTTAAATCATGAGATTATGTGATTATTTGGTGCTTATGTTTTGGTTCTACCTTGTGCACTTGGCCACTGTATAAATTCTATTTTATGGTGTTAAAATGTGTAAAATTATGTTTGAGTGAAGCAAGGAACGATTTAGGGAAGTTAGGAAAGAACAAGTAACTAGAAAGGACTTAAAATGTGAATTCTAGAACACTTAGATGCATAAATGGTAAATTCTGTTCCAGCATAATTGGACTTAAGAAAAATGGTTTATAATTAGTGAATATGTGTAGGAATCCCTCATAATTGGTTTAGGAGTTAATCATAGAGCCTTAGGCGAAGACGGAACCTAAAGGGTCAAAGACGAAGATTCTAGGACCCGTAAGCATATGATAATTTTCTACCTAAGTGATGCAATGCCGATTGGATATGTTAGTAGGCATGAATTTTAGAGAGAATTATAGGTGATGATCCCTTAGGTGTGATAATGGTCTATAATAGGTGTTAGGATAACTAAAACACAAGTTTAAGATCCGTAAGGGACAATGCATAAGATGTTATGAGATAGGAGATGTGATGTGAAGAAAAGACCGAGTGAGTACATATTTGTGATGTATGTGAATTAAATGCCATGAGTATAAGAATGTATGGATGTGTGGCATGTTGCTATAATGATGTGGTATGCTATGGTTAAAATGCATGAGAATATGAGACATGAATAGAGGATATGTTATATGATGTTTTATGGTTGTATGCTCATGTTGCATCCATACAAGATATGATAAAGTTGAAATGATCCCATTATGACTTCCTGAGTTAAGGGTTGTAGGGATGATCCAAGAAAGAGATATGTTTCCCCTCTTTTTTTCCCCGTATGAATCTAGCGATGGCTAGTTAGGATGAGTTCATTCCTAGGCGATGGATGTATTTGGAGTTTTGGTGGCTACGTGAAATCTGGGCGGCATGTTGGGTGGATTTTTGGTGGCTACGATGAGGGTGGAAAAAGTTAAGAAAGGAACTCAGGAGTTCCATTATGATAAAGTAAAAGACACACATGCATATGTTTCGTGAATGTTTCGTTGATGCTTGTGATTAAGTGATATATGTTGAGTGTGTGAACTGTCATTACCATGCATATATATAATATCTACATTCATGTCATGAAGACGCATGCTAAAAGAAACCCACTTCGGATGATAAGATTTGAGAAAATAAAACTGAACCTATGCATGTACACCCCTTTCATAATGAAACTCGAAGTGGCTGGGGCGACGATGACACTTGTGTTAAAGTCGGAACCCTTGAGAATCTTGTATAAGTATTCTCACCCATTTTGTTTTCCCTCCCGTGTCGTCTCCAGACGGATGGCGAATGTTCGTAATCTTCCTTGAGACGCGGGCGTAGGAATCACGCCATCTAGTCAGATCAAAGGCGCAACGGAAGCATGAAGAAAAGTCCAGCCTTGTTAACATTTTGGTTTTGCGTTAGTTAAAGTTGTTTGGTATAATTAATACCCTAGGTGTTCTTATATTTATAAGGGCATCGTTGTTATGTTATGAATATGATATACTACTATAATTTATGTTGTGATTATTCTATGGTTTATTTCGTAGTTGTTATGTTATATGTTTAATAGTCGGTATCTATGCTCATGCAGCTCACATTTTAAGTCTTAAGTTCAAAAAGAAAAATTTAGTTGTATTTTATTACTCGTATTTTAAAGTAAAGTAAGTCAAGATCTGAAACAAAGGCGTAACAACTAATAACTAACGAAAATGCGACTTGAGCGTATGAGGTTAAGAGTTAGGGTGTTACATTTTACAACTTTACGTGGCCTCGGTACATCAAGGGGACCTTTTCGTGCCCTTTACAGACTAAAGGGGACCTTCGTGCCCTTTTCGACTAAAGGGGACTTATTCTTCACTTGGTACATACATCAACCTCAAGCTCACCTTACTACATACATTAGCATAGTTTCTAATTTCATCATGTTTTCAAACATATACATAGTCAATCACAAGTGATTCCCATTCACTCCTCATAAAACAATTGTTAATGCCACTAACATGCATTCATATACATCCTACTTGAACTATAGTTCACTTGACTCCTAAATCAAGATTTTAATTCATTTCCAGGACAAAGACAGCATTTGACAGAATTTTAGGCTTACGGAGAATGATTTAGGTCACAAATCAAACAAACAATTTAAAAGCTTTGAAAATTCCCTAAGATACCCCAATATGTCCACAAGGCTCCATAAAAATTTCAAGACAAACGGAACTCTCTAACTCCTTCAATAAATTACAAATTAGTGGTCATGGACCACCAATTCACAAGCTGAGACAGAGTTGTCATAATTTTTAACCATAGCAAATGATTGAATCAATGAACAATAAAATTTACAGATATACTTCAGCATGTTATTAACTTCCGTAAAACTTTCAAAGGCTAGTTCAATCAATTACTATGATAATAAATTCAGAATCTTATTGCTTCAGTTTCAACAATCAAGAATAGCATTAGCTCATTTCTGTTTCTGATTTTTTTTTAGGCAGTAAAACTTAAATTAAACACCCAAGAAAATTCATGTAGTTAGTTTAAGATGTTAACCCCAACATATAATTTTTATAACTCATGAAACTACCCACAACTATACTAGAAAATTCGTGAACAACTGCTGCTTGTAGGAAAAGAAATTCCAGCAACCTAGTCCAAATTTATTTTGACAAAAACCATTTTCTAACACCATCCAAACACACCACCAAAATTCACACATCAATATCAACATAATATCAACCAATTCAATCAGGAATTTTGGACCTAGCTCAATCAAAAACAGTTCAGAAAAATTTGACAAAGAAAGGCAACAAAAACCCTACTTTTAGTAACCTAGTGGCTCCTTGGCTCCAAGATGATCCAAGCTTGATCCCTTCCACTCCAAAGCTACCAAACCAACTTCAAACCCTTCTTATATCAGTGAGGTGTGAGGTAACAAGACAAGGTTTGATGAGGAATGTAACACCCTAATATTTAACCCCAATACGCCTAGGACGTATCAAGATTAATTATTAGTTATTACTTCTCTTTAAATTCATTTACAAAATACTTAGCGGAAAATACAGGTAAATTTTTTTTTTTTAAGTGAAACATGTAAAACAAAGTGCGAGCCTTTGCGTGTAGCATAAATGTAACGTGAAAGAAGAATAAATAAATCATACAGAACATAAACATTAAAGAACACACCAATCATGAACATCATTCTTCATCGCATTAGTTAATATAGTTTAGTACATAACCACTGGAATATAAAAGGAACATAAAAGATTTACCCATATAAGTGGGAGAGCTTAGGACAACAACATAAATAAGAAACATAACAACGAAATACATGAGAACAACCCCAAAAGATACTCCAAGCTAGAACTACTCCTCCCTCGAACTATGGATGATGCTCCTCCTCGTCCCTTGGTGGCACATACCCAATGAACTGGGCAAGCTCCTCGGATGCGTGAAGGCGGAAGGATGGCGAGCATGCCCTCCACGGTGTGGGCACATCTCCGACGCCGTGCTAACCTCCACGCGTTCCTCTCTTCTGCTACCCATCCCGACATCCATGGGTACAGAGGGGCGGAACCCTCCGAAATGATGAGAAGGAGGATCCTCTGATGGGTCGGTCTCCGAACGTCTCGGCGAGGCACGGGTAACCTCGCACCGTGAAGTGCCGAACGGGCACAGTTCTGCTCGTCTTGGGGTCGCGTCTCTCAAAAATCATATCGTCGCCAAAGGGGGAAGTCGGAGTGAATCAGAAGCTGGAGACTGGAAAGGCAAATGGGCGTCCCATGTATGCAAAAATGCGTAGCACAACGACCCTCGAAGTGGTAGGACTGATGCTAGTCGTAGTGCAGCTCCACACGGGTGCATCAACAAAAATCACAAACGACGTCATCGATGTCTGAAGACGTAACGGAAAGAAGAGAGAGGGGTGAGAATCTTGCTAAAGAATCTCAGGAGGGAAATCCTCTATCCTAGTGTCATCGTTTACGTCCCAGGAACCTTGGGTTTATTATAAAAAGGTTAAGCATGCATAGGTTCATTATGAGGTTTTCACAAGATATTTATCCAAGGTCCATGTCTTTTATAATGAGTCTTAATGCATGTATGCAGCATAATAGTTTATGAATGCATGGCAGTACTTTAGGCAAACCAAACAATAATCAAACAACATAAAAGTGGCATGTAACCTTTCTTGAAACATCTTTCCTTTGCTCATACTTGTGACACCAAACATAATAGTAACCGCACCCTTAAACTAGGCTATGAGCTCATACCTTAACTAGTCATCACTAGTTCTTACTTATCCTCTTGATAAGCGAATCATAAACATAATCATAATCATAATCATCATAATCCCGACTCCGAGTATGGGTAGGGGGCCTAAGGATCATCCATCATGGGACTTTTTCCTTCTTCGAAACGCATCGACTGGTTAAGACCAGCGACTTTGTCCTCTTTGGCAGGCTAATGTCTATACCCTCATGGTTTTACCTTCTCCTACCTAGAGAGGAGAAGTACGTCTCGTGTGTCACCTTAAACATCATATTTCTCAAAAACTTTCTTATGTCTCTCAAATTTGACGGAAATTTGGTGGCATAACAGCTACTCTCAGAATTTCCTCAAATTTGAGTCATGCCACATAATCTCAATCACATGCATCATTTTCATGGAACTTTCTCAAATTAACAACTTTCTAGTTCACATGAGCATATTCCTCAATCTCATTCACATTTCGAAACCTCATGCACCTCAAACACTTGGCACAACACTTCATCATATCAACATATCACTTATTCACATAAGGTTTCATATTTGAAATGTAATCATATTCACGTCATTAAGAATATACTCTCAGTCTCATGCTCACATCACACCTCCTATCTCACGTGTCTTATGCTTTGCCCTTACGGGTCTTGAATTCTTTTCTAGTAATCTTATCACCCATTGCAAGTCTTTATCCTATCTAGGGGGTTTGTCTTTATAATTCTTCTAACATTATGCTTACTAATTCATCCAACAGCATCATATAGATTACTCATCAAGATCATTTATTCCACTACGGGATCCTAGAATCTATGCCTTAAACTCTTTTCTAAGTTATATCTTCGCCTCAACTCCTAGGCATAGTTACCAATTATGCATCGTCTTTCTTAAGCTCAATTATGCTAGAACAAAAGTTATTATTCTTGTGTCTAAGTGCTTTAAGATTCTAATTCCAATTCCTTCCTATTTGTTTGTCTTTTCAATCTTCCAAAACGTTCCTCACTTTGCTCAAGCATAACATTATGCATTCTAACTCCTCAACAGAATTTATACAGTGGCCACAAGGATAAGACAGAAACCAAAAAATGTTCATCACACATAATCATACAAACTCATGTTATAAGTGCACATAAGTTGCTAGTTTTCTCTTAGGACATTTTCAGGAGCAAAAAGGTGTTCTGGTAATCGATTACATGTTCCTAGTAATCGATTCATGTAATCGATTACCAGGAGCTAAATTCATTCTGGGTTCAAAACAACCAGGTAATCAATTACATAGGATGGTAATCGATTACTTAGGGTTAAATCGTTTTCGAAAAATAAAGAACATAGGGTAATCGATTACACTATCAGGTAATCGATTACAGAGTTTCAAGAACAGGTTCAAGGCATGAAGAACAGCCGTGGTAATCGATTACATTGCCTCTGGTAATTGATTATCAGAACCAAAAGTCCTTCAAAAAATCCTCTGGTAATCGATTACATGGCTGGTAATCAATTACCAGAACCTAAACTTGAGAAAACATGATTTTTGACACATTCCAAACTATTTAAACACCTTGTGACCTCATAAAATAGTTTTCCAACATTTTCCTGAATTCATCCATACATTTTACAAAATCAAACCATCATTGAATCTTACTAAAACACATCCATTTCTTTTTATTAGAGTTTCCCATTTGAAGATACTTAGGGCAAGTCTTTGAGCTCTAGAGTATTTAGGTGATAACATAATCTTAAACATGCTATGCACTTTATTTTACTCTTCATTAGAAAGTAAAATGAGAGCATAAAATAAATATGAGATGCAACCTCATTATTATCTTTAAGGATTAAGTGATGACTTGAAATATAAACATGAAATGCAAGCTTGGGAATTTAAATATGGTAATGCAAGTTCCTTCATTTATCTTTGTGAAATTAGTGATGGCATCAAAATAAACATGAGATGCAAGACATAAACTTAAACATGAATGCAACTTATTTTTATCTTAACTAGAGCTCTTACAAGACTTTAGAGGAACATAATAGCCTTAACCCAACATGTATCTTAACAATGGAAGATGAGCTTTAGAGTTCTTAACACCAAGTCTTCAAGGAAGTCTTTGGTTTGAACTTCATCATCAAGCTCAAGGAAATGGATTAAAACAAGGACACCAACACTTTAACAAAACAAACATAAATAGAACTACTCATATTCTTTATTTTATTGCTCATGGGCTTCAATCTAGAGTAAACTCTTAGAACGGCCGACCAACTTTAAGGTTGGCAAGGGTAAGCTTAGAGCTCTTTGAAAACATGGGATTAACTTTCTTAACAAAACTTTTGTGATCTACTTGACATATTTTACAAACTTTGTTCAAATAAAAGAAAGGAACCGAAAATCTTTCAAAGACAAAAGGAAAAGGATCCAAAAAAAAACCAAGGAAAAGAAAGGAACACAAGCATGTATGGTCCAAGACCAAGTTGTTTCAAGCTTTAGAGGTTTCTCACATGACAACAACAAGTCATTATCTTGAAACCTCATCATCAAGCTCATGTTTTCTTTATGAAAGGGCCTCTTGCCGAAATGAAAAGGGAGAGGAAAAGGATTTGAAACCAAGAGAAACTAGAACTTTTCTTGAAGAACACAAGCAAAACATTAAAACATAACCCCTACCTAAAGAAGTCTTGAAGAGATATGAAAGAAAGCTTGAGTTCTTGATGAAATGGAGAAGAAAAATCCTCTT
This sequence comes from Dalbergia oliveri, assembly GCA_030441495.1. Taxonomy (NCBI): domain Eukaryota; kingdom Viridiplantae; phylum Streptophyta; class Magnoliopsida; order Fabales; family Fabaceae; genus Dalbergia; species Dalbergia oliveri. Next base: position 24,404,374 of record JAMLFY010000003.1, read on the forward strand.
GAAACTTGAAGGAAGAAATCAGCCAAAGTGAGGAAGTTTGAGAAGAAATGAGAGAATTTTTGTAAGAAGTGTAAACTTAACAAATGATCCAAAGTGTGACAAGGTTCATCAAGGCTTGGTATTTATAGAAATTTTTAACAATGAGGCTTCCAAAGGGGGAGGAACCGGCCACATTTGAGGAGGAAGGAGAAGAAATATCTCTTACAAAGGTATGGTTGTAGGCATGGTTGAAGGTATGGTGAGGTATGGGCAAAGCATGGCTTGAAGTATGGCTCTTGAGTGTAATTGAAACAACACATGATGGGCTATGGAGGGGGAGTGGCCGGCCACCTTAAGGCCATGAGGGAGAGAAATTAGTTCATCTAATTGTGGGTTAATGGTGTGTTTAGGTGTTTCTTTGATTAAGGTTTTGGTTAAGAGTTGTAAGAAAGTGTTTAGGTAAGATAATGGGTTAGTTAGGAAGGTCAAGACTTGATTAGGGAGTGGTCATACTAGATTAACAAATTAAATTCATTTTCTTAGTCAAATGGGGTATGGCACAATTCCTTAATTTAAGGAATTGGAGAGAAAACACTATTCAAGATTCCATGACTAGGAATCTTGAATTAAAGAATGCAATTAGAGTTTATCTAAGCAATCTTAGGTTCTAATTAACCTTAATAAATCATTTTGACTCTAGATTAATTATCAAAATAAATTAATCTTTGATTAGAGCCTAATATTGCTTAGGTTTGCTTAATTGCGTCGTTAGACTCATTGTACACTATTCTAGGGACAAAATGGTAATTTTGACTAAACTGCGAGACCTTCCAGGCCAACTAAACATCAAACGTTACTTAAAAACATCATTCTAAACTTCCTGAAAAATTCAGGCTCAAATGGCACCTTTTACCCGTGTAGACACAGGAGGGTATTTTGGTCATTTTGAGCCGAAAGTTCAGAAAACGAGATTTTCACCTCGATATCATTCATAACAATTCTAACCCCTTCAAACATCGAGTTGACCCATTGGGGACCTGGGTTACTGTCCTTTAATTCGGGTAAAATGACCTCAGGGCATTTTGGTCATTTGTACTCTAACAGGAGAAATTAAAGTTACAAGGAATAGAGATTTTATTCGGTTAGATTTGTAGAGATCAAGGTGTAGAACAAGTTTAATAAAGGAACTTTAAGGTTTCCACAACTCTAAGCTAGGGTTTTTGGGCTTACAACTCAATATCAAGCTCTTGAAGATGAAAATGGTGGCTGGTTCTTTCTCCCCCCTTGCTAGCCGAAATTGATGCTTAAAGAAGAAGGATTTGGCTTCTTGAACAAGCTTTAGACATGTGTTGATCTTATAACAATTGCATGAAGATATTATGTGATAAGAAAATGGATGGCTAAGATTTAATCTTGGATTCCAAGATTAAATCTTTGCCTTCCACATGTCCTAAATAGGTGGATATCATCCATTGGTGATGATGGAAATATCTTTCGGTATTAAAAATCACACATCGAAATTTCTTCGAACGGGTAAACACCATACCCATAAACCAATATTACTCAAAAATTAATTTCAGGTATAGAATTCTCTTTTCTAACTATTTCTAACCCAACCCTCTTTTTCTCAGTTTTGAGTGTAACATCCTCCCAAGTACAACGTCATCCTTAAGTCATGATACTATGGTTAGGAGTTGTTACTTATAAATTAGCGGATCTTTCTTTGTTGTCTATAGCGAGAATCGGTCAAATTGTGTATCAATTAACTCGTGGTTCTATCAAAATATATTTCAAGAAAACAACGTATTTATTTAATACAAGTCAAGTACAAAAGGGAGCTCTTATAAGAGCTTTACAGTACATATGTTATCTTTTATGTTTTACAGACATATGCATACACTTAAGTACAACAAACACAAGTCCAGCTACTTACTACTGCAAAATCCACTTGATCTTTTTCCTGAGCGGCCTCACCGTCTTCTAGGTCAACTTGGGACGACACGGGAAAATAAAATATAGGGGTGAGAATCTTAAAATTCTCAATAGGGCGTCCCCCAAAACATATACTAAAATTCATGTCATCGTCACTGCCCCAGCTACTTGGTTTACTTAACAAAAGGTGATCATGCATTACATAATAACTATTCATTTTTAAAGTTCAAAGTCAATCTTTCCGAAGTGGGTTGCTTTTAAAAAAAATCAATCACTTAGTACATCCTTACCATCAACTCATACTCATAGTAAGTAATGGCAAATAAAAAGAACCAATATGTATATGCCCAATGTAATGAAATTATCTTTGATTGCCCTTGATGAATCAAAGGGGATCACATCCCTCTCTATTTCCTGCTAAAAGTTGAAAGGATCTCAACTCACTTCTTTTGCCTTCGACAAGTCAAAAGGATCTCAACTCACTCTATTTGCATTCGACAAGCCAAAAGGTCAACTCACTCAATTTGCCTTCGACAAGTCAAAAGGATCTTCATTATTTTCCCTTGACAAGTCAAAAAGGATCCCAAGTTTCTTTTGACTATAGAATTTAATTCAGGACATCATTCACTGCATGGGTAAAACACATATAGGCATCCATTCACAATGGACTTCTCATTTGTGTCCAATACATCAATCTCTAAACTGTCCAATATGCAATCATATGTCACAAGTCACATAGCCAAACAATCAACATCAAGTATCCATGTCATACTAGAGCCCAAAATACCATTATTTCATCAATTCAAAGCATTGTTGCATTTCTAGCATAATGGCAAATTTCACAACATTGTAGCACAATTTATTTACATATAAAACAATCAATTCAGGAGCTATAAAAATTCTCAAGGACACTTCAATGTGTCCCCAGGTCCTGTAAAATTTCAACACCAACGGAGGTCTTTAACTCCTCAATAAATTGTACAAATTCAATGGTCAGGGACCACCAATTCACAGCTTGACCAGAATTCTCATAATGTTTAACCCTAGCAAATGATTGAACCAATGAACAATAAAATTTACAGTGATACTTCAATATGTCCTTAACTTCGTGTAAAATTTTCAAAGGGTCATTCAATCAATTGCTATGATAATAAATTTGGACAAGTTTACTGCTTCAGCTTCAACAATCAGGATAACATCTGCCTTATTTCGGTTTCTGATTTTTGAGGAATCAAACCTTAAAACTACACCAAGAAAATTCATGTAGTTATTTTAAGGTGTTATCTTCAACATATAATTTTTATAGCTCATGAAAACTCCCAAAAATATACCAGAAAATTCGTGAACTCCTGCCTACAGGACAATAGAAATTCCAGAAACCTAGTCCAAATTTATTTTGATAAAAACCCTTTTTCAACACCATCCAAACACACCACCAAAAATCACACATCAATATCAACATAATATCAACCAAACAAACCAGAAATTTCGGACCTAGGTCATGCCAAAACAGATCAGAAAAATTTGACAAAGAAAGGCAACAGAAACCTACTTGTAGTAACCTATTAGCTCCTTGGGTTCAAGATTAACCAAACTTGATTCCTTCTCCTCCAAAGCTCCCAATCTAACTTCAAACCCCTCTTATATCAGTGAGGTGTGAGGGAGAAAGGTAAGGATTGATGAGTGATTGAGATCTTGTTCGGTTAGATTTGTAGGGAATTGGGTGTAGAACAAGTTTAGTGAAGAACTTTTGATGATCCAACAACTCTAGCTTGGAGTTTTTGGGCTTGGAACTCAAGAACAAGCTCTTGAGGACAACAATGGTGGCTACTCTCTTCTTCCTCTTGCTGACCACGAAATTGCTCTTGTCTTGGAGGAGAAGTTGGTGACTTGGCTTGCTTTAATAAATGAAATGGAGATATTTTACAAAGTGATCATTATTTAGGTGACAAGGCAATAATGGATGACTAAGATTTAATCTTGGATTCCAATATTAAATCTTGGCCTTCCACATGTCTTAAAGAGATGGATATTATCCATTGGTTATGATGGAAATATTTTATGTTAAAAACCGCACATGAAATTTCACCGAACGGGTAAACACCTTACCCGATAAAACTGATATTGCCGAAATTAATTCTAAGCATAAAATTGTCATTTCCACACATTTCTAATCTTATTCTCATATCTTCCTAACTTTGGGTGCCTCCGGGTCCGAATCTCCAGTTTCTATCCGACGGACAGTGGGCCCGCAAGGCTACTATTCACTCTTGCTCAAATTTTTTTTTTATACGTCCGTTGGGTCACCCTCATCATTGCTAAACTGTTATATTTTTAAAATTACGACTAACAAAGCTCAAATTAATTTTTTTTAAATAATTTTAGGGTGTTACACAGAGCATTTCCTGGTCAGGATGGGTTTTTTGACGGCCCACAGTAAGGTTACTATTCATCCTGGCCGAAAATTTTTTTTAAATGTCCGTTGGACCATCCTCATCACTACTAAATTGTTAGATTTTTTAAATTATGACTAATAAAGTTCAAATTAATTTTTAACTAATTTTTTTAGGGTGTTACATAAGGGATCATTATCTATAATTTCCTCTAATGTTTATGCTCACTAACATAGCCAAATAGCATTACATCACTTTGGGCAGAAAATTATCATATGATTACGAGGTCCTAGAATCTCGTCTTTGATCCTTTCTAAGTTCTGTCTTCACCTAAGGCTCTATAATCAACTCCTAAACCATTATGAGGGATTCCTACACATATCCACTAATTATGAATCATTTTTCTTAAGTCCAATTATGCTGGAACAGAATTTACAATTTGTGCCTCTAAGTGTTCTAGAATTCTCATTTAAAGTCCTTTTTAGTTAATTGTTCTTTCCTAACTTCCCTAAATCGATCCTTGCTTCACTCAAACATAATTTTACACATTTTAACACCATAAAACAAAATTTATATAGTGACCAATTACTCAAGGCAAAACCGAAAATATAGCCTACATAAATCACATAATTTCATGGTTTAAATGCATATAAGTTGCTAGTTTTTCTCTTGGAACAATTTCAGGAGCCAAAGGGGTGCTCTGGTAATCGATTACATGGGCCTGGTAATTGATTACCAGAACCTAAATTTTGTTCTGGGTTCAAGAAACAACCAGGAATCGATTACATAGGATGGTAATCAATTACTTAGGGTTAAAATTGTTTCCAGGAAAAAGAACATTAGAAGTAATCGATTACACAAACAAGTAATCAATTACAGGATTCAAAGACCGGTTGGGCATGAAGAACAACCTTAGTAATCGATTACATTGTGTGGTAATTGATTACCAGAACCTAAAATCCATCAAATAACCACTCTTGGTAATCGATTACATGAGCTGGTAATTGATTACCAAAACCTCTGGAATTTGAGAAAACATGATTTTTGACACATCCTAGGCTTCTTAAACACCTTGAGACCTCACAACACATCTTTCTAACATTTCCTTGAAAACATCCTCACATTTTTACAAAATCAAACCCATCATTGTATTATGGCTATAACACATCCACTTGACATGGTTGAATTTTCCATTTTCTAAGACTTTATATATATATGATACTTGGACAAGTCTTTGAGCTCTAGGATATTTAAGTGATGGCATAAACTTAAACATACTATGCACTTATTTTACTATTCTTTATAAAATAAAGTGAGAGCATAAAATAAATATGAGATGTAACCTCATTATTATCTTTAAAGATTAAGTAATGACTTGAAATATAAACATGAAATGCAAGCTTGGAAATTTAAACATGATAATGCAAGTTCCTTTATTTATCTTTGAGAGCTAGTGATGACATGAAAATAAACATGGAATGCAAGGCATAAACTTAAACATGAGTGCAAGTTTATTTTATCTTAACTAGAGCTCTTGCAAGACTTTAGAGGAACATCACAACCTTAACCCAATATGTATCTTAATGTAACATCCCCTACCTGCATTATGGATTAACGATTGTCCCCACAAACACAGGTCTTTTCAACGCGCTTTGTCCTCACTCACATGCTTCCTGGAAGTTTACTCAGGAGGTCACCCATCCCAAAATTACCTCAAGTCAAGCACGCTTACTGGAGTTTAGGGGCAAAATGATAATTTTACACTAAAACTTCTGGACCTTTAAGCCCGACTAAATATCAAAAACCACTCATAAATATCATTCCAAACTTCCTAGAAAAGTTCTGGGCTCAAACGGCACATTTACCCGCGTAAAATGCTGAGAGGTATTTTGGTCATTTTGAGCTGAAAATTCGAAAAACAAGATTTTCACCTCAGATATCAAACATAACAGTTATAATCCCCTTCAAACATTAAGTTGACCCATTGAGGACTACCAGTCGGCTTCCCTCGAATTTGGGTAAAAATGACCTCAAGGGCATTTTGGTCATTTGTATTCAAACAGAAAATTGGACGTTAGGTAAACTGCTCCCACTAAATATTTGAATACCTCTAAGCTGCACGCATGTCACCATCAACATGGCCAGAGAATGATGGTGAAGTCTCCAATACGCCAAAACTTTATTTCTCCAACCAACCGAGGTGAACAAGGCCTCTTAGCACTGTTAGTCGAGGGAAGAAACGAATGTAGATCAACACCTACAACTTCAAACCAGATATCAACCTCTGCTTCTCCATTCACGCATCACAATCATCTTTCTTCTCCGTTTTGCTACCATAGTTGGAGGAGACTCTCAAAATCTCATCTTTGATAAGCTAAGTTTATTTAACTCATATCGATTACTTATGTTCCTAGATCATTTTATATGTTTCACGTAATGAGAATTATTTAATTTGTTTGTATCACCTTTTCCATCTTGATCGTGAAGAAGTGCAAAAGAAGTGTAGTGTTCGTATTCTATAACTAATTTGTGGCAATTGAAGATGAAATGATTGTTAACTGGTGTCAAAAATTCGGACACACGACCTCCCTTTCAACTTTAAAAATTTCTAAACAAACGCTCTGTTCGTTTAGTGGCCTATTGAGAACTAATCCTCTGTTGATTGGACAACAATTCGCAGGTATGATCTTACCGCAGGTATGATTTTACTCTTTAGTCATTATGTGCTCTTTTCTTGTTAACCAAATGGCAAGAATCAATTACACACAATCATTTCCTTAATATCAACAGGTCATTTTGAAAATCTTCATGTTGAAATATGATAATATAACCATAAAAAAGGGAATTAATCTAAATGTCAATTACTATCATTTATCGCCTTCAATATTGAAATCCTAAAATGATCAGTTACCCTTTTCATTATATTCATTATATATTATAATTATGATTATTTGATTTGATTGCACTTAAATATAAAAACTATAATTCCGGGACACCAATGGCAGTTGGAATTCGATTCACAGATGTTGAGAAATTTAATTTTTCTCCAATTTAAAAATTACATTAAATTCTTTTCATGATGATTAACCTTTTAACTAGCTAGTATTCACCGATAATAATAGTAAATTTCAACCTCCTTCGATAATTTCTTTTATTTTTTTCGTTTATATAACGTATGCTGTGGCAAATCTAATGCTAATGCTACAATGTTTTCTTTTTCTTTTTTTACTCTAATATTGCTTCTATTATTGAAAATGACCGGTTATATTGCTAATGCTAATGCTAATTCTAATTTTAAAGTTTTCAATCATAATTATTAACCATTACTGCTAAAATTATTACTATCAATTACTGCTAAAATTATTACTATATTAATTCACTGTTTCATTTACGTTTTAATTCTTATCCGTGGTTACAAACCATCCATGTCGGTTACATTATCAGTGTTTGATTGCTATTAGTAGATTTTCAAATAATACTATAGTGGAAATGCTAGTGTTTTATTGTTTAGAATAATTTGAATTACGGTTTGACAATGAAGGACTGTGAGTACTCCAAAATAATTGAATCTCAAACGAAGGATCATACATAGTGTGTGTTTGGTTATGATTATTTCATTAGAAAATCAATTTTTTACGAAATAAAATCACTTTTGGTGTAAATGATCAGTGTTTGGATAAGATTTTACAAATAATCAGAATTGAAAAATAATCTATTTCTAGCTTTTTTATAGAAGCTTCTAATTAATCTGAAAATGGAGCCTGCGATAGAAGAGAGAGAGTATGATTGTAAAAACACGGAAATATTTTCCAGACAAAAACATCCCTTTATGATTTTTAATATGGCAAATAATGCCCTTTGTGCTGTACCCACTTCACTCCCTTTTCTCCTTCAATCTCACAAAGCAAGTAGTGCTCATCCTCTGCAACTTTCCTTCTTTCTTGCTGTCAAAACGCTGCTCTAAGATCAAATTTATGCTATGTCTCTTTAATGTACGGTGTGTGTGTGTGTGTGTTATTTTTGGGTCTGGTGGCTTAGTAATTATTTAAAGCTTTTAGGTTTTTAATATATGGTTCCTTTGATGGTAGATCTACTAAGACACTTCTTGTCACAAGTGTTATAACATATTTTTCAAGCAATCCTGCTTTCCAAGTAGGCTATCAAACTAATATCTCTATATGATTTACTTTTGTCAAATAATTAGAATGGCACCCAAAAAAGATGTGAGAGGTTGTGAGAGAGATGGGAAAGATAAGGCAAAATAGAATGACCTGAAAACTGAAATATTCTTAAAAGTGTGTAAAGAAGAGATAATAGCTGGGAATAGGCCAAACACACATTTTTCTAAAGAAGGGTGGAAGAATGTGCAACAAAAATTTCATGAGAGAACATGTTATAATTATGAAAAGCCACAATTGAAAAATAGGTGGGATGCTTTAAGAAGAGATTTACATCATATATAAAAATGGTTGAAAAAGACACTGGCCTTGGATGGGATCGTGAGAAAAAAACCATTTAAGCTCCTGAAGAATGGTGGACTGAAAAATGCAAGGTAAGTTAGTATTGATCTTTGGGATCTCTTCTTTTACTTTTTTTTTTTTTTTGAGAAATGCTTATTGTAACACCCTAATAATTAACCCAATACACCTAGGCAGGATCTGATTAATTACTAGACTTTACTCTTTGCTTCAATTCCTTAATCATGCTTTGAAAATACTTAGTGAAATTACGAGCCATTTTTTTTTTAAACATAATTGAAAACGTGAGCCGCGCTTAACGTGAATGATTTAGCAAAATTTAAAAGACACATAGGAATTTACAAACATCACATCATAATATATTGGCTCCATCATACAGCATCCATAATTACATATCATATAGATATTTTGCCTACCAACAGAATAAGACTAAGTGTAGGCAATCTAATAAAACATAAATAATATATGGATGGAAGGACATCCATTAATGGCACCTAGTAATAACACTCCAGGGATAGGGATAGATATCTGAAATATACGAGTGAAACTAGCAGGATTCAAGTTCAGTCCTGAGCCTCAATGTGATTCACGAACGCTTCCTTCTATTTTTTGAAGACGAGATGGAAAGAAAAATAGAGGGAGTGAGAAACTTATAAAAAGAATCTCAGTAGGGTACTCACCTCATGATGCATTGTGTCATCATCATCGTCCCCAGGAACCTCGGGTTATTATGAAATAGTGAGCATGCTAAGATTGATTTATTAAGTTCGAAAATATACTTTACCGAGGTTCGTCTTTTAATCATGCGTCTTATAATGCATCATAAACTTAGCATGTCATGTTTATAATGAACTTTTCCTTTCATATATAATAACATAGTTATGCATAAAATCACATCATATTCCTCATCATCATTTCATAATACTATGCATAGCAGAACATCATATTTCTCATCATCATCTCATAAATACTATGCATAGCAGAACATCATATTCACATAATGCATTTACTTAGTTTCTTAGGTGACTTAAAGTTACTTTCATCATCATTTTCCTGGGCCACCCTATACTCCACCCTTTTGGGAGTAATCTAGGTTATGAGCTCATACCTTGCTAGTCGTCACCAGCACATACTTATCCCTTTTGATAAGTAAAATTTCGTCTCTACCCTTTTGAGAGAACAGACTAGGGGCAAGAATCACCTTTTCACCGCCTATAGTTTGATGGGTCCAAAGGATCATTTCCTCATTATTTTGAGTCACCTTTAAGTCTTTGCATGTTATATCATAATACAATTCTTCATTCATAATCATCATAACATTTTCTCATTTATAGTCTTATGCTGAAATAATATATACTAACTGGAATCATGCATCTGGAGATTCCCAGGAAAGAGAGGTGGGTCACAATGGACACGCTTAAATACCAAATCTTTCCTTAGCCAGAATCTTTCCAAATTGCACTCTTACAGGAATACACTTTCTTCCAGGAACAGAATATGTCTTTATTTCATGCATAAGTTTTCATTGTTTGCAACAAGCAACTATAACATACAAACCAGGGAATCAATCAATGACACCAAATTCTTAATAAGCATCAAATCATATTTTAAGTACACATAAATTACTAGCTTCCCATAAAATTCTTACAAAGTTTTAAAACTCTTTTAGAACTAATTCTTTTTGTTAAACTTGAAAGAAGTCATAGGACTTTAGGCCTAACTTAACCATGGGACCGATTTATAACTTGAAAGAATGTTCATAATTAAATCTTTCACTTAAGATAAAAGGAGCAAGTCTTGAGCTTTAGAGATTTAGGTGACATCTTTGAATTATTACCATGCTATGCAACCTTATTTTAATCTTATCTTTATAAGGTGATAGCTTGGAATTATAAACATGATATGCAATTCCATTTCTTTATCTTTAAGATTTAAGGTGATAACTTGAAAATTAAACATGATGCAAGAACTTGTAATATAAACATGATGCAAGAAACTGGAGCGGAATCCGCAGGGATAGGAGAGGGAGAAGAGAATCTTAAGCAACCGAGCGTCCGCATAGGACCGGTGAGGGAGAAGAGAATTACATTTTTTTTAAGCTCCAATTCTCAAGACTTCTTAAAGAATAAATTCTTTAACTCCAATTATCTTATTTCTTCGCTTATGATTCATAGGCAAGTCTTTGAGCTCTAGGATTTTTAGGTGATGACATAAAATAAACATGTCATGCATTGATTCTTTTAGCCATTATAAAATAAAGTGAGAGCATAAAATAAACATGAGATGCAACTTCTTTATTATCTTTAGAGATTAAGTGACAACTTGAAATTTAAACATGAAATGCAAGCTTGAAATTTAAACATGAGATATGCAAGTTCATTTATTTATTCTTGAGAATTTAGTTATGACATAAAATAAATATGGCTATGCAAGGCATAAACTTAAACATGGATGCAAGTTCACTTGATCTCTTTACTAGAGCTCCTTCAAGACTTTAAGAGAATTATGTTTTCAACCCAATATATGTATCTTAGCAAGACAAAGTAAAAATACATATTTCATATTCAAACCTCAAGATAAAATCATTATTCTTTAAAGTTTTGCATTAAATGGAATGTTCAAGCTTTAGAGGCCTAACTTGTGATGGATTTACAACCCATATTCAAGGTCCTCATCATCAAGCCATCATTTCATTCCTTCCTAGGCCATTTGGCCGAAACCATGAAAGGAAAATAAGGAAAGAAAAACTGAAATTTTAGAAGCTTTGAAAACTAGTGAAACCTTCAAGTTTTAGATATCTAACTTGTGAAAGCTTTGCAACCAACACTCAAGAATCTCATCATCAAACCATGGTCTCATCATAAGCTAGGCCATATGGCCAAAATACTTTAAAAAGAAAGGAAGAAGAAACTGAAAATGAAAACTTAAAAGAAAGCTCATGAAAACATCATTTTTGAGCTAGAAACATAACTTGTCTTAGCATAAAATGAACTTAGAAACACCTCCCTACCTAATTTGATTTGAAAGAAAGGAAGAGAACTTGGTTTCCTTGAGTGAAATGAAGCAAAATATTCTTGAAAACTTGAAGAAAGAAATCAGCCAAGAGGAGGAGGAAATGAGAGCTTTTGGTGCTCCAAAACTAGAATTTGTGTAAGTTATGAGCAAGACTTCCAAGGCTCCTCAAGCATGCCTATTTATAGAGGAATTCAAGCTCATGTATGACAAGAGGAGGAGGCATAATTTTCAGATTTTTCATGGGGAACAAAGGGAGGAAAATCATTTCTTTGTTTAAGACATGTTTTATGCCATGTTTTAGAGAATTTTTTGGCATTTTGTTTTAGTGCATTATCTTGCAATAATTCTAATGATTATGGCTGAATTATTTCGTGCATTACAGCCTCATGGAAGAGGGTTTTGTGTGTTCCATGTATTATTTAGGTGTAGGCAAGGTATTCATGCAATTTAGAGAATTTACGGTTAAGGACTTAGGTGAATTAGTAAGCAATTTGAGTGTTTTAAAGCAATTTTAGGTTCTAATCAATTTAAATAAATAATTTTGACTCTAGATTAATAATTAGAATTTAATAAGCTTTAATTTGAGCCTAATATTGCTTAGGTTTCGTTAGACGAATCAAAAATCTCAAAATTTGTAAAACTCACAAAGAGGGGCAAAATGGTCATTTTACTTAAAAATTGCCCAGACCACCGAGCTTAACCAATGGTTAATCATGGCTTAAAAACACCTTTTAACACATTTTAGTGAGGTTCGGGCTCTAGCCAACAAATTGGAGTTAAAACTAAGGGCGTTTTGGTCATTTCGCGCGTCAAGCTCAAAATTAGGATTCTTCTCCTCTATTAACACACATAACACAAACAATCCCTTATTAACATCAAAACATCCCCTTGAGGATGGGTGGGGCCCACGATCCTCATTTTTGAGTAAAATAACCTCGGGGCATTTTGGTCATTTTACACGTAGAGAAAATTGGGGTTTGCAATACTTGCACGAATTGCTCCTAACTTCTCTTCTAACGTTATATTCATTTATTAAGGATTGTTTGGTCTCAAATTTTATATAATATTTACCTACGTAATTCGGTAATTCCTAATGACGGTAAAAATTAAAGTAAAAATTGGGCGTTACACTTATTCTATATTAATTATTTATAATGATTATAGGAGGATCCAGAGATTTTGAAGTGGAAGAATGGAGGACCTAAATTCTTGGATTTGATGGATACATGTTTCAGGGCACTTAGCAACGGGATTTGCTGTTGTAATGCCATATCAAGATCCACCTTTAGATGAAAGAGGTGATATTCAATTAGAAGATATTGAAGACAATGAAAATAATCCAGTGAACAAAGATAATCAAGATGATTGTGAAGTTTAAAATGAAGTTCAACCACCTACACAACCAAGTTCTTCAAATATGAGTACAAAATGGAGAAAGAAAGAGGAAAAGGAGAAAGGAGTGGACAAGAGAAGCTTCAACAATCCCTTAACCGTCTTATTGATGGGATAGATCACGCCAAATACTATAGCCAAAGGGGCATTTCAGATGACCCTTATAGCTATGACAAGTGCTTGTTAATGCTAAATGATGTGCCAAGCTTAGTGAAAGGAAGTTCTCAATATTTTTTAGCCATCAGAATCTTAGCTAGAAAAGAAAATAGGATAGCATTTTGCCACTTAATGCACAATGATCGTGAGATGACCATTGGTTGGCTAGATACTTTTTAAGAGGAGGACATTCCACATGGTTATCGTTAGGTGCATATTTGATAATAACATATAATATTGAAGTTTTAAGTTTTATCAGACTTATTATTTGACGGTGTATTAGACATGTAATATTAAACCTTTTAAAAGTTTTGTGAAACTTACTTGATGGTGTGTTGGACATACAATATATGTAACTTCGTTTGAGTTTCAGTTGACTTATCTTTGATAAAATTTATATTTGTTACGCAGGATGACAAATAGTATGACAGATAGTTTGAGTGAAAGTTCGAGCGAAAGTGATGATAGCTCTAAAATGGAAATTGAAGTCGAAAATAACATAAACTTTCGGCTTGATATTGCAAGGAGATTGGCTGCAATTTTAGTCACAAGCTATATATTAAAATATGTTGTAAAAAGAAGAAAAGAACTTCAACTCTCACAGGCCATAAGTGGCTAGTAGAGTTAAAGGAAAGAAATGACAATAGATTTTTTGAGCAATTTCGAATGAGAAAACATGTGTTTCAGCAATTGGTATGGGAATTAACCAAGAATTGTGGATTGATTCCAACTCGACACATTGGAGCAGATGAAAGTTTAGCTTTGTTTTTATATATGATAGGTCAGGGGGCTACATATAGAAATGTTGAAGAACGATTTCAACATTCTGGTGAGACCATCAATAGACAATTTTATCGAGTTTTAAATGCCGTATACAGATTGGGAAATCGTATAATTAAGCCTATTGATCCAATGCACTATGCTGCCTCTGAATATATTAAAAATGATGATCGATATTGGCCTTATTTTAAAGATTGCGGTACTCATATTAAAATTCACGTGCCGACAGATAAGCAATCACCTTTTTTTAATAGGAAAGGATATACAAGCACAAATGTCATGGCTGTATGTGATTTTGATATGTGCTTTACATATGCATTTTGTGGCTGGGAAGGGCCTGTTCATGATGCAAGAATTTTAATGGATACTCTTCGCAAGCCAAATCTTAAGTTTCCTTATCCTCCTGAAGGTGACTGTTGTATAAATCAAATTACTTGTCTTTTAACTCATGATTTTCTTGTAGCACATTTTTCTATTTATGTATAGGTAAATATTACCTCATCGACTCTGGATATCCATTATTCAAAGGATTTCTAGGGCCTTATAGGAACACAAGGTATCATCTTCCACATTTTAGATTGGCTCGAGGTTTCAAATCAAAAGGTGAGGTATTTAATTTTCATCATTCTAGTTTGAGAAGTGTTATTGAAAGAACTTTTGGGTATGCAAGGCAAGGTGGAGGATATTACAAAATATGACTAACTTCGAGCTTGAAACCCAAATGTCTATAATATGGGCATGTTTTGCTCTTCACAACTATGTTAGGAGAATGGATTCAGGTGATTTATGCATTCTTGAACATTTTGAGGATCTTAATGCATTCGAAGATAGAGGGCAAAATTTCAATCATGAAAATGATGATGATGATGATGGACATGATAGGGATGAATAGCAAGAGCCAACACAAGCAAATGTCAGGTACATGGAAGAAATAAGAAATGCTATTAAAGATCAATTACTAAGATGAATGCATAATTAGCTTCTTTTTTATGTACTTTGTTTTTATGCGTTGGATCCTTGTAAGGTTATACAATATGTTAGTGTGAAAACTGAAACTTTAAGTGTTATTTTTTGGATGATGTCTCCATTGACATATATATTTATTTTTTGTATTATAACTTGGTCTTTTAACTCTCAAACACCTTGTAGAATTATTTCTTATATTTTAAATTTTGATTTTTTTTTCAGTAGTAATGTTTTAAGTAATAAAATTTATAGAATAAAAATCATGGATGTAATAATAATAATCATAATATTTAATTTTAACATATTCACAGTGCCTTTGTTTTCAAACATGTTTATTAAATATGTCCTTTATTGTAATTTCATGGAAAAAAACAATCACTTTTGTATTGTCACATCCAAACATCTTAAAATCACTCAAATAAACTTTTTAAGATAAAAGTGCTTTTTTATAGTTACATCCAAACACTCTTTACTACTACTTTTCATAAAAATCATTTTAAACAAAATCAATTTTTCATATTATATCAAAATCATTTTTTTCAAAATATGAAAAATTGCATCCATAGTATCATGATTATTAGTTTATATGTTTGATATGATTCTTTTATAATTTTTATATAAAATATAACATAACGAGGTTGTTGCAAATCTTTTCGTACGTTATCTTGCTTTGTATTTATGAACTAAATTATTACTATTTATTTCATTTGGTAGTCAATTATTATAATTTGGAGTTTCAGGATATATTTTCAATTTGATTCAGTATTATTCCATTAATAATTCATAGAAAACAATATAAATCGTGGCTAATAAGTGAAAAATATAAAAAAGAAGTTAAAATTAATGAATTGTATCAATTAGAATCAATAATAATTATAACGAGATTCAATCCAAAAATTGTTATTTATTGAATGATTATAACTAATATTTAGTGTATTCAAAATTATTTGTTAGTATTCCACTATTTCTTTAAATCTGAAAAAGAGGAAAATCGGAGATTAATCCCTGATTGAATGGTTAAGGCAAGAAAAGAAGGAAATGATAATTTGATGTAAGGTAGTTAGAAATACATTGTTTGCTACCTCATTAAAGAAAGAACTATGCGTTTATATATTAAATCCTTAATGCACTCACGTTGCACTTCATTTATTAATTAGTTGAGTAAGAGTGTGTATTTTCTTTATAGAAGATGTATGTTGTGATTGATATATTCAAAGGCTGTTATTTTTTTGAACGTTTGGTATTTTTTATAGATAAAAAAATTAATTAATTAATTGTTTATTAGGACTTGTAAATTCCTGGTTCTATCTCTTTGTTAATGCATATTGTCATAGAAATTAAAAATATAAATATATGCTCCCAAATTTATATTCTGTAATAGAGTTCATAGTTAAATCCTTAAAAATATGACTCTCAATTTTAGAGAAAATAGTCATACTTGTATATCTTTATATTTCGCTATAGAAAATGACAATTACAATTGTATATATATAGTTCTCTATTTCTTGTTTTGTAGCGTGATTGCAAGTGCAGGGAAGATTAAAATGATAACTATTCTGACATATCAACTACTTGATCAAGAAGTCTTCTCAAATGTTATACCACGGCACCTTGGCCCTACATCATTATACCAAGCCCGGTAGTCATTGGCACTATTTGAAGAATTATCCACCCAAATTGAAGACCTGGTATTCACGGCATGATCTTAAATCTAGTATTCACTTGCACCAAACCTCGTCTTCACGAGTATATCAAAGACCGGCATTGACCAAGCAATCCTCGTCTTCACAAGTATATCAAAGATCGGAATTAATCAAAACCTCGTCTTAGAAGTATATCGAAGACCGGTATTCACTAGGCAAACCTCGTTTTCACGAGAACATCAAAGACCGGTTTTCACCAAGCAACTCTTGTGTTCGCAATTATAAATAGTAACAATAACGCTTGACGCTTAGATTCAAACACAATCATTCAAGAAAATATATAATGACAAGCATAGTTTGCACCTTACCAAAAAAAAAAA
This sequence comes from Dalbergia oliveri, assembly GCA_030441495.1. Taxonomy (NCBI): domain Eukaryota; kingdom Viridiplantae; phylum Streptophyta; class Magnoliopsida; order Fabales; family Fabaceae; genus Dalbergia; species Dalbergia oliveri. The sequence continues at coordinate 24,421,488 of JAMLFY010000003.1, forward strand.
AAAATAGAAGAAGAGACATTTGTCCATAGCTTTACAAGAGTTACTCTGGGCATTCCTCCTTCACTCAACCCTTTCCTTGGGCATTCTGTCTAATCTCCTCGACACCCTCATCATCAAACGATGGTTGTAGCATGCCTTGCTTGATCAAAATTTAAATCCACATTAGGGAACAAATGCTTGAATTGCTCCTGGGCATGTTCATAGTCGCTCAAACAGAGGGAGGCCATCATATAGGGCTTTCTCAACCTTCTCTAACTTGGACTTTGTTTTAGATAGCTCCTCTATCAGCACCTTTCCTTATCCCAAGCGGTCATTAATTGCTCCCTCAGATTTTGGATCCTCTCTTCTAGCTCTTCTCAGGGCCTCTGCCCACTTTTCTCCCCAGCGAGTCTTCTTCTAGCTGCCTCATTTTCCCCTTCGCTTCACTTAGCTGCCTATTCATTTGATTTACTTACGTGGACATTTTGTGAATTTCTTTCTCAATGAGGCGTTCCTCAGCGAAGTTGCCTCTTGGCCCAAAACAATGCCAAGAGACTAACCTTTTTATACTTGGTAGCATCCATGGCCGTCAACAAATGGCTATCAATGTGGCATTCATTTGCAAACCTCCAGCGAAGATTGAAGTCACTGAAACCCTCATCCCACTAAAATCCTTCAGAAAAGGTGCAACCTCTTCTAACAAAGGATCATGATGAGGAGAGATGGTCAAACCTGTGGACGAGGTGGTCGGTTAGGTTAACTAAGCAACTGAGCTTCATTAGTCACTCCCATTGGGTCAACTATATCATCAGATCTTCATGGGACCCCTTATGTGTTGAAGGATTCAAGCTTATGTCAAGCTGGCCTAGGACTCCACCCTACAAAGTCTTCTCTTCCAGAGAAGCGAAGGTTGCGAAAGAAGGCCTAATAGTTGGATACACAGCATGAGGGCTGCCCAAAGGATGCTTAGAACCCCGTCATATAGTCGAGGGAACGAGAACTCGACTTCACCCGGCTAAACACAATTTCATACATAAAAAAATGGCCTTCCCCTAAGCTACAATTTACTCTCGCTTGGGTCACACGCAAGGAGCTCTACATCACTAGCATACCCATTGCCTTCCCAAAATAGATATTTAGGACCACTTGGTCTCATCCCTTATAAAGTCCCTTCGCTCTTAACTTGGATAGCTGAAATGATCTATGTAACACCCTCCTAATTACCACATTTCTCAGTATAGACATAGTAATTAGCAGAGTGTTACCTAAGTCTCATATCTATACTAGTCGGATAATCAATAATGAGGAAGTCATAATACATATATTTTCATAGCCAAAATTTACATATAGTGACATCGTGGCAGTTGTACATCATAAAGAAAAAAACAAACTGATGAAACGACTCCAAAAGTACAGAACTTGAGTGAGGCTAATCCCCCTATCTAATACCTAACCTGCCAAATACCCGCGACAAAATAGCATAAACATATATACATATACAACAGAGCAAAAAGGAAATCGGAAGTACATCAATCTAGGTAGGTAAACCCCTAACACTACACCACCGCCCTATACATGTCGACCACTACTCATGACCTCGCCCCCTCCTACAGAAAGCCATTGGCCATAGGTGCAATGGCCTCACCTCCACCGGGAGTGTCTGGGCCTCCCAGGGGTCCGAATGGAAGAGGAGGATGAAGGTGCTGGTGCATCCGCCGCGGGTACAGAGGTGGGGCCAGGGGAACCTCGAACACGTCTGGATGGGCCATATGGAGAGGCACACCCTCGTAAGGGAAAGTAGGGTCGAAATCGGCAGCAAATACAGAGGTACTAAACGACCGATCAAAGAACATATAAATACGGAATGTCGAGTACCCAACCGCATACATAGCATCCAGGGCGGGTCATACTGCCACACCCATTGTGGCGAGTCAAGGAAAAAGATCAGGACGGCATCTGCGAATCTGAACAATACAATATATACAACTGGAGGGGTGAGAATAATGTAAAATTCTAGGAGGTAGTTTTCCCCCATGTGCTATACATAGTACAGAAATGAATTCATGCATATACCATGTTCATATATATAAGTCATAGGCGTCGATATTCAATCTGTAGATCATGAAAATTTAAACTAACAATATAATGATAACTCATGCCACGCCAACATTTCCGTGCCACATATTTTTCTTAGTTTACAAACATAGGGAAGGCTTAGTTCACATAGGGCCATCTTAATAATTAACAATCTCATAAAGGACAATAGACTGCTAGGACATGAGCTCATTCCTATTCGAGGTCACCGAACTTCATTTTTTTCCATTTCCGGATCACTCACAGTTCTATGCCTAGCCGATACGTCTACCGACTCATAACTTTTCTAGGGAAGTCCTTCTTTTTGCCTTCCCTCTCTATCCCCTCTAAGCCTTGTTTCTGCCTTTGTATGCCCAAGTATACAACAACAGCATATACACCAGCTATCTCACTATTTTACAATTCACATTACATACTTCTCTTCCATGTCTCAATAGCATGTCAACTTTACAATTATCTAGTTACTTGCGTTCAAGATTTATAAATCAGAAATTTAAGCAATAAGTGTGCATTCACATGCCATAGATTTAGCATATCTATCATATTATCATGAATATCATTCATTTTCAATTTCCAGCACCCTGGCAGAATTAATGTCCTAGGTGGAACATTTAATTGCTATACCCAAAAGCCATCACAACAGCCATAAAAATTCGAGATGACACTTCAATGTGTCTAGTATAACCTGTAAAAATTTCAAAGCAATCAGAGTTATATAACTACTTCAATAAAATATACAAATCCAGTGGTCAGGTGCCCCTAATTCACAGACTAGATTTGGGTTTCCATAATTTTTAACCCTAGAAATTTATGGATTTAAAACCCAAGAAAATTCACAGTGACATTTACATATGTTACTAACTTCTCATAAAAATTTCAGGGGCTAGATCAACCAATTACTAGGATAATAAAATCAGGAAAGTTTATTGCTCCAGTTTCAGCAACCAGGACAGCACAAGTCACATTTCGGTTCTTGAATTTTTTCAGGTAGCAAACTTCAATATAAACACCCGAAAAATTTTATGGGACTAGCCCAAGATGTTAGGATGAACATATATTTTTTTCAGCTCACATAAAGACCTACAATATATCCAGAAAATTCCGGATTTCAGACTGCCTGCAAGTAGTCCGAAAATCCAGCACACCAGTCCAACATGTTTTGGTTCAAAACCCTTTTCTAACACCATCCAATCCCACCACCAAAATTCATACATCCATTTCAACACAATATCAATCAAAATCATCAAAATTTTCGGGTACACATCATCCCAAATCAGAACAGAAAATTTAGCAAAAACAGCCAAACAAGAAACCCTACTTGTGAAGGCTTGTGTGTCTTTGTGTTTGGTTGCTTCAAGATGATTGTTCTTCACTTCCAACTCTTCAAACCACCCCAAATCCTCCTATAATCAGTGATGGATGAGATGAAAAGGATGAGGTTTTTGGAATTCTAATCGGTTAGAATTATAGAGATGGAGGTGTAGAGCAACTTTAGTGAAGAAAGGTTTAGGTTTTGATGATCCTAGGCTAGTGTTTATGTGAATTGTAACTAAGATGAAGCTCTTGAACATGGAGGTTTGGCAGCTGCTGCCTTTCTTCTTCCCTTGCTGGCCGAAATGCTGGCTGTCTTGGGGAGAAATTGCTAAGTGTTGGTGTGACTCATCACTTGTTAAAGTGTGTTTGTGATGACTCATGTTACTAGAACACCAAGTGGATGGCTAGGATTTGATCTTGAAATCCAAGATCAAATCTTGGCCTTCCACTTGCCTCAAATAGGTAATATCACTTATAAATTATAAATTAATTATTAATGATGTTAGAAATATCCTTCGTGTTAAAAATTCGAACACGAAATCTCAGGCGGTTAAACGTTATCCACCAACCGATATTACCCGAAAATAATTCTAGGTATAAAATTATCATTCCCACACCTTTCTACTCTTATTCTCATATTTTCTTAACTTCGGGTACCTCCTGTCCCAAACCTCTAGTTTCTGCCAGTTGGGCCTATTGGCCCGCAAAGTACTATTCTTGATTTTTTTTTTTTTTTTGTGCTCCCTCATGGAGTCATTCTCATCACAACTGTCCTCCAGAATGTCGATATTTCCATCCACCATTCCTCAATTAATTTCTAAAGAGACTAGGGTGTTACATTACCACCCACCTTAATAAAAATTTTGTCCTCAAAATTTCGTACCTGGAAACAAGTCAGGATAGTCTTTCTTCATGGTTGACTCTAGCTCCCAGGTGAAATCTTCGTTTCCTGTCCACCCCAAGCTACCTTGACTAGTTGCACCGATTTGTTCCTTAGCCGCTTAACTTCTCTATCCACGATCTAACGGAGGTGTCCGAAACGTCAAATCATCCCGTAACTGGATAGATTCGGGTTCAATGACATGGGTAGGGTCTGGATGATACATTCTAAGTTGAGATACATGGAAGACGTCATGGAGATTGGATAAAGACGGGGGTAGGGCTATTTGACAAGCAGCTGACCCAATGCGTTTAAGGATTTGAAAAGGGCCTATAAACCTGGGTGACAATTTTTTGACCTTTAAGGCTCTACCTACTCCTGGAGTAGGTGTGACCTTCAGGAATACGTGTTCTCCCTCCCGAAATTCTAAAGGCTTTCTCCTATTGTCTGCATAGCTCTTCTGACGATTCTGCGCGAGGATTTTCTCTTTGATTTTCTGGATCTGCTCCGTCGTCTGGTTAACCAGATCGGGTCTAACAATCGTGTTTCCCCAAGTCATACCAACACAATGGAGACTGACATCTCCTTCCATATAGGGCTTCATATGGGGCCATGCCAATACTAGCATGATAGCTATTATTATAAGAAAACTCCACCAGCGGAAGTACTTTATCCCAACTCCCTCTCTGCTCAATCACGCACGCCCTCAGCATGTCTTCCAGAGTCTGGATGGTACGTTCGGTCTGCCCATCCGTTGGGGGTGATAAGCCGTACTCAAACACAGCTTGGTCCCAAAGGCCCGTTGGAAGGCTCCCAGAACCTTGAAGTAAAACGGGGTCCCTATCGGAAACTATTGAAGAAGGAACACCATGTAGCCTCACTATTTCTTGGATGTATAAGGAAGCTAACCTATCCAAAGGATAATTAGCTTTGATGGGCAAGAAATGAGCGGACTTGGTTAGTCTATCCACTATGACCCATATAGCATCATAGCCTGATGACGTTCTTGGTAAACCCATTACGAAATCCATGGAGATACTTTCCCACTTCCATTCTGGGATTTCTAAGGGGTGTAAGGTTCCCGCGGCTTTTGGTGTTCTATTTTGATTTTTTGACAGGTTAAGCACCTTTGAACGAACTCCACTATGTCTCTCTTCATCCCAGGCCACCAGAACATTTTCTTGAGATCTGCATACATCTTACTAGTCCCAGGGTGTATGGTGAATTCGCCTTTGTGTGCCTCCTTCAAAATCTCATTCCTGAGAGTACCGCTTAGGTACACAGACCCTGTCCTTGTACCTCCATATACCTCGCTGGTCGTGGTAAATTCCGGCAACTTCTTAGTGTGAGCTGATTTTAAAATCTCTTGAAGCTCTTGGTCTTTGGTTGTGCAGCCAAAATTTGTTCCTGAATTCGCTTGTTATTCTAATCTGACCTAACACCACACCTTCTGGGCTGAGACGAGCTTAAGCTAAGCTTCTTGAAGTCTTCTACTAGTTCCGTTTCCTTGATCATCATGCATGCTATACTCAGGGACTTTCCGCTCAATGCATCGGCCACAACGTTTGCCTTACCTGGGTGGTAATTCAGACTGAACTCGTAATCCTTAAGGAATTCCATCCATCGTCTCGCCTCATATTCAATTTTCTGATCAAAGAGGTATTTTAAACTCTTATGATCAGAGAAGACATTGAACTGGACACCATAAAGATGATGTCGCCAGATCTTTAGAGCAAAAACCACAGCCGCAAGTTCAAGATCATGGGTTGGATAATTCACCTCATGGGGTCTCAACTGCGAGAGGCATAAGCAACCACATTTCTGTGTTGCATTAACACACACCCTAAACCCTTACCAGAAGCATCACAATAAACCTCGAAGGGTCCTCGAGGTCGGGTAACACCAAGACAGGAGCCGTGGTTAACTTCGCTTCAACTCTGAAAACTATTCTCACATTCTGGTGTCCATTTGAATTGAGCATTCTTTCGAGTTAACTTGGTCAAAGGTAGAGCTAGCTGGAAAAACCCATAATAAATCGCCTATAGTATCCAGCTAGTCCAAGAAAGCTCCGAATCTCATCACCGTAGTTGGCCGTTCCCAATTAAGTACGGATTCTACTTTGCTGGATCTACGGAAACTCCTTCTCGCGATATCACATGACCAAGGAACTGAACCTCTCCCATCCAGAATTCGCACTTTGACAGTTTAGCATACAATTTCCTCTCCCTTAGGATTTGTAGCACGACCCTAAGATGCTCTGCATGCTCCTCTTCAGTCCTTGAATAAATAAGTATGTCGTCTATAAAGACAACTACAAATTTATCTAAGTACGGACGGAAAATTCGGTTCATATAATCCATGAATACCGCCGAGCATTGGTCAGTCCAAACGACATCACCTTATACTCATAATGGCCGTATCGAGTTCTAAAGGCAGTCTTAGGGATATCTTCATCCCGAACTCGAATTTGGTGGTAACCCGATCTCAGGTCAATCTTTGAGAAACAGTTGCCCCACGTAATTGATCCAGAAGGTCGTCAATTCTTGGTAGAGGGTACTTGTTCTTGATCGTTACCTTGTTCAACCGTCTATAGTCCACACAGAGCCTCATACTCCCATCCTTTTTCTTTACCAAAAGAGGGGCTCCCCACGGCGAGGCACTAGGTCTAATAAAGTGTTTCCCTAGTAGCTCTTCAATTTGTGACTTTAATTCCTTCAACTCCAAGGGAGACATCCTATAGGGAGCAATTGAGATAGGACCCGTCCCCGGAAACTCAATGGAAAATTCGACTTCCCGCTCGGGCGGAAACTCCTAATATCCTCTGAAATACATCTGATAATCCCTCACCACTGGAATCGTATTTACATCATGGTTACTTTCGGCTTCACTAGCCGAGAGGAGGACATATTCCTGACGGTCTACCTTACTAGGGTTAGGCGTCACTAGGTCCAAGTAAAATGAAAGGGGACCACGGAGAAGAAGACATAAGAAGAAAGATAGCAGTTCTAGTTGGACAATGTAAGGACGTAATTTGGTACCATCCAATCCATACCTAAAATGACTTCTAGGCCAGATAAAGGTAGACAAAACAAATTAGCTTTAAATTCCCTAGTATTTATAAGAAGGGAGATGGTCATGCATGCTTGACAAGTCCTAATAGGACTCGGAGGAGGGGTGGATACAAGGAGGTCATACGATAATTCAGACACAGGTAGTCCTAACCTTTGTACACATTCATGGGATATGAAAGAATGGGAAGCACCCGAATCATACAGGACATCTAAGATATCTCCATTTATTTCACACTTACCTCGGATGAGATCGGAGATTGAGAAGCTTCCTCGACCACACCAAAACACGTCCTTGTTGTTGTGGCCTAGGGTGGACTGCGATGAACCTTCTTGTTGGGACACTCAAATATCTTGTGTCCTGGTTTCCCAGTTTAAGCATGTAATCTGCGTGGTCCAGGATGGCCGATTCCCGTGAAACTTCCCACATTTAGGGCATTCTCGCTTGTCTCGCGTGGAGATTGGATTTGTTTCTCGGTTGTTGTTGTTGTTGTTAGGTGGAAACCTTCCCTAGACTGGTGCACAGGCTTGAACGAGGGCCTTGGGGTGCTAGTCTCCTGATATTGTTTTGTGTATATCTGAAGCGCGAGCTTCTTGTTAGAGTCCTCAGCACCGACACTTGTTCACCAATGTGGGATAATCGCGGATCTCCAAGAGACTCAGAGCGGCCTCTATATCTTCACGTAAACCCCCTTCATATTTCATACATTTCCAGGCTTCATTCGGTCACGTTGATAGATTGTGGAAAATTTGCAGAGTTCCTCAAACTTCGGGATACTCCGCCACACTCATAGGTCCTTGCCTAAGAGCCATAAATTCCAGCTCCTTTGCATTCCTAGAAGCAGGGAAGTACTTATGATAAAAAGCTTCCTTAAAGACATCCCAGGTAACCTCAGCCCGGGACGCTTCGAACAACCCTCTTGTACCTACCCACCAAAACTCATCCGCCTTTAGCATATAGGTGGCAAAAGCCACCTTTTGAACCTCTGTGAGGGTAGAACTGAGAAAATCTTTTCCATTGCCTTGATCCACTCTTCCGCCTTGCAGGGGTCAACGCGCCTCCAAAGGCGGGGATTCGCCTTCTAAATTCCGCAAATTTCTGTATTCTCCATCCACTTCATTCCCTCCGGATTATAAATCGGGTGCTGGTCTTCATTGCGATTCAACCTTTCCATCATGCGATTGGCAATTGTCGCTTGTTCCCTCATTGCCGCGGCCATCTCACGAAAGTGTTCATCATCTCAGTGTTATTTCCCGCCCCACTCCCAGTCGCCGATTGACGTCATTGATTCCTGTCACACCAAATAAAATATTGAGTTGATCAGGCTCAATACCAATCCAAGTATGGCAGGAACCACAACATTCCCACCAGTCATACATACACATATATATTGTAATGCATGACAACTACTACGGAAACATAGTCGGCCCAATCCTCAGGCTGATAGGATAGACCCTTCATACCATAATGTAACACCCTCCTAATTACCACATTTCTCGAGTATAGACATAGTAATTAGCAGAGTGTTACTGAAGTCTCATATCTATACTAGTCGGGATAATCAATAATGAGGAAGTCATAATACATATATTTTCATAGCCAAAATTTACATATAGTGACATCGTGGCACTGTACATCATAAAGAAAAAAAACTGATGAAACGACTCCAAAAAGTACAGAACTCTGAGTGACTGAGGCTAATCCCCCTATCTAATACCTAACCCTCAAATACCCGCGACAAAATAGCATAAACATATATACATATACAACAGAGCAAAAGGAAATCGGAAGTACATCAATCTAGGTAGGTAAACCCCTAACACTACACCACCGCCCTATACATGTCGACCACTACTCATGACCTCGCCCCCTAACAGAAAGCCATTGGCCATAGGTGCAATGGCCTCACCTCCACCTGGAGTGTCTGGGCCTCCCAGGGGTCCGAATCGGAAGAGGAGGATGAAGGTGCTGGTGCATCCGCCGCGGGTACAGATGGTGGGGCCAGGGGAACCTCGAACACGTCTGGATGGGCCATATGGAGAGGCACACCCTCGTAAGGGAAAGTAGGGTCGAAATCGGCAGCAAATACAAGAGGTACCAAACGACCGATCAAAGAACATATAAATACGGAATGTCGAGTACCCAACCGCATACATAGCATCCAGGGCTAGGTCATACTGCCACACCCATTGTGGCGAGTCAAGGAAAAAGATCAGGACGGCATCTGCGAATCTGAACAATACAATATATACAACTGTAGGGTGAGAATAATGTAAAATTCTCAGGAGGGTAGTTTTCCCCATGTGCTATACATAGTACAAAATGAATTCATGCATATACCATGTTCATATATATAAGTCATAGGCGTCGATATTCAATCTGTAGATCATGAAAATTTAAACTAACAATATAATGATAACTCATGCCACGCCAACATTTCCGTGCCACATATTTTTCTTAGTTTACAAACATAGGGAAGGCTTAGTTCACATAGGGCCATCTTAATAATTAACAATCTCATAAAGGACAATAGACTAGGACATGAGCTCATTCCTATTCAGGTCACCGAACTTCATTTTTTTCCATTTCCGGATCACTCACAGTTCTATGCCTAGCCGATACGTCTACCGACTCATAACTTTTCTAGGGAAGTCCTTCTTTTTGCCTTCCCTCTCTATCCCTCTAAGCCTTGTTTGCTTTTGTATGCCCAAGTATACAAGCAATACACCATATCTAGCACTATTTTACAATTCACATTACATACTTCTCTTCCATGTCTCAATAGCATGTCAACTTTACAATTATCTAGTTACTTGCGTTCAAGATTTATAAATCAGAAATTTAAGCAATAAGTGTGCATTCACATGCCATAGATTTAGCATATCTATCATATTATCATGAATATCATTCATTTTCAATTTCCAGCACCCTGGCAGAATTAATGTCCTAGGTGGAACATTTAATTGCTATACCCAAAAGCCATCACAACAGCCATAAAAATTCGAGATGACACTTCAATGTGTCTAGTATAACCTGTAAAAATTTCAAAGCAATCAGAGTTATATAACTACTTCAATAAAATATACAAATCCAGTGGTCAGGTGCCCCTAATTCACAGACAAGATTTGGGTTTCCATAATTTTTAACCCTAGAAATTTATGGATTTAAAACCCAAGAAAATTCACAGTGACATTTACATATGTTACTAACTTCTCATAAAAATTTCAGGGGCTAGATCAACCAATTACTAGGATAATAAAATCAGGAAAGTTTATTGCTCCAGTTTCAGCAACCAGGACAGCACAAGTCACATTTCGGTTCTTGAATTTTTTCAGGTAGCAAACTTCAATATAAACACCCAAAATTTTATGGGACTAGCCCAAGATGTTAGGATGAACATATATTTTTTTCAGCTCACATAAAGACCTACAATATATCCAGAAAATTCCGGATTTCAGACTGCCTGCAAGTAGTCCGAAAATCCAGCACACCAGTCCAACATGTTTTGGTTCAAAACCCTTTTCTAACACCATCCAATCCCACCACCAAAATTCATACATCCATTTCAACACAATATCAATCAAAATCATCAAAATTTTCGGGTACACATCATCCCAAATCAGAACAGAAAATTTAGCAAAAACAGCCAAACAAGAAACCCTACTTGTGAAGGCTTGTGTGTCTTTGTGTTTGGTTGCTTCAAGATGATTGTTCTTCACTTCCAACTCTTCAAACCACCCCAAATCCTCCTATAATCAGTGATGGATGAGATGAAAAGGATGAGGTTTTTGGAATTCTAATCGGTTAGAATTATAGAGATGGAGGTGTAGAGCAACTTTAGTGAAGAAAGGTTTAGGTTTTGATGATCCTAGGCTAGTGTTTATGTGAATTGTAACTAAGATGAAGCTCTTGAACATGGAGGTTTGGCAGCTGCCTTTTCTTCCCTTGCTGGCCGAAATGCTGGCTGTCTGGGGGAGAAATTGCTAAGTGTTGGTGTGACTCATCACTTGTTAAAGTGTGTTTGTGATGACTCATGTTACTAGAACACCAAGTGGATGGCTAGGATTTGATCTTGAAATCCAAGATCAAATCTTGGCCTTCCACTTGCCTCAAATAGGTAATATCACTTATAAATTATAAATTAATTATTAATGATGTTAGAAATATCCTTCGGTGTTAAAAATTCGAACACCGAAATCTTACGAGCGGTTAAACGTCGTATCACCATATTACCCGAAAAATAATTCTAGGTATAAAATTATCATTCCCACACCTTTCTACTCTTATTCTCATATTTTCTTAACTTCGGGCACTTCGGGTCCCAAACCTCTAGTTTCAGTTGGCCTATTGGCCGCAAAGTACTATTCTTGATTTTTTTTTTTTGTGCTCCCTCATGGAGTCATTCTCATCACAACTCCTCCAGAATGTCCATATTTCCATCCACCATTCCTCAATTAATTTCTAAAGAGACTAGGGTGTTACAATCTAACACAATTTCCGCCTCTTTAGCCTCCTCACTCACACACAAGCTCGAGGTTGGAGGGCTCATGGACTTGTCATTAGCCCAACCTACAGCCCGAAGTCTCTGGCTTTTGTGCTCAAGTCTTCCGATCTTCGGGCCTCAAGACTAGAGGGCTAGTGGGCGGTTGGTCCCAGACCGACCTACATCTTCATTCGGACTAGCCTTGGGCATACCTAGCCCATGGGCTCCATCCAACACATGAGGGTGAAAGACACAATTTTTCCCATTAATGGCTCGATCCCCTTATTAATGCTTGAGCAATATATATACAACTGATTCTCTAACTAAACATATCCATCCTCTACCTCTAGCCTGATAGCAACAACTTCACTATTAGACTTTGTAAAATATCTTATAGCAATGTTGGTAAAAGGTTATTCCTTGAATAGCAAGTACAACATATAAGGGTTATCATTCATGTCTTCTATTAGAAAGAATGATCATTTTGAGTTGGGATTTAACATTTTTCATCATTCAGCCTCAAACTCAACCTTATATAGCCTTGGTCACAAAACTGACTTATGCTAAGAAGGTTGCAAGCCAAACCATCAACCAATAAAACATCAAAAATTAAATGAGAATCATCTTTACTATCATTTTGTATAGCAATAAAATTTGCTTTGACTCTTATTTGCAAACTTTACCGAGCCATTATTCTTTGGTTTTAACTTTTTGGAGCACTTTTTGTTCGCTACGTGTGTCTAGAACAACCATTGTCCATGTACCAACTAGTATCATCCTAAGCAAGTGTCTCAAGATATACCTACATCAAAAGTCAATTTAACCTTAGGCACTCAACACCCTAACTTTTAACCTAATACGCTTGAGTCGCATTCAGTTAATTATTAGTTGTTATGCCTTTATCTTAGAACTTGACTTATTTTTCTTTAAAATACGAGTAATGAAATATGACTATTTTTTTTTTTTGAACTTAAAACTTAAAATGCGAGCGCGCGTACGCATAGATACCGATTAATACACATAAGACATAGCAATCATATACACTTCATCATAGCATATATAGGTAGACCATAGTATAATCACAACACAAATCATATATCATAATCTTAACATAATAGCGATGTCCTATAAACGTAAGGACACCTTAAGATACTAAACATAACAAACAAGGTCGATCATACACTAGCCCAAAGCTAAACATAACAAAACTAGACTAGTCTTCACGCTCCCACTTGTGACCTCTGATTCGGTAAATGATGTGACCTTTTTTACCCGCGCCTCATGGAAGATCACGAACATCCGCATCATTCATGTCTGGAGACGACACGGAAGAAAGAAAGGGGATGAGAAACTTTATTCAAGATTCTCAGAAGGGTCCCCAACTTTAACACAAGTGTCATCGTCATCGCCACTTTGGTTTATATTATGAAAGAGGTGTGCATGCATAAGATTCAATTTTAAATTTCTCAAATCCTATTATCCGAAGTGGGTGTCTTTTAGTATGGATCTTAATGATATGAGTGCAACAGATATCTCATGCATGCATGGCAATACATTAAAAGCATAACCAACACGTGTAAATAGCACATGTCACATAATTAAATGCACCAATAGGATAATAATGCAACACACACACACACACACACATACACATACACACACACACACACACACACACACACACACACATATATATACATGCCTCTTTTCTTTACTTTTCATAATTAAACTTTCAAGTTCTTTTCCACCCTTACACATGGTTACCAAAAGCCACCCGTTTCACCTTCCCTGATTTTTCATAGTCAATAAAACTCCTCCTATTCTATCGCCTAGGATGAGCTCAATCTAACTAGCCATCACTAGATTTAATATGGGGTAATAGAGGGGAAACACATCACTTTCTTATCATGAGCATGCAACTTTATCATTCATCATTTCATGCTCAAAGTTTCATGATTTTTCTAAGTTAACAAATTTGGCGAAAATTCGATAGCATTACGGCTTAGACATAATTTCCCAAATTTGCTTCCTTATAGTGTCCAAACGTGCATCTCATTCAATCATACATAATAGCAACATGCCATAAAATATCATGTCATAAAGCACATAGGCAAGCATCACATCTCTTTGCATAAATTCACAAGCATGATATTCACAATATCTTAAAGCAGGAAACATGCTCCTACCCATGCCGGAAATCAAGGACCGAACTTAGCTAATGCATATGCTGTGCTTAATAGAATATATGTATATAACATTCTAAGAATCATCATTCACACAACTCAATCACCTAAGGTCATCAATCCACTTGATCTTGCTTAGAAAACAATTATTTAAACATTTGGGATGCTGGTAATTGATTATATGTGTTGGTAATTGATTACCAAGAAGCTTGTTCCAACCAAAGAGCACGCTGGTAATCGATTACATCTGGTAATTGATTACCAGAACCAAAACTGATTCTGGGCATAAAGAACGTCATGGTAATCGATTACATGAGTTAGTAATCGATTACCAGAACCAAAACTTGTTATGGGTACGAAGACACCATGGTAATCGATTACATAAACTGGTAATCGATTACCAAAGCCAAAAACTAGTTCTGAGTATGAAAAACACCTTGGTAATCGATTACATGAAATGGTAATCGATTACCAAGACCTAAAATCCTTCAAATAACGCCCTTGGTAATCGATTACATAGGATGGTAATCGATTACTAAACCTCCGAATTTCAAGAAAACATGGTTTTTGACATATTCTAAGCTACTTAAACACCTTGAGATCACGTAAAACATCTTTCTAACATTTCCTGAGATCATCCTCAGTTTTACAAAATCAAAACCATCATTGTATCATGACTAAAACACATCCACTTGTCATGGTTAAAATTTCCATTTGGAGACACTAGGGCAAGTCTTTGGAGCTCTAGGAGTTTAAGTGATGACATAAATATAAACATGCTATGCACTTTGTTTATTTCTTCATTATAAAATAAAGTGAGAGCATAAAATAAATATGAGATGCAACCTCCTTATTATCTTTAAAGATTAAGTGATAACTTGAACTATAAACATGAAGTGCAAGCTTGGAAATTTAAACATGGAATGAAAGTTAATTTATTTATTCTTGAGAGCTTAGTGATATCAAAAGTAAACATGATATGCAAGACATAAACTTAAACATGAATGCAAACTTATTTTATCTTAACTAGAGCTTATTTCAAGACTTTAAAGGATAAACTATCAACCCCATTCAATCTTAACCAAATGGAAATGAGTTTTAGAGCCTCTTGACACCATGATCCCATGGACCTTATTTGTCTAGACTCATCATCAAACTCAGGAAAAATCAACAAGGACAACCAAAAACTTTTTTATTTTCATCATTCTTTCAAAACCAAAGATGAAGCCAACCTTGAGCTCTAGAGGTCCACACATGATGGTCTTTACAACCAACACAAAGATCTTTCATCATCAAGCTATCATGGAACATCATCAAAGAAAGAAAACGTTTCACAAGAACCAACAATATTTCATCTTTACCATTCTTTAAAACTAACAAAAATAAACTAAAACTTGGGCTTTAGAGGTCAAGCAAATGATGGTCTCATGACCAATATCAAGATCTCTCATCATCAAGCCCATGGCTCTTTACATTATCCAAGATCAAGATCTGAAAATAAAAGAAGGAAAAAGAGAAGATTCAACAATAGCAACAACAACAACATCAGCCACAACAACAACAACAACCATAGCAACAACTTTTTTTGTTTTATTTCTCATCAAAGTCGAAAAAGAAAAAGAAGAAGATAGAGAAGAAAACTCAAACAAATCCCTACCAAGGAAGCTTAGTCTTGAGATGAGATGAGAAAAGCAACTTCTTCTTGAAGCTTGAGAATGAATTCAACCAAGGAAAGGAAAAGAAAGAAAGAAAGTTATGTGTCTTGAGTTTGATCTTTAGGAAGGTAAGGCTAAGTTTTTAGGAAGTAGTGTATGGTTGAGAGGGGGTGGTTCTTTTGTGAGCAAGAAGAAAATGAAAAAGATGAAGAAAACTCTTGAACTTTGAGGGGAAAATGAGAGAAACTTAAGAATACTCATAATGTGCCCAAGTTCTTCCAAGCATGGTATTTATAGAAAAAACAACATCAAGGGTGTATGAATGGAGGGAGGCCTTGACCTCATGTTCCATGAGGTGAGAGAATTTGTTTCATGGAGGTATGGTGAGGTATGGTGGGAAGTATGGCTAGACATGACTTCAAGCATGGCCCTAAGCATGGTTCTTTGAGTGTTTGAATTTCAACATGTGATTGATTGGTGGAGGAGGGTGAGGCCGATTATGTTTAAGGCTTAATGGGGAGAAAATCTCATTTTAATGTTGGTTTAGGTGTATATTTAGGAGTTGATTTGGTTAGGACATGGATTAGGAATTGTAAGCAAGTGTTTAGGTGATATAATAGGTGATTAAGGTGGTTCAAGACAGGATTAAAGAGTGGTCTTGCTTGATTAATGTAAATCCACCTTTATTAGGGAAGAATCTCACCATGTGACAACTTCCATGATTTAAGGAAATTAATTGGAATCTTACTATTCATGAAAATATGAAATAAAGTCTTAAATTAAACAAAAGGATTTTGAGTTTCTCTAAGTAGTCTTAGGTTTTAATTAATCTTAATTAATTATTTTGACTCTAGATTAGTAATTAGAATTTACTAATATTTAATTAGAGTCTAATATTGCTTAGGTTTTGCTAATCACATCATTAGACCCAAAATGCACATAGCTAGGGGCAAAATGGTAATTTTTCACAAAACTTCCCGGGCTACCTGACTTAACCCTTGTTAAACATCACTTAAAACCCTTTGGTGAAGTCACCAACCGGCATGTAAATCGGTAACAACAACCACTAGGGCGTTTTGGTAATTTCGTGCATCGAAACTCAAAAATGAGATTCTTCTGCTCTATTACCACATATAACACATATAATCCCCTATCAACATCAAAACATCCCCTGAGGATGGCCGGACTAGCGATCATCATTTTCCGAGTAAAATGACCTCAGGGGCATTTTGGTCATTTATACACTAGAAAAATCGGGGCTTTACATACTCATTTCTTTTTGCACCTTCATTTTTCTTCGTCTTTTTAAACAAAGTACATTTATAAAAAAAAAAGGGACCTTTCTTGTAAGAAGATACATATGGTAGTACCTTTTGATCAAATTTCTGACCTTTTTCATCTATTACCTTCTCATATCCAACTTCTTTCAAAATATAGTGTATGACCTTCAAACATCATATGCAGATACTTAGATCCACAGACCATTTTTTCTAGATTAGATTTGATAAGAGTTGCAAGCTCTTTGAAGTTTAGAAGTTTCTTCAGGAGCTTTTTGAACTTTCTAGAAACTTCAACTTTTAAGGCATTTGCTTTAACCCTAAGAAGACTAGTTTTTGAAAAAAAAGTTCATTTTTCTCATGTATAATTTCTTGTTCTTTGATTTAATTTTCTCTAATTTAGAGGATAATTTTTGAAAACTTTTTTCCATGGAAATGTAATGAGAAGTGAGTGTTTGAGAATTTTGCAAAAGCTCATTATATAATGAGAAATGTCATTTGTTCTTACAAAGTGTGAGGCATTGTGTACACACACTCATCTACCCTTAGATGGGTTATAGACCCCACTTAATTTAGGTCCCACATCTCATCCAAGGATAGATGAGAGTGTGTCGGCACAATGTGAGTACACATAACACTACTCTCATATAATATGGATAACTCATCAAAAGACAATTTTGGTTTAATTTCAAGAGTTTTTACCCTAGCCTTTCATCAGAGACATAGCTAGTCATGAAGCATAGATTTGAAACCTCTTGAATTTCATTTTGAGAGGTTGTTCCATCTTTCACATTGTCACAATCATCTCATACAGCTAACATACTTTTCTTTTTAGATCTAATTTTCTTCAAGTACATTTAGATTGATGCTAAGTAATGGAAGTAAAATAGAATGGAGTAGAGCGGAGGAGGAATGATATTTCCACACTACTAAACTTCCACTATATACTTACGCCACATTAGAAGACAAAATAAGAGTATTAAATATGGAAGGATAAAATAGGGAGAGAAAAAAAAGCTTCCCTCCCTCAAAAAGCTTTCATTCTCTCTCTTTGTGTGTTTTTTCTCTCACCCACCTTCCTCCAAAAGTTTTCAATATCTCTCTCTCTCTCTCTCTCTCTCTCTCATTGTCGCTCACAAGAAGAAGAAGAAGGAGAATCAAGCTATATTGACAGCACACAAAACTAATCCACACACATAAAGGCTTAGCTCATTCCATTTGATTTTTTTTATGTTTTTGTCATTTGTCCTAAAATATCGATGATTATTGTATGCCAGAATTTCTCTTCTGTGCAAAATGATCAAAATGTCCCTAAGGTCATTCTTGCATGAGAATTCAGGACCAGCTCCGGCCATTCTCAAAGGGTTAGTTTAATGTTTGAAAGGGACTATGTCTGTTTTAGATGGCAATCAGAGCAAAATTTGCAATTCATTATTTTTCCATGCACAAAATTACCAAAATGCCCCTAAGGTAATTTAACGCGGATTAAGTGATGATCAACCCCATCACCCAGGAGTTGGATATGTTAATTTTAGGGGATATTTGATGTTTAGGTGAGTCCTAGATAGTTTCTGTGTAAAAATTACTATTTTGACCCTAGTCATGCTAATTAAGCTCAATTAAAGTAATTAAGGGAATATATGTAATATTAGGCTCTAATTAAATATAATTTATTTTTATTAATTAATATGGAGTCAAAATAATTAGTTTTAGTTAATTGAGGCTTTAGAATAATTAAGAAAACTTAAAACCACTCTTAAAGACAAAGAGTAGACATGGTGATGTCATCACCCACTCTCGTCTTATGTGGCTACACATTATGACATTCTTAAAGACAAAAGCTACTTTATTATGACTAAATGTACCTTTAATGATGATTAATTTAAATTAATCTTGGTTAGACCAAGTTAATCCTATTTTGACTATATTTTTACTAAACTATCCCTAATTAGTATTCTTTCTACCTAATCTACCCCTTTTTTCTCTAAACCCTAAAATGCCCTTAACCCTAGGCCAACCACTCCTTTTTAGCATGAAGAGGCCACCACCCTCTCCCCCAATCTGATCATTATTCATTTTTTTTCAAAGAACACAAACACTCTCATTTCCTCTCAACTCCACCATATAGCTCCATCACCTCCAACCTCATAACTTCTTCATTTCTCCATCAAATCCAACAAACAAAGACACTTTTTCATAGCTCTCCCACCCAACAAACCCAAATCCACCATTATTTTTTCAAGAAAAAGCCTCATCCTACCTATTTCTGCTATGGCCGAATTGTTGTTGTAAGAGAGGAAGAGATTTTTTGCTTCTTTTCTTTAAAGCTTGAGCTTCAAGGAGGTTATGGCTGCCTTGACCTCTAACAAAGACCCTATTTGGATAGGGTTTATGTTCAAATTTTTTTCTTACTTTTTTTCTAATTTTTGCTAAAAAGGCTTGAGTTGTGATGGATGTTTGTGCTGGAAAGTTGGTTATTTTGCTCAAAATTCTTCCTTTCTTTTGAAAATTTTTGAAGAGCTCACCATGCCCTCTCTTCCAACTTTCAGCCACCTTCATTTATTATAGGTAGAGATTTTTATTTTAAAACCCAATACCATATCTTTATTCTACACTTTAAAAGAGTCACTTTTATGTATTTTATGAAAGTTTTTGAGTAAGCTTTAATATTTTTGAGTTAGGTCACTAATTTAGAGGGTTTATTATGTTGGTAATCTTTGCTTCAAAAACCATGTTGATATTTAGAACCTACATATAAAAAGGAGCACATTCATGCATGTTTCAAAATTTTTGCAAAGACATGGTTTTTGGGGTATGTGGCTTTGGCCTTAGCTTGTTCATATAGAAGGAAATTTTTTTTTAAAACTAACCACATATTTGGAATCTACATGAAAAATGGAGCGGGTACATGTGATTTGGGTATTTTGGTGACTATGTAGAGATTTTGGGCTAAAAAAGCAATTTCACAAAGTTTAGGGACTTTTATATAAAAACTGGATTTTTAGGGTGTAAATTTATAAAAATAAACTCTAGAACAGTAAAATATGTGTTTAAGAGAAAACAAAAGAGTTTTGGGGTTATTTTTAAATTTTAGTAAAGTTTAGGGGTCAAAATATAATTTCTCAAAAGTTTGGGATTTTCTTGCAAATTCTGAAATGTTAAGGGAGGACTTAATTTCAGTATGAATAGGATGAAAAATATGTTTTTGGATGAAAAGATTAAGTTAGGGGCAAGTTTACAAATCTTATGAAGTTTGGGGCTACTTTGTAAAAAAATTAGAAGTTATAAGGTCCTTAAAAGTAATTTTTTTTATAACTTGTAACATGAAGGAAGGTGGGCCATAAATTCACATATCTTAGAAGAGGAAAAATGTGTCTTTCAAAATACTCTTATGATCAAACTCAAACAAGTTTAGTAGATGAGATTTATAACTATGAATTTTAAATGTCCTGATAACTTTTAAATATCTATTGGATGCAAGATGATTGTTTACTGTAGTTGATTGTTATGCTTGATTGGATTATGAATAATTGTTGTCACATACTTGACTGAGTTATATTGGTAATATATGTGATATTAATTGTTATATTGGATATTGTTGACTAGACTGGTTACTTATGCATTTATTCTAAGCATTGTTTGTGATTATTCTTGAATAAGTCTTATTGAGTCAAGTATGCATTAAGAAATGGATAAAGGATATCATGAGCTTGGGACACTGTGCGGTGTACCACTTAGTGCATATGCAGGCCACCCTTGAAGTTAGGAAAGTGGAGCAAGTAGGGATTAGAATGTACTAAGTGTTACACCGTGGCACGAACCATGGAGAACGAAAGTATGAATGTTTATGTGCCTGTATTTGAAAAGGGAACTCACACCCCCTTACACTAGGTTCAGTGCCGATAAGGTTCAGTCTGATCACATTTACATATCATAATGATGAATATTATTTGTGACTAATCGAGGTTCAACTGATCAAGATTCTGACGGCTAATCGCATTACATATGTTAGGTATGAGCTCATAGCCTAGGGTCCTGAGGTTAACGAATAAGTGAAGATGATCTATGTTCAAAGAAAGTTGAAAGTCTTGTGTCTATTTGCTATATATGTTCGCTTCCTTCATGCATGCATGTATGTGTAAGGATTATGTTTGTCTTTTCATGCATGCATGTACTCATGTGATTATGATTCATTCTTTCATGCATGCATGTGGCCTAAGTGATATATTTATTCTCTCCATGCATGCATGCCCTTATGAAATGTATATTCTAATGCGAAGCTTTCCTCATGCATATAGATACACACATATAACTAACTTGATGCATTCATGATCAAGACCATATAAAAATGAAATGTGCACTTGATAACAACATGTGTGAAAGCTCTAAAATTGGACTACATCATGACATGTACACCTTTTCTATAATAAACCAAGTGGGCTAGAGACATATGATGATGACACCATATTTTCCACGTATGTCTCTAGACGAGTAAGGCATGCGCAGTTGATATTGAGCTCGTAGACGGATAAGGATAGCTATGCTGGAGATATCATTAGGATTATTAGACATTTACTCGCTTATATCTCTTAGCATATGATTATCATTTTGACTTGGATTATGTATGCAGGGACCATATGGCCGTTTGACATGCTTATCTATTACGCTTATTACTGCTATGCATCTCGGCTTCAATAAACAACTTAGGTGGTTGTGTATTGTGGCACAAGTATATACATATTGGGATATCTTGCGAGCTGTTGAGGCTCTTATGCTAGATATATATATATATATATATATATATATATATATATATATATCCAAGGTATTTAATGTGATGGGCTTGAGATTGTCTTGGTGCTTAGATGATAATATTATGTTGTATGTTCACTTATATTTATGTGGTTTAGTGTCGAATACTATTTATACTCAAAGACTTCTATTTTTGAAAGTAACGTCTCTTTAAAGGAACAAAAAAAAAAAAACAAAATGGCCCATATTTTCTGTAAGTATTTCTGAAAAGTTCAAGGTTAAGCTAAGTACCAAGGAGCGATCCTTTAATGTTAAAACCAAGTACAACTCGAGCTTACTTCGTTATATATTAGGGGGTTACATATGGGTATCAGAGATAGGTTCAACTTAATGGAGCCTAAGGGTTAGAACCATTATGCTTTTGTTGCATAAGTATGATAGTTTATATCATGCTAGTTGTTTATCTGTATGATAGGTCATAGGTTAGAGATGCATCACCATTTACTTGCTTGGCACACTGGGGCAACTTAACTTAGGAGTTGAGTCCGATCACCTCGATGTTTCTTGTTTTTTGTACTTAGGGAATGATAGCACCAGGTAGACACCCTAGGAAAGAGATTCCTGCAGCTTCAAGGATGGGGAGGTGCTGGGTACTTTGAGGGAGATTGTGAGGGCTTTCCAGCGATGTTGGACCACATGGATCGCCATGAGGTGGAGCTTGGAGACCGTCAGGAAGACAAGCAATAATGGAGTGGAAAGAAGATGGGTATAAAGTGTGTAGGGCGCTCGCCCTCTGTATTTTCACTGGGCTTTTTTACCCTGAGGCTGTGGATACATGGGTAAAGGAGACGGAAAGATTTTCATTATTCTACGATGCTTTGAGGAGTAGATGGCGGCTTATGCCATATTCATGCTACAGAGGGATGTTCAGCACGTGGGCTAATATGAGAGGACAGCTGAGGTTGCACACTCACCGTGACTTGGGATATCTTCACGGGGTACCTCTATGCTACGTACTTCCCGAAGTCGATGCGACATGAAAGGGAGATATAGTTCCTTGCCTTAAAATAAGGGACCATGGTGTACCCCTATACTCCAGGTTTAGGAGTTGCTTAGGTTCTCCCAATACTACCAAAGGGGCCTAAATCAGTGGAAGTGTGACAAGTTCATTAATGGATTAAAGCCGAGTTGAGAGGCTATGGAGCATCTAGGGATCAGAGAGTTCGTGAAGCTGACAAACACCTCCGAATCATAGAAGACAACAAGAAGAGGATAACTGTTTCATCTGAGGCTTTTAGGCAAAGGAGAGTGCCAGAGAGATTTTAAGCAGGCATGGCTAGGGGAGGCTTTTAGATTAGAGGACAGTGCACCGCCCAGAGCATGCCCTGCAAGGTACTAAGGGCACGGCATCAGGGTGGTCCCTACTGCCCTGCCATTACCCCTACTCAAACTAGAGAAGCATTTACTACTACTACACCTACTCCCTGTACTAGATGTGGAAAGAACCATGGCACTCGTCCGTGCTTGGTAGCCCAAGGCGTGTTCTACCGATGCGGAAGCCAAGACACTTGAGAGACCGCCAAGTTCAGAAGTCCGCAGGTTCCCTTCACCGTCCCTAACAGGAGGTAGGGTCTTCACCATGATAGCTGAAGAAGCCACTTAGTCCAAAAACCTTATTGAGGGTAGGTGTAAGGTTAATAGACATAGTTTAATTGTATTGTATGATTCTGTGTGACCCACTCATTTATCTCACATGATCATGCATTATCCTTGAACCTTCCTATATTAAGTTACCATTTGACTTGCATGTGTCTACTCTACCGCAAAACCCTGTCAAAACTTGTCTTTTTTGCTTAAATTATCATTCCTGCATAAATGGAAGAAACTTTACTTTTGATCTTATCTATTTACCTATGTCTAGTTTGGGTATAATTTTGGTTATGGGCTGGTTATTTGCTCATCGTGTGCTGTTAGACTATTATATCAAATATGTGATATATCCTCGAGTCAACCACACCTGCCAAACCTGAATCTTTTACTAAATGCCATTGACTTGAACTGTTGTAGGGTCATGAGAGAGGATTTGTTCTCCTAACCACTAGTGAGGTTGACCTAGAGCAAAACCTTTAGAGGATTCCAGTTGTAAGTAAGTATGCTAATGTTTTCCCTAGAGATCCCTGAGTTTCCCCCAGTTCGTGAGGTAAAGTTCTCCATTGACCTGGTCCTAGAACGGGACCAATATCCATAACACCTTATAGGATGTCACTAGCTGAATTAGTATAACTTAAGACATAATTGGAAGAGTTGCTATAAAAAATATTTGTGAGACCAAGTGCTTCTCCTTAGGGCACGGTACTTTTGTTCAAAAGAAGGATAAGAGTATGCAATTGTGTGTAGATAATAGGCAACTAAACAAAGTTATCATGAAGAATAAGTACCCCTTCCTAGGATTTTTGACCTTATGGATTAGTTGAAGAAGTACCATCAAATCCATGTAAGAGAGGATGATACACCCCAAACTACTTTTAGGACAAGGTATGGCACTATGAGTTTACAGTTATGTCCTTTGGGCTAATGAATGCCCTTATAATGTTTATGGATTACATGAACGGATATTCAGAACTTACCTTGACCAGTTAGTGATGGTTTTCATAAATGATATCCTCATCTATCCAGGACATTGGATGAGCATGAGTGTCACCTTAGGACGATTTTAGATATTCTAAGATAGAAGAAGCTTTATGCTAAGTTGTCCAAGTGTGAGTTTTGGTTGGAGGAGGTAAAGTTCTTAGCTTATGTAGTGTCTAGTGGTGGGATTGCAATAGATCCAAGTAAGGTTAAAGCGGTGATGAACTGGAGCGACCTACAACTATGACGAGATGTGTAGCTTTCTAGGCTTAATTGAATATTACCGTAGGTTTATCCAGAGTTTTCCCAAATTGCCTTACCCCTAACTAAGCTAACCCAAAGATACCCCTTTCATTTGGACCGATAAGTGTGAAGCAAGCTTTTTGGAGTTAAAGGGCAAATTGACTTCTACCCTTGTGTTAGTTTTACTTAACTTGAGAGAACCCTTTGAAGTGTTTTGTGATGCTTCTGACATGGCTTGGGATGTGTACTTATGCAACACAAAGGTGGTGGCTTATGCTTCTCGAAGTTAAGCCACATGAGCTTAACTATCCCAACCATGATTTGGAATTAGCAATAGCATGTTTACCCTGAAGTCTTGGAGGCACCATTTGTATAGTGTGAGGTTTGAGGTCTTTTCTGATCATAAGAGCTTGAAGTATCTTTTTTATTAGAAAGAACTCAATATGAGGCAAATGAGGTGGATGGAGTTGCTAAAGGATTATGACTTTGGATTGAATTACCACCCTGGAAGGCGAACATAGTGGCTGATGCTCTTAGCAGAAAGTCACTGCATGTATCTCATTTGATGGTGAAAGATTTTGAGCTGATAGAGAAGTATAGAGACCTAAACCTTGGAGTTTCCCTTACCCTCACTGGCATGAGGATGTGCCAAATCCATGTGATGAGTGACTTCAAGATGCAAGTTGCTTAAGCTTAGAAGGAAGATGAAGAGTTTAAAGAGTTAGTAAAAATTACAGAAGAAAAGAAGATGGAGGGTTTTAAGTTGAGAGCTGATGGACTTAGAGGTTTGAAGGGAGGATTTATATACCGTGAGCGATGACCTTCGGAGAGTATCCTAGAAGAGGCTCATAAAATCCATTTCACCATTCATCCAAGAGTGATGAAGTTATATCATGACTCGAAGGAGATGTTTTGGTGGCTAGGGCTAAAGAAGGATGCAGCTGGGTGGGTAAGTAAATGCCTTGTGTGCCAGAGTTAAGATAGACCATCAACAGCCTTCGAGTTTGTTACAACCATTACCCATTCTTGTTTGGAAATAGGAGGACATATCCATGGATTTCGTGACTCGTTAACCTAGGACCCAGGCAGGTCACGACTCTATATAGGTGATCGTGGATAGATTAACGAAGTCAGCCCACTTCATACCAATTAGAGTCACATATCCATTAGAGATGTTGGCAAGATTATACATTGATAAGATAGTGAGATTGCATGGTGTACCTTCAATGATAGTCATGGATCGAGATCCGATGTTTATGTCACGGTTTTGGGGAGCCTTGCAAAAGCCTTTTGGATCGAGGTTGTGTTTGAGCATAGCTTACCACCCCTAAATTGATGGTCAGTCTAAGAGGACTATTCAGACATTAGAGAATATGCTGAAGGCCTATGTTTTAGATGAGAGAGAAGCTTGGATTAGTGCTTGCCTTTGGTGGAGTTTTCCTACAATAACAGTTATCATGCTAGTACTG
Organism: Dalbergia oliveri; assembly: GCA_030441495.1. Taxonomy (NCBI): domain Eukaryota; kingdom Viridiplantae; phylum Streptophyta; class Magnoliopsida; order Fabales; family Fabaceae; genus Dalbergia; species Dalbergia oliveri. The sequence continues at coordinate 24,447,514 of JAMLFY010000003.1, forward strand.
GATGGCACCCTTCAAGGCTTTGTATGAAAGGAAATGTCATTCTCCCTTATGTTAGTTTGAGGTAGGAAGTAGAGTTTGCTTAGACCAAAATTAGTGAGACAAACCACCGAGCAAATCAAGAAAATTAGGGAAAGGATCTTCACAGCATAGAGTAAACAAAAGATTTATGCCGATAAAAGGAGGAAACCCTTAGAGTTTCAGGCGGAAGCATGTTTTCCTAAAGTCACCTCTACCAGGAATAGGACGTGTCATGAAAGTAAAGAAACTGAGCCCTAGGTTCATAGGACCCTTCCTAATCCTTAATAGAGTCGGTCTGTTGCATATCGCATCTCATTACCCCCATATTTGGCAAACCTAAATAATGTCTTCCATGTATCCTAGTTACACAAATACCACTCCATTCCGAGTCATGTCTTTTCACAGAAATGATACAATTAAAAGATGACCTGACCTTTAGCTTACCATTGACCCGCATTGTGGATCGTGGGGTCAACCAGTTAAGGAACAAGACCGTTCCCTTGGTAAATGTGGCATGGGGGGAATGTAGGACCTTCCCTAGAAGTTGGAATCCAAGATGAGGCTACATTACCCAGAGTTATTTTCAAGTAACAATTTCGAGGACGAATTAGTTTAATGTTTGAAGGGGACTATATGTGTTTTAGATGGTAATTAGTGAGAAATTTGGAATTCCTAATTTCCTGTGTCCAAAATTATCAAAATACCCCTAAGGTGATTTACCACAGGATTAAGTGATGACTCGATCATCACCTGGAGTTAGATATGTTAATTTTAGGGGATATTTGATGTTTGGGTGAGTCCTGATAGTTTCAATGTAAAAATTACCATTTTACCCCTAGTCATGCTAATTAAGCTTAATTAAAGTAATTAAGGGAATATAGGCAATATTAGACTCTAATTAAATATAATTTATTCTTATTAATTAATATGGAGCCAAAATAATTATTTTTAGTTAGTTGAGGCCTGAGAATGATTATGGAAACTTAATCCCACTCTTAAAATAAAGAGGAGACGTGGTGATGTCATCACCCACTACTCTTGTCTTGTAGTGGCAACACATTATGACACTTTTAAAGACAAAAGCTACTTTATTATGACTAAATATACTTCTAATTTTGATTAATTCAAAATAATCTTAGTTAGACCAAGTTAATCCTATTTTGACTATTGTTTTTACTAAACAACCCCAAATTAGAACTCTTTCTACCTAATTTACCCCCACTTTTTGTCTAAACCCTAAAATGCTCTTAAACCTAGCCCAACCACTCCTTTTTTGCATGAAGAAGTCACCACATCTCCCCCAATCTGATCATTATTCATTTTTTTTTCAAAGAACACTCACACTTTTATTTTTTCTCAACTGCACCATCTAGCTCCATCACCTCTAACCTCATAACTTTTTCATTTCTCCACCTAATCCAACAAACAAAGACACTTTTTCATAGCTCTCCCACCAAAAAAACCCAAATCCACCATTAGTTTTTCAAGAAAATGTCTCCTCTTACCTGTTTCTGTTATGGTGGAATTATTGTTGTAAGAAAGGAAGAGATTTTTTGCTTCCTTTCTTTAGAGCTTGTGTCACCCTAATAATTAACCCAATACACCTAGGTAGTATCTGATTAATTACTAGACTTTACTCTTTGCTTCAGTTCCTTAATCATGCTTTGAAAATACTTAGTGAAATTACGAGCCATTTTTTTTTAAACATAATTGAAAACGTGAGCGCGCTTAACGTGAATGATTTAGCAAAATTTAAAAGACACATAGGAATTTACAAACATCACATCATAATATATTGGCTCCATCATACAACATCCATAATTACATATCATATAGATATTTTGCCTACCAACAGAATAAGACTAAGTGTAGGCAATCTAACAAAACATAAATAATATATGGATGGAAGGACATCCATTAATGGCACCTAGTAATAACACTCCAGGGATAGGGATAGATATCTGAAATATACGAGTGAAACTAGTAGGATCAAGTTCAGCTACCCGGAATACCTCAATGTGATTCACGAACGCTTCCTTCGTTTCTGAAGGCGAGATGGAAAGAAAAATAGAGGGAGTGAGAAACTTATAAAAAGAATCTCAAGGGTACTCACCTCATGATGCATTGTGTCATCATCATCGTCCCCAGGAACCTCGGGTTATTATGAAATAGTGAGCATGCTAAGATTGATTTATTAAGTTCGAAAATATACTTTACCAAGGTTCGTCGGTTTTAATCATGCATCTTATAATGCATCATAAACTTAGCATGTCATGTTTATAATGAACTTTTCCTTTTATCAACACATCGTATTCTTCATCATCATATCATAAATACTATGCATAAAAGAACATCATATTTCTCATCATCAAATCATAAATACTATGCATAGAAGAACATCATATTTCCCATCATCATCTCATAAAATGCTATGCAACAGAACATCATACCATAATAGCTATGCACAAGACATGGTGCACATATTTCATTCCTTTAGTGTCCTAGGTGACTTAAAATCTTGTCATCATCATCATTATTTTCCTTGGGGCCACCCTATACTCCACCCTTTTGGGAGTAATCTAGGTTATGAGCTCATACCTTACTAGTCGTCACTAGCATATACTTATCCCTTTTGATAAGTTAAAATCCCAACTCTACCCTTTTGAGAGAACTAGGGGGCAAGAATCACATTTTCACCACCTCTAGTCTGATGGGTCTTAAAGGATCATTTTCTTAAGATCACCTTTTCACCACCTATAGTCTGATGGGTCCAAAGGATCATTTCCTCATGAGTTTAAGTCACCATTAAGTCTTAGCATGTTATATCATAATCATCAAGATGCATGAACATTCTCATTGTTTGCAATAGCAATTATAACATGCAAGCCATGAAATCATTCAATAATATCAAATTCTCAGTAGGCATTACATCATCATATAAACTGACATTCCAAAGCATCAAAAAATATCATCTAAAATTTTCAGGAAGCTCCCTAAATAACCGAACTCTAAAATTGGGTAACCTTAATTATCAAACTAATTACTTATGCATCTAAGGGATTTATTACCATCAATTATAAGCCTTAAGAACATTATTAGACTATATGGGATAGCATAGCAGTAAGTTGTTCTTAAGGTTATACGTGTTAGAAGTTACGTTTTTAACCCTTTCTCGTTACGGCTTTCCCTATGATGCTAAAATTAATTACTAAACCAATTATGAATCATTGTCCCTTATCTAAACATAATAATATCTGGTTCTTAAGGTCACTAAAGGCTCTGGACAGAATGCATAAATTTCATTCTCTAAAGTTCTAGAAATCTTGCTTTTACGGTTTTTAGGAAGCTAGTTTTATCTCTAACATGCATAGAATCATTCCTTTAGCAATAAACCATAATTATCACAACTTCAAACATATTAAATCATCATCATTTATTGGTACTAATCTCATATCAGAAGCCGAATCATGAACCTCATATAATTGTATAAAATCACATTTTAAGTGAACATAAAATATTAGTTTCCCGTAGAATCCTTGCAAAGCTTTAAAACTCTTTTAGAAACTAATTCTTTTTGAAAGAATCTTCATAATTAAAATTCTCACTTAAGATAAAAGGAGCAAGTCTTGAGCTTAAGAGATTTATGTGATATCTTAGAATCATAAACATGCTATGCAACCTCATTTTAATCTTGTCATTATAAGGTGATAACTTGGAATTATAAACATGATATGCAAATTCATTTCTTTATCTTTAAGATTTAAGGTGATGACTTGAAAATTAAACATGATGCAAGAGCTTGAAATATAAACATGATGCAAGAAATTGGAGCGCGGTAGTCCGCATAGGACCAGTGGAGGAGAAGAGAATCTTAAGAAACCTGAGCGCGGAATCGCACGGACCGGTGAAGGGAGAAGAGAATTATTATTACATCTTTTTAAGCTCCAATCTCAAGACTTCTTAAAGAATCAATTCTTTAACTCCAATAATCTTATTTCTTTGCTTGTGATACTTGGGTAAGTCTTTGAGCTCTAGGATCTTTAGGTGATGACATAAAAATAAACATGTCATGCGTTGATTCTTTTAGCCATTATAAAATAAAGTGAGAACATAAAATAAATATGAGATGCAACTTCTTTATTATCTTTAGAGATTAAGTGACAACATGAAATATAAACATGAAATGCAAACTTGGAAATTTAAACATGAGTATGCAAGTCCATTTATTCATTCTTGAAATTTTAGTGATGACATAGAAAGTAAACATGATTATGCAAGGCATAAACTTAAACATGGATGCAAGTTCATTTGATTTCTTTACTAGAGCTCCTTCAAGACTTTATAGAAATACAAATTCAATATATATATCTTAACAAGACAAAGTGAGAAATACATCTTTCAAATTCTAAACTCAAGATCATAAAATCATCATAAAAACATCATTCTTTAAAGTTTTGCATCAAGTGGAACTTTCAAGCTTTAGAGGCCTAACTTGTGATGGATTCACAACCCACCTTCAAGGTCCTCATCATCAAGCCATCATCTTAGTCCCACCTAGGCCATATGGCCGAATTGGTTAAAGAAAAAGGAAGAAGAAAACCAAATGGAAAAACTAGAGAAAATCCATGAAATCATCATTTTGAACCAAGAACAACACTTAGCAAAACATAGAAATAAACTTAAAAACAACTCCCTACCTAATCTGATTTGAAGGAAAGGAAGAGAACTTGGTTTCTTGGAGTGAAATGAAAGAAAATATTCTTGAAAGGTTGAAGAAAGAATTTCAGCCAAGGGGAAGAAGAAAGAAAGTTTTTGAGCTTAGGAAAAACTTGAAGTTGTGAAATTTTTGAGCAAGTCTCTAATGACTTCTAAGCATGCCTATTTATAGAAGAATTCAAGCTCATGAATGGACAAGAGGAGGAGGAAAATCTGACTAAATTTGAGGAGGAGACAAGGAAGGAAAAATCATCTTGTTTGGTGGCTTAAAACATGGAATCATGTTTCAAAGTTCCTTGTTTTATGGTGATTTTTGGCATTATATTTTAGTGCAATTTTTTTGGTGTATTATGGCTACATTATTTCGTGCATTACAGCCTCATGGAAGAGGGTTTTGTGTGTTCCATGTATTATTTAGGTGTAGGCAAGGTATTCATGCAATTTAGAGAATTTACGGTTAAGGGCTTAGGTGAATTAGTAAGCAATTTGAGTGTTTTAAAGCAATTTTAGGTTCTAATCAATTTAAATAAATAATTTTGACTCTAGATTAATAATTAGAATTTAATAAGCTTTAATTTGAGCCTAATATTGCTTAGGTTTCGTTAGATGAATCAAAAATCTCAAAATTTGTAAAACTACACAAAGACAAGGGCAAAACGGCCATTTTACTTAAAAATTGCCCGAGACCACTCAAGCTTAACCAATGGTTAATCATGGCTTAAAAACACCTTTTAACACATTTTAGTGAGGTTTGGGCTCTAGCCATGCATTAAAAGTTAAAACGCAAGGGTGTTTTGGTCATTTCGCGTTGGAGCTCAAAATTAGGATTCTTCTCCTCTATTAACACACATAACACAAACAATCCCTTATTAACATCAAAACATCCCCTTGAGGATGGGTGGGGCCCAATCCTCATTTTCTAGAAAATAACCTCAGGGCATTTTGGTCATTTTACACGTACAGAAATTGGGTTTGCAATACTTGCACGAATTGTTCCTAACTTCTCTTCTAACGTTATATTCCTTTATTAAGGATTGTTTGGTCTCAAATTTTATATAATATTTACCTACAGGAATTCGATAATTCCTAATAACAGGAAAATTACAGGAAAAATTGGGCGTTACAGCTTAAGCTTCAAGGAGCTTGTGGTTGCCTTGACCTCCAACAAAGACCTTCTTTTGGGTGGGGTTTGTGTTCAAATTTGTTTTCTAATTTTTGCTAAAAAGGTTTGAGTTTTGATGGATGTTTGTGTTGGAAAGTTAGTTATTGTGCTCAAAACTCTTCCTTTCTTTTGAAAATTTTTGAAGAGCTCACCATTCCTTCTCTTCCAAATTTTGGCTAGCTTCATTTATTATAAGTAGAGATTTTGATTTAAAACTCAACACCATATCTTTATTCTACACTTTAAAAGAGCACTTTTATTTATTTTATGAAATTTTTTTAGTAGTCTTTAATATTTTTGAGCTAGGTTGCTGATTTAGAGGGTTTATTATGTTGGTAATCTTTGCTTCAAAAACCATTTTGATATTTAGAACCTACACATAAAAAAGAGCATATTCATGCATGTTTCAAAATTTTTGCAAATACTTGGTTTTTGGGGTATGTGGGTTCGGCCTTAGCTTGTTCATATAGTATGAAAATTTTGTTTTTAAAACTAACCACATATTTGGAATCTACATGAAAAATGGAATGAGTACATGTGATTTGGGTATTTTTGTAACTATGTTGAGATTTTGGGCTAAAAAAGCAATTTCACAAAGTTTAGGGGCTTTATGTAAAAACTGGATTTTTAGGGTGTAAATTTGTAAAAATAAAATTTGGAACAGTAAAATATGTGTTTAAGAGGGAAAAAAATGAGTTTTGGGGTTATTTTGCAATTTTAGTAAAGTTGAGGGTCAAATGCGATTTCTCAAAAGTTTGGGGTTTTTGTGCAAATTTTGAAATTTCAAGGGCAGGATTGTAATTTTTATAGGAATAGGATGAAAAATCTGTTTTTGGATGGAAATATTTAGTTAGGGGCAAATTTGCAAATCTTATGAAGTTTGGGGCTACTTTGTAAAAAAATTAGAAGTTATAAGGTCCTTAAAAGTAAATTTTTTTAGAACTTGTAACATGAAGGATGGTGGGCGATAGTATTCACATATCTTGGGAAAAGGAAAAATGTGTCTTTCAAAATACTCTTATGATCAAACTTAAACGTTTAGCAAATGAGATTTATAACTATGAATTTTAAATGCACTAATGACTCTTGAATATCTATTGGATACAAGATGATTGTTTACTATAGTTGATTGTTATGTTTGATTTGATTATGAATAATTGTTGTCACATACTTGACTCAGTTGCATTGTTAATATATGTAATATTAATTGTTATACTGAATATTATTGATTGGACTAGTTACTTATGCATTTATTCTAAGCATTGTTTGTGATTATTCTTGAATGAGTCTTATTAATGGGATATGTTGAGTCAAGTATGCATTAAGACATGGATAAAGGACATCATGAGGTTGGACATGTTGCGGTGTACCACTTAGTGCATATGTGGGCCTACCCTTGAAGTAAGGAAAGTGGAGCAAGTGACCGGATGTACTAAGTGTTACACCATGGCATGAACCATGGAGAATGAAAGTATGAGTGTTTATGTGCCTACGTATCTAAAAAAGACCTCACACCCCTTACACTAGGTTTAGTGTAACAACCAAGATATATATATATATATATATATATATATATATATATATATATATATATATATATATATATACATATATTTAAAAAAAATTAAATTAAGCTTTATTAGTTGGAATTTTAAAAATCCAATAACGTAGAAATGATGAGAGTGATTCAATGATTCTATAAAAAAAAATGTGAATAGTGTTTTGCAGGCCGGAGGCCATTTGTAAATCTAAACCCTAGATTAGAGACCGAGGTGCTCGAAATTTGGAAAATATGGGAATGAGGTTAGAAATACTTAGAAATGAAAATTTCATACTTAGAATTACTTTTCGGGTAATATGGATTACCCTACGTGTTCCACCCGTTCACGAAATTTCTGTGATGCGATTTTTAACACGAAAGCTAATTTAACCTTTACAAAATGATTAACCTTATCTTTTTACATTACATGAATGGCTAAGATTCAATTTTAAAATTTAAGATTTGAATCATAGCCATCCTTTTTATCTTTAAAGATTAGAAACTATCCTAGACTATTACATAACATTATGACATCATTACTTATAAGATAAACATGACCCAAAGCTTCTCCAAGAAGCCACACCATTCGGCCATTCAGGAAGAAAGGAGAGCTGGTTCTCCACAGCCAAGAGCTTGAGTTGGCTTTCAAATTCCATAAACCCTAGCTTAGAGCCATCAAAACCTAAACCTTCCTTCACTAAAATTGATTAGAATTTCCAAACCTCATCATATTCACCTCATCCATCACGGTCAAGGAGGGTTTGAAGGTGTTTTGGGAGTCTTGGAGTGGAGGACTCTTGTAACATCCTCCCAAGTACAACACCATTCTTAAGCCATGATATCATTCTCGAGAGTTGTTACTTGTTAATTAGTGGACCTTTCTTAATTATCTATAGCAAGCTCGAATTGACGTGATAACTAAGCATAATTCTATCAAAACATATTACAAGTAAACACCATATTCATTGAATACACAGCTAAAATACAAAAGGAAGCTTCTCTATGAGCTTTACTACATGTTTATCCTCTAAAACATTTACATATATTTTTCCATCCCACTAAGTACAACAATAAAAACAGTAACTACTATACTATTGCGGTCCCATATTCCTTTGCATAGTAGCATCATCGTCCTCTGGCTTAACCTGGAGGCGACACGGAAACACAAACCATAGGGGTGAGAATTTTATAATTTTCAGTAGGGCAACTCCCCAATCACAATCATATCATCGTCATCGCCCCAGCCACTTCGGTTTATTCAAAAAAACCTGATCATGCAATATATTCTAAAGGTTCATTTTAAGGTTCCAAAATCATCCTTCCAAAGTGGGTAGCTTTTAACAATCAATCAGTACATGTACATATATCTAGAAGCTCAAACACATAGTAAGTAAATCTACTCAAAGGATTTCATATGATATCGATGATGCATGTGTCAAATACAGTGAAGTTAACTCAAAGTGACCTGGTTTCCATCATGGCCATAGAAAGCCAATTAGTGCATTTTTCTCTTTTCATTGACATAGGAAAGACTTAGTTATACCCAATGGGTATTTTCATGGACAACTCCACAATAGATCCGTTTATACCCAATGGGTATTTATGGTGGATCACACCACACAAGGGAAATAGACTGCTTATCAGGACTGAGCTCATTCCTATACGTGGTCATCGAACTTCATTTTTTTTCCATTTCCAAATCCCACATAGATCTATTCCTAGCTAATACATCTACCAACTCAAAATAAATTTTGGAAGTTACTACTTTCGCCTTCCCTCATTCAATCTAAGTCTTGTTTCTATTTTGTCCATATATCAGAACATGCACAATTTAAATTTATACATCCTTATAATGACATCATATACTTTTCTCTTTTCTCAAATGCATACATAGGCCACATATAGGCAATCATTCATAATGAAATTCTCATTCTTTCTCATACTTCAATCTTTAAAATCCATAGCATGCACTTACATGTCATAAGTCACATGGCCAAACACTTAATATCAAATACTCATGTCGTACTAGAAGCCAAAGTGCCATTACATTCTCAATTCAAAGCATTGTTCCACTCCCAGCACAATGGAGAGAGTCCTGTCCTAGGCACAACATTTCATTATCATATCAAACAGCCATTTCAAGAGTCCCAAAAATTCTGTATGACACTTCAGTGTGTCTAGAATAACCTGTAAAAATTTCAGGACAAACAAAGTGCTATAGGTACCTCAGTAAAATGTACAAATTTAGTGGTTAGGGGCCACCAATTCCTAGACCAGAACCGAGTTCTCCTATTTTTTAACCCCAGCAACTGATTGAATTAATTCACAATAAAATTCACAGTGACACTTCAATATATTAGTAACTTCGTGTAAAAATTTCAAGAGCTAGTTCAATCATTTGCTATTGTAATAAATTCAGACAAGTTTACTGCCTCAGCCTCAACAATCAGGACAGCATCTGCCTCATTTGGTTTTTGATTTTTCTGAGGCATCAAACCTTAAAACTAACACCCAAGAAAATTCAGGTAATTATTTTGAGATGTTTACTCCAACATATAATTTTTATAGCTCATGAAAACGCCACAAATATTCCAGAAAATTCGTGAACCACTGCTGCCTACAGGACAACAGAAATTCCAGCAACCTAGTCCAAACTTATTTTGATGAAAACCATTTTCTAACACCATCCAAACACACAACCAAAATTCATACATCAATTTCAACATAATATCAATCAATTTCATCAAAAATTTCAGACATATATCAACCCAAAACAGAACAGAAAAATTGGCAAGAAGACAACAAAAAACCCTACTTGTAGCAACTTAGTGGATCCTTGGCTCCAAGATGATCCAAGCTTGATTCCTTCCTCCTCCAAAGCTCCCAATCCAACTTCAAACCCCTTTGATATCAGTGATGTGTGAGGTACAAGACAAAGTTTTGATGAGGAATGGAAATTTTATTCATTAGATTGGTAGAGAATTAGGTGTAGAACAAGTTTTGTGAAGAGAGTTTGAGGTTTTATCAACTATAGGCTAAGGTTTTTGGGATTGGAAAGCAAATTAGAGCTCTTGAGAAATGAAAAATGGAGTTTTTGCTGCTCCTTGATGCATGGCCGAGAATGCATCTAGCTTCTTAGATAAGTTTTTGTTTGTATGTATCTTTATAATGAATGGTTGAATATTATATATTAGAATTAGATATTTCCTAATCTAATAAAGAAAAATAGATGGCTAGTATTTAATCTTGCTTTCAAGATTAAATCTTATCCTTACACTTTGGTAGAAAGGATAAACATTATCCTTTTATAAATATTAATATTTTCGTGTTAAAACCGCACAGAACCTCACCGAACGGGTAAACACTTCCCCATTAAACCATATTGCCCGAAAATTAATTTTAAGTATAAAATTATCATTCTCACCTATTTCTAACCTTATTCCCATGTTTTCCTAATTTAGGGCACCTCGGGCCCGAATCTAGGGTTTTAGCCTCCGCAGCTTGCGGGCCCATAAGTTACTATTCACCCCCGCCAGGAAATTTTTTTTTTTAAATGTTCGTTGGGCCACCCTCATCATTGTTAAACTATTATATTTTTAAAATTACGACTAACAAAACTCAAATTAATTTTTAAGTAATTTCGGGTGTTACAACTCTCATCTTGAAGCAAGCTAGACAAAGATAGACTAGCCTTCAAGTGTAGGGTTTTCTATAGTTCTTTAACTTGAAATTTTTGCTAACCTGTTCTGCCTGGTCTTATTTCAAAATTTTGATATTATTTGGTTGAGGATATATTGTGATTGATGTGTGAATTTTGGTGGTGGGTTTGGATTGTGTTAAAAAGGGGTTTTCACTAAAGGAAATCTGACTAGGCTGAATTTTATGTCCTGCAAGCAGAAATTATACATGAATTTTCTGATATATTTGTGGGTGTTTTCATGAGCTATAAAAATTATATGTTGAAAAGAACACCTTAAAATAACTACGTGAATTTTCTTGGGTGTTAACTTTAAATTTTACTACCTCAAAAAAATCAAGAACCGAATTGTGACCATGCTGCCTAGGTTGTTGAAACTGAAGCAATAAAGTTGTCCAATTTTATTATCATAGCAAATGATTGAATAAATCCTTGAAATTTTACCTGAAGTTAATAACATATTGAGGTATCACTGTGAATTTTATTGTGCACTAATTCAATCATTTTTTAGGGTTAAAAATTCTGAGAATTCGGGTTTGGTCTTGAATTTGTGGTCCCTGACCACTAAATTTGTGCAATTTACTGAAGTAGCTAGAGAGCTCTACTTGTCCTAAACTTTTTACAGGTTATTCTAGACATGTTGAATTGTCATGGGGAATTTTTGTGGCATATGAATTGGCCATTTGGTATAGAAATAAAATGCTACTACTAGCATAGTGAATCAGCCCAAGTGCTGAAATGGTAGAATTGCACTAAAATGATGATAAAATGACACTTAGTCCAGGTATAAATTATATTCATGCATGTTAGTTACTTTAAAGAGTTGTTTATGAGATATAAATGAGACCCTAATATGATTAAATGCCTACGAGTGATGTATGCTATGCCTTGTAAAAAGAGAATCTATAACTTCTAACTAGGCATGCCTTAACATATGGGGAGAAAACAAGGCTTATATGAGTTAAAGAGGAAGGCAAAAATAAGGACTTCCCTAAGAACTGGATGAGTCGATAGACGTATCGGCTAGGAATAGAACTGTGTGTGATTCGGAAATGGAAAAAATGAAGTCTGATGATCACAAATAGGAATGAGCTCATGTCCTAGAGTCTATTGTCCTTTATAAAATTATCCATTAGATGTTGTTGATGTGAAATCAAGCCTTCCCTATATGAAAGAAAGAGGCAACGGTATGAAATTGAGTTAGTTATTTATAAGATAATGCATATGATTATTATTGCTAACTCTATCAGCATTTTTTCATGGGACATAATATAATACCACTCACATGAATAACCTCATAAATTAGGCCTGTGATGCTACTGGATTACCTACTGAGAATTTTATAATATTCTCATCCTTATGTGCATGTATGTTGTATTGTGCTCAGATCTATAGATGCCGACCATGATCTTCTTCTTGATTCGCTTAGTGGAGGTGGCATTATGACGGAGAGATGGATTCATTGTATGTGGTAGCGTATTCCCAATTCTTAGCGTACATTTTCTTCACCCGTTCTTTTAGTAGCTCCATTTTCACTCAGAGTTTGACCTATGTTTCCCTTTTGATGGTGTGCCCCGTCACATGCACACCCAGCTCTGTTCATACCTCCTGCGCACCACCTATGCCCCCTCCTGGAGATGGACCTTCTTCATCCTCCTCCTCAAATTCAGACCCATGAGAGGGTCTCACGCAGGTGGAGGTGAGGTCATCATCCCGATGGCCAACGGTTTCGCTTAGGAGGATGCTAGACCTATAGGGACTTTTGACTTGTATGTAGTTGTAGTGTAGCGATAGGGACGTGCCAAGCCTGACAGACTAGTTCTATTTGAAGTTATAAGATCCATTTTTATGTGTATACGATTTTTGCTGGATCTTAATATGAGTAGGCTAGGCTTTATGTTACCGATAGGTCTTTTGGATAAAAGTCCCTATGTAGCATTGTAGGTGTACTAACTTATCTCCTGGTTGGCCATGTGTAAAGGTAGTTGTGTACAAAATATATGTATATAGTGGAACTTTGGTGGTTGCTTTACCTTATGTTTTTATTTTATTGTATGTTATTTATTTATATCTCTCGACTAGCCTATAGTATAATCAGGGAGTAATACTCTCCTAATTACGATGCTAATGCTAGAATCCAGAGTAGTTAAATGTGTTACATTTAGTACCAATCGAGGTTCAGCGATGATGATCGCATTTACATATCACAATGATGAATATTATTTATGACTAGTAAAGGTTCAGGATCTATCGAGGTTCAATGATGGCTGATCGCATTATATATGTTAGATATGAGCTCATAGCTTAGGGTCCCTAAGAGGTTCACGAATAAGTGAAGATGATCTATGTTCAAAGAAAGTTGAAAAGTCTTGTGTTTGCTTTATATATTTTCGCTTCTTTCATGCATACATGTACGTGTAAGGATTATATTCATCTTTTTTCATGAATGCATATACTCGTGAGATTATGATTTATTCTTTCATGCATGTATATAGCCTAAGTGATATATATAATTCTCTCATGCATGCATGCCCTTATGAAATGTATATTCTAATGTCAAGCTTTCCTCATGCATATAGATACACACATATTGTACGTAGAAAAGTGCACGAGAAGTGGGTTGAATCGTGCTTTGCTTCTTTTTTCTTATTTCTTAATGAAAAAAGTACTATCAAGCGTTATGCTTGAAGTGCAGGAAACAAGGTTAGATGTATCAATAAGTCACTTTCTGAAGCATAATATTCATATTAGGAACAACAAAAAGATTTTTCAAAGGATATTGAATAACAACACTTACTAGTAAAAATAAAAGAATTAAAGGGAAAGATCTGACATAGAATTTTATATTGGTTAACCAAACCTGCCTATGTATAGTTCTCAACACTTGTTGAGGTTTCACTAAATATCTTTCTCAACCTTAAGAAAAACATGATAGTCTTTATATTAGCTTTCCCAAGCTCTCACTTGTGACTAAAGACAACCCCTACTGTCACAAATTGAGTAGTTATTCACTGGCCTCCAGCTTAATCAAGCAGTTATTCACTAGCCTCTCCAAGCAAAAACCTGACTAGCAACAACCCTTACTGTCACAACCTGAGTAGTTATTCGCTAGCCTCTCCAAGCTAAAACCAGGTTATTCACCAGCTTTTCCAAGCTAAAATTGACGAGTAAACTAACCTTTACTATCCCATTGAAAGTAGTCTTTGACTAGCCTCTGAGCTAAACCATAACCAAGAACACCTTACTATCGCGTTGCAAGTAGTATTACATTAGTATTGAAAGTTGTAACACCCAATTTTTACTGTAATTTTTACTGTCATTTAGAAATTACCAAATTACCCTAGGTAATTTTTCATATAATTTGAGACCGAACAATCCTCAATAAAGGAATATAACATTAGAAGAAAGTTAGGAGCAATTCGTGCGAGAATTGCAAACCCAATTTCTGTGTAAAATGACCAAAATGCCTTGAGGTTATTTTACTAGAAATGAGGATCGTGGGCCCCACCCATCCTCAAGGGGATGTTTTGATGATAATAAGAGATTGTTTGTGTTATGTGTGTTAATAGAGGAGAAGAATCCTAATTTTGAGCTTCGGACATGTGAAATGACCAAAACGCCCCCGCCGTTTTAACTCCAATTGCATGCCAATTAGTCCGAACCTCACTAAAATGTTTTAAAACATGTTTTTAAGCTATGATTAACCATTATTTAAGCTCAGGTGGTCTCGGGCAATTTTTAAGTAAAATTACCATTTTGTCCTTGTCTTTGTGGTTTTGCGAATTTCGAGATTTTTGATTCGTATAGCGAAACCTAAGCAATATTAGGCTCAAATTAAAGGTTATTAGATTCTAATTATTAATCTAGAGTCAAAATTATTTATTTAGATTGATTAGAACTTAAAATTGCTTAAAAACACCCAAATTGCTTATTAATTCACCTAAGCCCTTAATTGCAAATTCTCTAATTTGCAAAGATACCTACCTACACCTACATAATACATGGAACACACAAATTTCTCTTCCTTGTGGCTGTAATGGCCGAATTATTGGTGCCACAATGCATCAGAAAATTTGTCAAATTTGGCACAAAGCTTCATGTAAAGAAAAGCCAAAAATTCCTTAAACATGGCATAAAACATGCCTTAAACAAAAAATGATTTTTCCTCCCTTTGTTCCCCATGAAAAATCTGCCAATTATTCCTCCTCCTCTTGTCCATTTATGAGCTTGAATTCTTCTATAAATAGGCATACTTGAGGAGTGTTAGAAACCTTGAATCATAGTTACACATTTCTAGTTTTTACAAACACCAAAAGCTCTCATTCTTCCTCCCCTTGGCTGAAACTTTAGCATCAATTTTTCAAGGAGATTTTCTTTCATTTCACTCAAAGAAACCAAGTTCTCTTCCTTTACTTCAAATGAAATTTTGTAGGGAGTTGTTTTTAAGCTTAATTTCAAGTATTGATAAGTGTTGTTCTTGGTTAAAAATGATGATTTTATGTACTTTCTTTTTGCTTCATATTTCAATTTTCCTCCTCCTTTTCTTCTTGTATATTTCGGCCTTGTGGCCTTTGTAATGATGAGACCATGGTTTGATGATGAGGTTCTTGAGTGTTGGTTGCAAAGCCTTCACAAGATAGACTTCTAAAACTTGAAGGTTTCATTAGTTTTCAAGCTTTTGAAGCAACTATGTTTTTATGATAAAAGTCTTGAGTTTAGAATTTGAAAAATATATTAAAACTTATGTTTCATTTCTTGTTAAGCTTTGTTTTTAATGATGTTTAACAATTTTTCATTTCTAGATGACTCTTGAACTTTTCCTTTTCTTGCCATTTGATTTCAGCCCAAGACCTAAGAAAGTTTTCTAGGATAGCTTAATAATGAAATCTTTAAAGCTCACTTTGTCTTGCTAAGATATATATTGGGTTGAAATTATAATTCTTTTAAAGTCTTGAAGGAGCTCTAGTAAAGAAATAAAATAAACTTGCATCCATGTTTATGTTTATGCCTTGCACAATCATGTTTACTTTCAATGTCATCACTAAATTCTCAAGAATGAATAAATGAACTTGCATATTCATGTTTAAATTTCCAAGCTTGCATTTCATGTTTATGTTTCAAGTTGTCACTTAATCTTCAAAGATAATAAAGAGGATGCATCTCATATTTATTTTATGCTCTCACTTTATTTTATAATGGCTAAAAGAATCAACACATGACATGTTTATTATTATGTCATCACCTAAAGATCCTAGAGCTCAAAGACTTGCCCAAGTATCACAAGCAAAGTGGGAACCATGGTAATAAAAACTCTAAAGCTTCCTTAAGATTATGGGAGTTAAAGAATTCATTCTTTGAAAAGTCTTGAGTTTGGAGCTTAATAAGATGTAATAAAAATTCTCTTTCTTTTCATTCCAATGTGACTACCGCCTCTTGGTTTCTTAAGATTCTCTTCTCCCTCCACTTGTCGATGCGGACTACCGCCGCTCCAGCTTGCATCATGTTTATATTTCCAAGTTATCGCTTTATAAAGATAAGATTAAATGAGATTGCATAGCATGTTTATAATTCTAGTTATCACTAAATCTTTAAAGCTCAAGACTTGCTCCTTTTATCTTAAGTAAAAATTTTAATCATGAAGATTCTTTCAATGTATAAATCGGCCTCATGATTAAGGTAGGCCTAAAGTGATTTTAAATAAGATACTGATTTAGTTCTAAAATTTCTTTCAAGAGTAACAAAAAGAATTAGTTTTTAAAAGAGTTTTAAGGCTTTGCAAAGATTTTACGGGATACTAGTATCTTACTTGTACTTAAAATGTGATTTTAAGCAATTATGTGAGGTTCATGATTTAGCCACTGATCTGAGTTTAGTACTACTATATGATGATGATTTGATATGTTTATTGTTGAGGAACAATCTATGCATGTTAAGAGAGAAACTAGCTACATAAAACAACGTAAAACTAGAACTTAGCTAGTTTTGATCCCTTTAAATTTAGGCACTGCCAAATCTGTTTTAGTATGTTGTAATTCTGTCTAAGATTGGTTAGCCATAAAAATTTGGTAACAATTAGTATAGGATTGATCTTTAACACTAAAAAATGAAACTAGCAACTAGAAAACTATAAAAGCAAGATTTTTAGAACTCTCAAGAATGGAATTTATACATTTTGTCCAGAACCCTTAGAAGTTATAAGAATCTGGTTTTATTATTTTTAGATAAGTGAGAATGATTCATAATTAGTTTAGTAATTAATTTTAGCTTATAGGGAAAGCCGGTAAAGAAAAAGGGTTAAAAATGCAACTTCTAGCACATCGTAACACCTTGAGGAAGATTTACTGCCTATGCTGCCTCATATAGTTTAATAATGTTCTTAAGACTTATAATTATTGGTAATAATAGTAATGAGTCCCTTAGATACATAAGAAATTAGTTTGATAATTAAGGTTACCCAATTTTAGAGTTCTGTTCAATAGAGCTTTACTTGAGAATTTTAGATGACATCTTTTGATGCTTTGGAATGACTTATATGATGATGTAATGCCTATTGAGAATTTGATATTATTGAATGATTTCATGGCTTGCATGTTATAGTCGCTGTTGCAAATAATGAGAATGCTTATACATGAAATATGAGAATGTGTTATGATAATTATGAATGATGAGTTGCATTATGATATAACATGTAAAGACTTAATGGTGACTTAAAATTATGAGGAAATGATCCTTGGACCCATCAGACTATAGGTGGTGAAAAGGTGAATCTTGCCCCTTAGCCCGTTTTCTCAAAAGGGTAGAGTCGGGACTTTAACTTATCAAAAGGGATAAGTATATGCTAGTGATGACTAGTAAGGTATGAACTCATAACCTAGATTACTCCAAACGGGTGGAATATAGGGTGGCCCAGGAAAATGATGATGAAAGTAACTTTAAGTCACCTAAGGAACTAAGTAACATATTATATGATTATGATGCATAGTATTTATGAGATGATGATGAGAAATATGATGTTCTTCTATGCATAGTATTTATGATATGATGATGAGGAATATGATGTGGTCTTATGCATAGCTATGTTATTATGATATGTAAGATATATGATAGGAAAAGTTCATTATAATTATGACATGCTAAGTTTATGATGCATTACAAGACGCATGATTAAAACTAACGGACTTTGGTATAGTATATTTCCAAACTTAATAAATGAATCTTAGCATGCTCACTATTTCATAATAATCAGGTTCTTGGGACGATGATGATGACACGATGCATATGAGGTGAGTACCCTGAGATTCTTTTATAAGTTTCTCATTCTTTCTTTCTTTTCCATCTCGTCTTAGAAAGTGATGGTGATGCTCGTGATTCCCATTGATGCTCTCACCTGGTAGATGCACGTGATCTTGTGAACCAACTTATTATCCTTGAAGAACGTATTGCTAGACCTTGAGCGTGAACTTGGATATCTATTCCTATCTCTAGAGTGTTATTAATAGGTGCCGTTAATAGATGTTTTTCCATCCATATATTATTCATGTTTTGTTTGATTGTCTACATCTAGCTTAACTCTATTGGTAAGCAAAATATCTGTGTTATGTAATTATGGATGTCATATGATGGAGCCAATATGATGTTTTTTGTGATATGCCCGTTGGTTTTTCACTTTATCTCAATTATCGTTCACGCTACATGAGGCTCACGTTTTCAATCATGTTTTAAAAAATAAAAAATGGCTCGTAATTTCATTAAGTATTTTCAAAGTATGGTTAAATAACTTGAAGCAAAGAGTAAAGTCTAGTAATTAATTAGATGACCTAGACGTATTGGGTTAATTATTAAGGTGTTACAAAGTAGTTTTTACTAGCCTCTCAAACTATCTCAGATCGATCACTACGGATCGAGGATACAAAGATCTTGTGTTTGGGTTGCCACTCAAACTAACCTATACTCAAGTTTCCTTAAAATATACATGAATAATGTAGGATAACTTGAATGACTTCTTTTTAGCATTTCTTCCTAGGAAGCAAGTATATCTATTTAACAACATAGAAAGAAGAATTTTACAGTAAGGAATCTGATGACATGAAAGAGATGAAATTTTAAATGTAAGGAGAGATTTTCATAGAGTTTCCACTCTTATGGAGCTTTTATCCTAGTTCGTTTGAGCATAACATCTCATTTATAGATGGTCTTCCTTAGTGACCATTTCCATTAATCAAATCTCTAAGTGACATGTGCTGATCATCCATTTGTATCTTGGAAAAGTAGTCTAGAAGAGTAGCCTATCTGTTTAGAACTTTTGCAGAAGCCATTGTAACTTGAGGTTCTTATATCCCTTCAAAACTACTCTTACTTTTTGACGTAGTTTCGGACTCTTTCTTCTACAAGTTAGGGCTTGACCACAATGGCAGAAAAGATGACTCACCAATATGAATTGAGTTTGACTTTAAATTTGAATTTCAAAAATTCAAATCTCCTCCTTTTCTAGTAACGTCATGTTCACACTGAAGTGAGATTTTTGAAGTGCGAAATCAGTTCCTTGATAATTCTTGGTCTTCTTGTCTTCAATCAGAGCTTGTTGATGAACAAAACATTATTAGTGTGATATCGAAAATAGTAGAACACTTTGGCTTCATTGATTTATTGATATTTCTTTTTCAAGGTGTACTTTCTGAAGTCCAAAAGTTTAGTTTCTTGTATTGGTTGCTTTCATATCATTAGACATTTTAAGCTAGTATTTGGGCATAATTATCATTTTAGTTCATATCTCTTAAAATGAGATAAAGCATGTTTGCACATGTAAAGTTAAATTATTCTGCTTAACAAGCATTGTTATGCTAACGATAGATCTGTTTGCTAACACAAGAAACTCAGATAAATGTTAGTAATTCTTCAAAGTATTTTCTTTAATTGATTTTATTGTCATTCAAAGCATATTTCATTAAAGCCTTCAAGAATGGTTTAGAGCTAACAATTTCCCCCTTTTTAATGATGACAAACCAATTTGAAGAAAATCTTTTGAAGAGATATTGAAAGAATTACGTTGAAAGTATAGCGTGATAATTAAAATTCTTTCAACTTATCACATAAAGTGATTTTCAGGAAGTTCTTTTCTTAAGGCATGATAAAAACGTTTTATAGCCTTAAATGACTTAAATCATAGATGTTGCTATTTTTCATGAAGTTTTGAACCAACATAGAATACTCTTTGAAAGATATCAAGCATGTGTATAAAAGGAATGATCGTTAAGCCTAAACAACTTGATTTTCAGTCATAGAAAAACTTTTTGAAGATTCAATTGCTTGAATAACTAACAAGTAATACTTGTGATATTTCCTCCTCCCCTGCTGAAACTTCTTCTTCAATTTCTCAAAGAGATTTTCTTTCATTTCACTCTCAAGAAACCAAGTTCTCTTCCTTCCTCCAAACCACAGGAGGTAGGGAGTCGTCTTTACGCTCTTTCTATGCTTTGCTAAGTGTTGTTCTTGGTTTAAAATGATGATTTCATGGACTTTTTCTAGCTTTTCCATTCCGTTTCTTCTTTCTTTTCCTTTGAACATTTCGGCCATAATGTAACACCCTCCAAATTACCACATTTATCGAGTATGGATATAGTAATTAGTAGAGTATTACTTAAGTTAGGATCTATACTAGTTGAAATAATCCAATGACACGAAATGCCGCAATACATATGCTATCATAACGAAATTTACATATAAGGGTATAATGTCCAGTCACTATATATATATACATATTAAGGGCAAGACTAACAAAATGACCCCCGAAAGACAGGACTCGATGTAACAAGGCTAATCCCCCTACCTTATACCTAACCTACTCAAACACCCGCCGACAAAACGGCATATGCACATATACAATAGAGCAAAAGAAAACTAAAAGTACATTTAGCCGTAGGTAGGTAAGGTCCTAACACTATCCTATGTCTATGTACAATGCATCCGTCTCTAGAGGTCTCTACTCCTGCAGGAAGCCATTGGCCATCGAGCGATGACCTCTCCTCCATCCGGGCACCGGGTCTCGAGAGGATCTGGTCAAGACAAGGAGGATGACGAAACGGTGCCGTCTGGGATACACGGGTGGAGCGAGGGGGATCTCAAACACTACAAGATGGGCCATGTGAGGGGCACACCGTCATAAGGAAAGCTGGTTGAAGTCAAGCTTAGAATCCGAGGTACTCAAGGAGCGATCAAAGAACATATAGATCCAACTGGAATAACCAACGCGTACATAAGTCTAATGCCAGATCATATTGCCACACCCACTGTGGCGAATCACAGAAAAACATGTAGGGACGGCATTGCGAATTGAACAATAAAATACATACAACTGAGGGGTGAGAATAATATAAAATTCTCAGGAGGGTAGTTTCCCCCATATACAATATACAACAGGAATAAGCAAATCATGCATACAGTATTCATATAAACACCTACAGAATCTTGAAACCCGTAGGCCGGGAACTAGGACAGTATCAATAATCAATCGAGTAATAATATGCATAATCAAACTCCATTTCTCATGTCCTTCTCAATTTTCTCAACATAGGGAAGGCTTATTCTCACAGAGAGATACATTCACAATTCACAATTTCACAGAGGACCATAGACTGCTAGGACATGAGCTCATTCCTATTCGAGATTATTGAACTTCATTTTTTTCCATTTCGGATCACTCAGATGTCTATGCCTAGCCGAAATTGTCTATCGACTCACAACTTTTCTCAGGGAAGTCCTTCTTTTTGCCTTCCCTCTCAACTCTTTCTAAGCCTTGTTTCTCTTTTCCCCATATGTCTATACACAGTAAGATATGCACATACTAACATAGAATTTCAGCCATTTTCACATCTCATTATTCTGGCAGAATTGAAGTTCTAGGCACAACAATTGGTTACCATACCAAACAACCATTCCACCCTTAAGGAAAATTTCACATGACACTTCAATGTGTCTAAAACAACCTGTAAAAATTTCAGGGCAATCAGAGTTATATAGCCACTTCCATAAAATAGGCAAGTCTGGTGGTCAGAAGTCACAAATTCATAGTCCAGACTTGTGTTCTCAGAATATTTAACCCTAGAATTCGATGGAATCAAGGTACAAGAAAATTCACAGCGGTATTTCAACATGTTATTAGTCTTGTGTAAAAATTTCAGGAGATATCTCAATCAATTGCTATGATTAAAAATTCGGGCAAGTTTGTTACTTCAGTATCAATAGTTTAGACAGCAGCAGTTACAATTCGGTTCCTAATTTTTTTGAGGCATCAAACCTTAAAATTAACCCCCAAGAAAATTCGTATATTTAGTTTAAGGGCTTAACTACAACATATAATTTTCATGGCTCATGAAACCACCCACAAATTTTCCAGAAAATTCATGAGAAATTCTGATTACAGAACAGAAATCAGTCCAGCAACCTAGTTCCAATTTCACTTGAGAGAAAACCCATTTTAAAACCATCCAAACACAACACAAAAATTCATACATCAATATCAATATGTTAAACATCAGAATCATCAAAATTTTCGGAATTAGAGCAAGCCAAAACAGAATTGAAAAATTCCACAAGAAAGGCAGCAGAAAACCCTACTCTTGAAGGTGCAGCAAGTCTCTATCTCTAGCTTGTTTTAAGTTGTGATTTCTTCACAACCAAAACTCCCCACACAACCTCAAACCCTCCTCTGATCACTGATGGATGTGCAAGAAGGATAGGGTTCTTGAAATTTCAATCGGTTATAATTGTAGAGGTGGAAGTGTAGATCAATTTTTGTGAAGGAAGATTTGGGTTTTGATGATTCTAAGCTAGGGTTTTTGTGAGATGAACACAAGGTGAAGCTCTTGGCTATGGAGGACTTCCAAGCTCTCTGATTTCTCCTTGAAATGGCCGATATGAGCATGGCTTGGTAAAGAAGATCAAGTGACTAAGCTTGTCATAAATGCAAGGCAAGATATTTGTAGAAAATCATGATGAATTTGGTGACTAGGCTATGATGGATGGCTAGGATTTGATCTTGGATTCCAAGATTGAACCTAGCCTTCCACTTGTCTTAATTTGGGGATATTATTTAGTTGTAGTGATGGAAATGTCTTTCGATGTTAAAAACCATACACCGAAATCCTACCGAACGGGTAAACGCCGTGTCTCACCTAACCGATATTACCCAAAATTTAATTCTAGGTATATTATCGTTCCCACACATTCCTAATCTTATTTTCATATTTTCTTAACTTTGGGCACTCAGGTCCTTAATCCCAGCTTCTTCCGAGGCCCTCGCCCGCCAAGTACTATTCACATTTTTTTTTTGTACTCTCATGGAGTCATTCTCATCACAATTGTTCCTGTCAGAATTCTAATATTCCTATTAAGTTTTCCTCAATTAATATCTGAAGAAAACTAGGATGTTACACATAAGGCCTATATGGGAATATGATGATAGCTTGATGATGAGGACCTTGAGTGTTGGTTGTAAATCCATAACAAGTTAGGCCTTGAAAGCTTGAAAATTCCACTTGATGCAAAACTTTAAAGAATAATGTTTTTATGATGTAAAAATAAAGATCTTGAGTTTAGACTTGAAAGATGTATTTTTCACTTTGTCTTGCTAAGATATATTGGGTTGAATTTATGTTTCTCTAAAGTCTTGGAGGAGCTCTAGTAAAGAAATAAAATGAACTTGCATCCATGTTTAAGTTTATGCCTTGCATAACCATATTTACTTTCTATGTCATCACTAAATTCTCAGAATGAATAAATGAACTTGCATTCTCATGTTTAAATTTCCAAGCTTGCATTTCATGTTTATGTTTCAAGTTGTCACTTAATCTTCAAAGATAATAAAGATGATGCATCTCATATTTATTTTATGCTCTCACTTTATTTTATAATGGCTAAAAGAATCAATGTATGGCATGTTTATTTTATGTCATAACTTAAAGATCCTAGAGCTCAAAGACTCGCCAGAGTATCACAAACAAAGTTGGAACCATAGTAATAAGAACTCTAAAGCTCACTATTTTATAATAACCCCAGGTTCCTGGAGACTTTGATGATGACACCAGAAGGAGATACTTACCGAGAATTCCTTAGCAAGATTCTCACTCCCTTCTTTATTTCCGTCATTGTCTTCAGAGACTCGATGGCGACATTCGTCCTATATGTTGATACCCCACATGGGAATTTCACTACGACCCTTGAGCATCGCTCTGATCACTTTGAAAGGTGCAATTTTGTTTTGTTTTCGTAGGACATCCATTTGCACACCCCGTTCCCAGCTATCGTTTTTCCCATCTTCTCCGTATGGTGACAAAATTTTTTGAGCACGCCCGTCCACATGATGAAAGGATGCTACGTCTTACTCTGCCGTCATCCCTGCCCTCATGATATTCCCATTATGTCCCTCAAACGAGGTATTTGAGATACCCATTAGAGGATACCCATACTCATGTATATTCAGAGCTCGCTCTTACTCCTCGCCAAGTGGAGTGAGGAACTATGGTGCAGCTGAGATTGGCACGAGACCATTCCATGCCCCGAGCTCCAGGAGGACATTCCGCCCGTCCCTAAAGAATTCCTAGGAGATAGGATATATCCACCATTCAGGGCATGGCCATAGAAAGTTCTTAATAGATTTGAGCGTGATCATATACCCTGGTTTTAGGATAGCTCTCCGTTTTTTAAGGTTATTTACTTTAAGTGCATGTGTTGTCTTATGTATTCTAGTTTGATGTATTTGTTTAAGAGAATGTATGAGTGAGGTTATTATGTATGATGTATTATGTGTGCTTACTGGATGCTATATTATGGAGCCAATATATTATGATGTGATGTTTGGTCTTATGTGTCTTTTAAATTTTGCTAAATCATTTAGTTAAGCACAGCCATATTTCAATTATGTTTTAAAGAAAAAAAAATGGCTCGGATTTCACTAAGTATTTTCAAAGCATGATTAAGGAACTGAAGCAAAGAGTAAAGTCTAGCAACAACGATACCGCCTAGGTGTATCGGGTTAATTATAAGGGTGTTACAATATGAAACTAGTATAAACATTATATGACATGTAAGCGCAATACACTTTAGAGTTTTTAAGCTCACAAATTGATCTTAGTTGTATTAAAGCATGTAGTGAGCAATTTTTTGAAGCCCGTTAGAAAACTTACACAACTATATTTTGATCAAGTTATACAAGGTTTTTGAGAACTTCTCATATGTGTGTTAGAGAAAGTGTTTTATAAAAACAACATTTTAAGCATGTCATACATATCGAAACACATCAGAGAGATACGAATATCAAAGCAACAAAAGAAAGATTTTGCGCTTTAAAAGATACTTGTTAGTGCTAATCACAAATACATATACGAGCTAAATATCCTAGCATTCTAATAAATAAGCAAATCAGAGCACACACATCAGAGATAAGAAGCAAACATCTACCATATGATATATGATTAGCTAAGCATAAGTAGGCATAGATATGTATATGTATTAGAGTCAAACGATAGAGATGAAAGAATATGTATCTTTAGCAAAAGAATATGCATGCTGAAAATTTCTAGCTCCCTCCTCATAGGCTCCCTTGAATTTCATAGCACTCTTTTTCTTCATTCTTCTTTCTCCTTCGTCATTAGGAAAAAGGGTGTGTAGGAAACCAAGAGCACCATCTTCAACCTCAGCGTCTCAATTATTGTAAAATTTCTTGATTGGTCTGAAGATTGAAGGTTTAGTTCTTCATTTTGTTTGAGCTAGGTGCCATGCTCTATAATAGTTGCCTTAAGCCTATCCTATCTGAGGCTCTTTCTCTTAGATGTCATAGGATAATCTGTAGAATTGAGAGCTTGTTGGAATCTTGGTTGAGAACGAAGATGGTAAGTTAATGGGTTTAGAGCAACTTTCGGGAGAAGGTTAAGGAATGTTGGGGTATGGTTTCCTAGACTTAGGCCATTCCAGCGCTGTGTTTTAGCATGTGCATAGGAGGAGGTGGATTGGATGGCATGACAGAAATTAGAGGTGACAGGAGTAGCAACACTTTCAAGCATCTAAGCCGATGTAGAAGCAGGTGCTTCTTCACCAAGAAGAACATCGCTTCTTATGTTCTATCCTTTCTTCTTCCATCTGAGTGATGTGAATAAAAAGAAGAGGTTGAGGCACCATTAGGATTATAGAGGATTCTAGTTCATGGTCCTCTTTGCGGCTCTTCAATGATGGGCTCCATTAAGACCTTCAACCATGGGTCTAGGTATGATGTAGCACTTAGCTAGCCTTCTCACTACTAGCAGGCTTTTTCTTCTTCAAATAAAGATGCTCCTGCTTATTCTTCTTCTTTTGCCACTTTCTCTTTATCTTCAGAGTGGGTAAAATACTTGATAGCCAGCCTCTTCATATTTTGTGACTTCCTTCTTCAATATGGAGATTCTTGATTCATGTATAGGCATCCGCTTGCACTTGAGTCAAACATCTTTCCTAATAATGACTTTCACTAGTTTGTCTACTATCTGAGTTTCTTGTGGCAAGACTCTTGTTTTCTTTTGTCCTTCTTTCTTGACCCTGAGGATGTAAATTAGATTCTTCCTCTTCTCAGTCCAAGCTTCACTTTCTAGGAGAATTAATTTTTCTTTTCGTTGGCCATCTCCATTAGAGACTCAGTCTCCTTGTGGGCTTTTTTGGCTTGATCTCCTTTTGTTCTCAGACCTCGCCTTATTAGTTTAGATCCTATGATGGTGGACTTCTTCCTTGAGGTTTTGAAAGAGGAAGGTGTGAATATAGTTCCTTCCATGACTTCATACCATTATGTGACAAGAGGAAACCTCATGTGTTGGAAGAGTCATGTGGCAGCATTCCATATGGGACACTTGTTGTGTCTCCATTTTTCTTTCGAGGTGGCACTGATCATGTAGTCCAGGATGAGTCTTGGAAAGCTCACTTTGCTCTTTGCCATCAACATATAGTAGCATGAAGTCCATGCTAACTAGCACATCTGTGCTTCCTAGATGGGGTATAATGAGAATGTACCACGTATATACTTTCCTAGCCCTAGCACCTAGCATGGTAGTAGTGATTTCATTCACCTTGTGAAAATGGAATAGATGAGATACCTAGACATGTCACTTTCATTTACCCCTTTGGAGTAAGCCCAATTTGGTGAAGGTCTATGATTCTAGCATTTGGTGCCTTGGTAATTTTAGAGAGCCCTAAAGGAGTGATCTTGATGGAACAATCTCTGATTATAGATTTTAAGGAAGAAGATGTTTCCTTCCAGATGGGAGTAGAAGGGTAACCAGTCTTGGGAAGACTCATTCATTTATCTAGAAATTCTTCCCATTTTTTAAATGAAAATACTTTATCAAGAATGGCTATTTCTTCACGAAGATCCTTTCACAAAGACTTCCCTAGTGCCATTTTTCTTGATGCGAAGTCATTTTTGTAGTGATCTTGCATTGTGGATCATCATACATGTGAAAAGAAACTATCTCTTAGGCAGATTAGTCGCATTTTTTCTTTTCAGCCATTGTAAAGAAGTTTGTGTGTGAGGTAGAAGAAAGATTGAGCTTTAAAGATGTTAAGAGGTAAGGAATGGAAGGAGTTTGTGAGAAAAGAGAGCGTTTAGGTTGTAGGATGAGAGTTTGAGAAGATGATGAATAGTTTCAGAGAAGGTTTGAGAGTGAGGGAATATGAAATGGTTGATGAAGCGTGTGGTGGAAGATGATGGCTAAAGAATGATGTGTATGGAGCATTGGGAGGTTCTTTATGTGATGGGACATGGCGAATTGAAAGTGAAGTGACGTCTGAGAGAAACTTAGAAGAGTGGGAATTATCCTGCCTTTTTCATCATTCTTAAGATAGTGGTTTCTGACTCTTGAGAGCACTTTCTGAAAAGGCTTTCTTTCTGAGCTTTACTATTCACTTTCTAACCAATTGAAGACTCACCACATACTCAACATAAGCTCATCTTCATATACTGAATCTATGACCTCATATATTCTTAATTTTCTGATGCTCATCTCTTCTTTCTAGTCATCTATCTTCTTTCTAATCAACCCATCTTCTTTCTAAACTTGTAGACTTGGAATTTTGATCTTTAATTTATACTTGGTCTTGCAAGACTTTCTTCTTTTAGGCTTTAGCTTGGGAGTTATGAGAGAGAGAGAGTATCCAAAGATGGTTTGTGCATGAATGCTTATACAAATTTAAAAAAAAAACTTAAGTCTAAAAGCTTTTTCAAGATACAAAACCGATCTTCAGCTAATGGTTTTGTGAATATATCTGACACTTGGTCTTCGATATTCACAAACATTTACTCAATATCTCCTTTTTGAACATGATCACGGATAAAATGATGTTTAACATCAATGTGCTTGGATCTAAAGTGCTAGATAGGATTTTTAGCAAGATTAATAGCACTAGTATTATCACAGGAGATAGGAATTTTGGAATAAGTCAAGTGATAATCTTCCAACCGGTTCCTTATCCACAGATCTGGGTGCAACAATTTACAACAGCTACATATTCAGCTTCAGGTAGAGAGAGCAATTGTATGATGTTTTTTGCATGACCATGTGATTAGGCTTTTTCCAAAGAAATAGTAGCAACCATTGGTGCTTTTTCTTTCAACTATATCTCCAAAGAAGTCAGCATCACAATAACCTACAATTTAACAAGAAGTACCCTTCTCATAGCATAAGCCAAGATTAGTAGTACCTGATAAATATTGAAGGATTCTCTTAACAGCATTTAAGTGTGATTGCTTTGGGTTTGATTGAAATCTAGCACAAATTCCCATATTTAATCGAATGTCTAGTCTACTTAGCTATAAGGTAAGGAGTGAACCAATCATTCCACAATAATTACTTTCTGAAACTTTGTCATCATTCTCATCAACATCAATGATTTGAGAAGGATGCATGGGTGCTTATTAGTTTAGCTTGATCCATATTAAATTTTTTAAAAAGCTCATTTCTATATTTTTCTTGATGGATCAAGATTCCTTCCTTTTGTTTTATTTGCAATCCTAAGAAGAATTTGAGTTCACCCATCATATTCATCTCAAATTCACTCTGCATTAATTTTGAAAACTTTACACAGAGAGAATGATCAGTAGCATCAAATATGATGACATCAACATATATTTAGACAATCAAAAAGTTATTATCTTGTTCAGGAGTAAAAAAGTAGTATCAACTTTACTTCTCTTGAACTCATTCTCCAACAAAAAGGTACTCAGCCTATTATACCAACTCGAGGAGCTTGTTTCAAACTATTAAGAGCTTTTGTAACACCCTAATATTTAACCCAACACGCCTAGGACGTATCAAGATTAATTATTAGTTATTACTTCTCTTTAAATTCATTTACAAAATACTTAGCGGAAATTACAGGTAAATTTTTTTTGAAATGAATCATGTAAAACAAAGTGCGAGCCTTTGTGTGTAACGTAAATATAGCATGAAGTGGAAGAATAAATAAATCATACAGAATGTAAGCATTAAAGAACACATCAATCATGAACATCATTCTTCATCACATTAGTTAACATAGTTTAGTACATGATCACTAAGTTACAACGGAAAGCATAGAGTCTTACCCATATAAGTGGGAGAGCTTGCAGGACAACAAGAGAAATAAGAAACATAACAACGAATACATGAAACGGCCCAAGATACTCCTAATCTAGGACTACTCCCTCCCTCAAACTATGGATGGCGCTCTCCTCGTCCCTCCTGGCACATACCTAATAAACTAGGCAAGCTCCTCTGTGTAACACCCTCCTAACCACTCTGGACTACTCGAAGAGGAGCATCGTAATTAGGAGAGTATTACTCCCTGATTATACTATAGGCTAATCGAGATATAAACAATTAACATAAAATAAAATAAAAACATAAGGTACAGCAACCACCAAAGCTCCACTATATACATATATTTTGTACACAACTATCTGGACATATGCGCAACCAGGAGATAAGTTAGAGCACCTACGATGCTACATAGGGACTTTTATCCAAAAGACCTATCGATAACATAAAGCCTAGCCTACTCATATTAAGATCCAGCAAAAATCGTATACACATAAAATGGATCTTATAACTTCAAATAGAATAGCCTGGAGGCTTGCACGGTCCCATCACTACACTGCAACTACATACAAGTCAAAAGTCCCTATAGGTCTAGCATCCTCCTAGGCAAAACCGTTGGCCATCGGGATGATGGCCTCACCTCCATCCTGGCGTGGACCCTCCGATGGGTCTGAATCCGAGGAGGATGAAGAAGGTCCATCTCCAGGAGGGGGCATAGGTGGTGAGCAGGAGGTATGAACACAGCTGGGTGTGCCAGGTGAAGGGGCACACCATCAAAAGGAAAACCTGGGTCGAACTCTGGAGTGAAACGAAGCTACTAAAGGAACGAGTGAAGAAAATATACGCTCGGATTGGAATACGCTACTACATACAGCGAATCCAACTCGCGTCATAATGCCACCTCCACTCCGCCGAATCAAGAAAGAAGATCATGGTCGGCATCTGTGGATCTGAGCACAATACAACATACATGCACATAGGGATGAGAATATTATAAAATTCTCAGTAGGAAATCCCGTTAGCATAGATAGGCCTAATTAATAAGGTCATTCATGTAAGTAATATTATATTAGGTCCCATACAAAAATGCTGATAAAATTAGCAATAATAATCGTACATATCATCTTATAAATAACCAACTTAATTTCATACTGTTACCTCTTTTCTTTCATATAGGGAAGGCTTGATTTCACATTAGTAACATCTGCAGTGGATAATTTTATAAAGGACAATAGACTGTTAGGACATGAGCTCATTCCTATTCGTGATCATCGACTTCATTTTTTTTTCACCTCCGAATCACACACAGTTCTATTCCTAGCCGATACGTCTATCGACTCATACCATTCTTAGGGAAGTTCTTATTTTTGCCTTCCCTCTTTAACTCATATAAGCCTTGTTTGTTTTCCCATAGGTTAAAACATGCCCAGTTAGGAGTTATAGATTCTCTTTTGTCATGTTACCATATCATGTATTTCTCTTTTTACAAGGCATGGCATACATCACTCAGAGGCATTCAATCACATTAGGGTCTCATTTATATCTCTTAAATAACTCTTTAAAGTAACTATCATGCATGAATATAATTTATGCCTGGGCTAAGTGTCATTTTATCATCATTTTAGTGCAGTTCTACCATTTCAGCACTTGGGCTGATTCACTATGCTAATAGTAGCATTTTATTTCTATATCAAATGGCCAATTCATATGCCAAAAAATTCTCACTGATACTCCCAAATGTCTAGAATAACCTGTAAAAATTTCAGGACAAGTAGAGTTCTCTAGCTACTTTAGTAAATTGCACAAATTTAGTGGTCAGGGACCCCAAATTCACAGACCAGACCCGGATTCTTAGAATTTTTAACCCTATCAAATGATTGAATTAGTGCACAATAAAATTCACAATGATACCTCAATATGTTATTAACTTCAGGTAAAAATTTCAAGGATTCATTCAATCATTTACTATGATAATAAAATCGGACAACTTTATTGCTTCAGTTTCAACAACTTAGGCAGCACCAGTCACAATTCGGTTCTTAATTTTTTTGAAGTAGTAAACTTAAAAGTTAACACCCAATAAAATTCATGTAGTTAGTTTAAGGTGTTTTATTCAACATATAATTTTTATAGCTTATGAAAACACCCACAAATATATCAGAAAATTCGTGCATAATTGCTGCTTGCAGGACAGCCTGAACTCCAGCAGCCTAGTCCAGATTTCCTCTAGTGAAAACCCCTTTTTAACACCATCCAAACCCACCACCAAAATTCACACATCAATAACAATATATCATCAACCACATACCATCAAAATTTCGAAGTAAAACCAGTCAGAACAGATTAGCAAAATTTTCAAGAGAAAGAACTATGAAAAACCCTACACTTGAAGGCTAGTCTATCTTTGTCTCTAGCTTGTTTCAAGATGAGAGTCCTCCACTCCAAGACTCCCAAAACACCTTCAAAACCTCCTCTGATCAGTGATGGATGAGGTGAATATGATGAGGTTTGGAAATTCTAATCGGTTGGATTGGTAGAGATTGAAGTGTAGATCAATTTTAGTGAAGGAAGGTTTATGTTTTAATGGCTCTAAGCTAGGGCTTTTGGAATTTGAAAGCCAATTCAAGCTCTTGGCTATGGAGGAACCATCTTCTTCTTCTTCCTTCTGAAGTGGCCAAAGGTGTGGCTTCTTAAAGAAGCCTTGGTTCATGTTTATCTCTTAAGTGATGATGTCATAATGTTATGTAATAGTCTAGGATAGTTTCTAATCTTTAAAGATAAAAAGGATGGCTATGATTCAATTTTAAAATTCAAAATTGAATCTTAGCCATTCATGTAATGTAAAAAGATAAGGTTAATCATTTTGTAAAGGTTAAATTAGCTTTGGTGTTAGAAACGCATATTGAAATTTCACCGAACGGGTGAAATACCGTACCCGGTAGTCAAATATTACCCAAAAGTAATTCTAAGCATGAAATTTTCATTTCTAAGTATTTCTAACCTCATCCCCATATTTTCAAAATTTCGGCACCTTGTCCCTAATCTAGGGTTTCGGCGTCCAGAGGCCTGGGCCCGCAAAACACTATTCATATTTTTTTTTTATAAAAACATTGAATCACTCTCATCATTTCTACGTTATTGGATTTTGAAAATTCCAACTAATAAAGCTTAATTTAAATTTTATTTATTTATTTTTTATATGTATATATATATCTTGGATGTTACATTTCCACCCACCTAAAAAAAATTTTGCCCTCAAAATTTCATACCTGGAAACGATGATCTTTCCTCATGTTTGCCTCTAATTCCCATGTGTATTCTTCATTTCCTGGTCACCCCAAGCCACTTTTACTAGATGCACAGGCTTCGTTCTAAGTAGCTTGACTTCTCTATCAACGATCTGAATATAAGGGGCTTGAAATGTCAAGTCATCCTTAACCTATGGACTCAAGTTCTATAACATGGTTTGGGTCCGATGATAACCTCTAAGTTGGGAGACATGAAAGACATTGTGAAGGTTAGATAGATGTGGGGGTAAAGCTATTTGGTAGGATGACCCATTCGTTTAAGAATTTGAAAAGGCCCAATGAATGGGTGAAGCTTCTTAACTCTTAGTGCTCTCCCTATCCCGTAGTGCGTAACCTTTAGGAATACATGTTCTCCCTCCTGAAACTCTAAAGGTTTCCTCAAATATCCGTAGCTCTTTGACGACTCTTGAGAAGATTTTACTTTTGATTTTCTGAATTTGCTCTGTCGTCTGGTTCACCAAATCGGTTCAACAACCCTCCTCCTAAGTCGTACCAACATAACGGAGATTGACATTTTCGTCCATATAAAGCTTCATACGGGCCATGCCAATACTAGCGTGATGGCTATTATTGTAAGCAAATTCCACCAATGGAAGCAACTTATCCCAACTTCCTTTCTCTCGATCACACATGCCCTTAGCATATCTTCTAGGGTTTGTATGGTACGTTCTGTTTTGTCCCCATTGAGGATGATAGGCCGTACTTAAACAAAGTTTGGTTCCAAAAGCCTTTTGGAAAGCTCCCCAAAATCTTGAAGTAAATCTCTGGTCCTCAGAAACTATTGAAGAAGGAATACCATGTAATCTCACGATTTCTTGGATGTACAAGGAAGCTAATTTATCTAAGGGATAACTAGCTTTAATGGGTAAAAAGTGAGCAGATTTGGTTAATCTATCCACTATCACCCATATAGCATCACAACCCGATGACGTCCTTGGCAAACCCATTACGAAATCCATGGAGATACTTTCCCATTTCCATTCCGATTTCTAAGGGTTGTAAGGTCCAGCTGGCTTTTGATGTTCTATTTTAATCCTCTGACAAGTTAGGCACTTTCTAATAAACTCTACTATGTCTCTTCATCCAACCAAAACATCTTCTTGAGGTCTCATACATTTTACTAATCCCAGGGTGTATGGTGAATTCGCCCCTATGAGCCTCCTTTAAAATTTCATCTTGAGATTACCACTTCAGGTACACACACTACCCTTGTACCTCCATATACCTTGCTGGTCTTGAGTAAATCCTAGTAACCTCTTTGCTTGGATAGACTTCAAAATCTCCTGAAATCCTAAATCTTCATGTTGTGCAGCCAAAATTCGCTCTTTAAACTCACTTGTTACCTTTATTTGTCCTAACATAACACCCTGAGGGTCAGGACATATCCAAACTAAGCTTTTTAAAGCTTTCCACCAATTCCGTCTCTTTAATCATCAAACATGCTACACTTAAGGTTTTCCTAGGCGTAAGGAACAACATTCGCCTTACCCGGATGGTAATTCAAACTGAACTCATAATCCTTAAGGAACTCCATCCATCTCCTTTGTCTCATTTAATTCTTTCTAGTCAAAAAGATATTTTAAACTTTTGTGGTCAAAAACATTGAACCGCACACCATATAGATGGTGTCGCCAGATCTTTAGAGCAAAGACCAGACTGCAAGTTCTAGATCGTGTGTTGGATAGCTTACTTCATGGGTTTCAGCTTGAGAAGCGTAAGTGACTACGTTTCGGTTCTGCATTAACACACATCCTAAACCTTCCTGAAGCATCACAATAGACCTCGAAGGGTTCATGAGGATCGGGTACTAAAACTGGGCCATGGTCAACCTTTGCTTCAACTCTTGGAAACTATTTTCACATTCCGTGCCACTTGAAGGGTGTCTTTCGGTCAACTTAGTAAAGGTAGGGCTATCTGAGAAGCCCATAAAAAACGTCTATAGTATCCTGAACCAAGGAAACTTCAAATCTAATCACTGTTGTTGGTCGATCCCAATGAAGTACTCATTCCACCTTCCTGGGATCTACGAGATTCCCCCTTGTGACACTATATGACCTAAGAACTTAACTTCTTCCATCCAGAATTCACACTTTGACAACTTGGCATACAATTTCCTTTCTCTTAGGATTTGTAACACAATCCGATGCTTGGCATGCTCTTCCTCAGTCCTTGAATAGATAAGTATGTCGTCTATAAAGACAACCACAAATTTATCCAAGTAAGGGCGAAAATTCGGTTCATATAGTCCATAAATACAGGAGTATTGGTTAATCCAAACGACATCACCCTATACTCATAATGTCCATATCGAGTCCTAAAAGCATTTGGGAATGTCCTCATCCCGAACTTGAATCTTGATGGTAACCTGATCAAGATCGATCTTTAGAAGAATACTTGCCCCTCCAATTGATCCATGAGGTCGTCGATCCTTGGCAAAGGGTATTTGTTCTTGATTGTCACCTTATTCAACTGCCTATAATCCACACAAAGTCTCATACCTCCATCCTTTTTCTTTACCAGGAAGAACAGGGGCTCCCCATGGAGAGGCACTTGGTCTAATGAAATGTTTTCCCAACAACTCTTCAATCTGTGACTTTAATTCCTTCAACTCTAAAGGGGACATCCTATAAGGGGAAATTGAAATAGGACCATTCCTGGAATCAATTCAATGGAGAATTCAATTTCTCTTTCAGGAGGAAATTCTGGGATATCCTAAAAGACATCTGGATATTCTCTCACCACTGGATTCCACTCAACTCATGATCACCTTCAGCTTCACTAGCTGAGAGGAGAACATTTCCGTCCACCTTACTAGAGTTAGGTGTCACTAGGTCTAAGTAAAAAGAAAAAGGGATCACGGGGTAGAAAGTGAGGTAGAAAGAAACATAGCAACTCTATTTGGGCAATGTAAAAGAACATCATTGGGTACTAGCCAATCCATACCTAAGATTACATCTAAGTCCACAAGGGAAACAAACCAGGTTAGCAATAAATCTCCTGTACCTATCTGAAGAGGAAGATTCATGCATGCATAACAAGTTCTAATAGGACAGGCAATAAAGTAGAGATTCAAAAAGATCATAAGGCAATAGAACAGATAATTGTAACTCTTGTACACAGTCATGGGAGATGAAAGAATGAGTGGCACCCGAATCATAAGTATACCTAGGATATTACCATTTGTAACACCCTAATAATTAACCCAATACACCTAGGCGTCTGTTAATTACTAGACTTTACTCTTTTTTCAGTTCCTTAATCATGCTTTGAAAATACTTAGTGAAATTACGAGCCATTTTTTTTTAAACATAATTGAAAACGTGAGCGCGCTAACGTGAAAGATTTAGCAAAATTTAAAAGACACATAGGAATTTACAAACATCACATCATAATATATTGGCTCCATCATACAGCATCCATAATTACATATCATATAATATTTTGCCTACCAACAGAATAAGACTAAGTGTAGGCAATCTAATAAAACATAAATAATATATGGATGGAAGGACATCCATTAATGGCACCTAGTAATAACACTCCAGGGATAGGGATAGATATCTGAAATATACGAGTGAAACTAGTAGGATTCAAGTTCAGCTACCCTGAGAGCCTCAATGTGATTCACGAACGCTTCCTTCCTTTCTGAAGACGAGATGGAAAGAAAAATAGAGGAGTGAGAAACTTATAAAAGAATCTCAGTAGGGTACTCACCTCATGATGCATTGTGTCATCATCATCGTCCCCAGGAACCTCTGGGTTATTATGAAATAGTGAGCATGCTAAGATTGATTTATTAAGTTCGAAAATATACTTTACCGAGGTTCGTCCCTTTTAATCATGCGTCTTATAATGCATCATAAACTTAGCATGTCATGTTTATAATGAACTTTTCCTTTCATATATAATAACATAGTTATGCATAAAATCACATCATATTCCTCATCATCATTTCATAATACTATGCATAGCAGAATATCATATTTCTCATCATCATCTCATAAATACTATGCATAGCAGAACATCATATTCACATAATGCATTTACTTAGTTTCTTAGGTGACTTAAAGTTACTTTCATCATCATTTTCCTGGGCCACCCTATACTCCACCCTTTTGGGAGTAATCTAGGTTATGAGCTCATACCTTGCTAGTCGTCACCAGCACATACTTATCCCTTTTGATAAGTAAAAATTCCGTCTCTACCCTTTTGAGAGAAAGACTGGGGGCAAGAATCACCTTTCACCGCCTATAGTTTGATTGGTCCAAAGGATCATTTTCTCATATATTTTGAGTCACCTTTAAGTCTTTGCATGTTATATCATAATACAATTCTTCATTCATAATCATCATAACATTTTCTCATTTATAGTCTTATGCCGAAATAATATATACCAACTGTAATCATGCATCTAGGAGATTCCCAGGAAAGAGAGGTGGGTCACAATGGACACGCTTAAATACCAAATCTTTCCTTAGCCAGAATCTTTCCAAATTGCACTCTTACAGGAATACACTTTCTTCCAGGAATAAAATATGTCTTTATTTCATGCATAAGTTTTCATTGTTTGCAACAACAACTATAACATACAAACCAGGGAATCAATCAATGACACCAAATTCTTAATAAGCATCAAATCACATTTTAAGTACACATAAATTACTAGCTTCCCATAAAATTCTTACAAAGTTTTAAAACTCTTTTAGAACTAATTCCTTTTGTTAAACTTGAAAGAAGTCATAGGACTTTAGGCCTAAATTAACCATGGGACCGATTTATAACTTGAAAGAATGTTCATAATTAAATCTTTCACTTAAGATAAAAGGAGCAAGTCTTGAGCTTTAGAGATTTAGGTGACATCTTTGAATTATTACCATGCTATGCAACCTTATTTTAATCTTATCTTTATAAGGTGATAGCTTGGAATTATAAACATGATATGCAATTCCATTTCTTTATCTTTAAGATTTAAGGTGATAACTTGAAAATTAAACATGATGCAAGAACTTGTAATATAAACATGATGCAAGAAACTGGAGCGTAACGCATAGGACCAGGAGAGGGAGAAGGCTTAAGCAAAGCGCGTAGTCCGCATAGGACCGTGAGGGGATGAGAATTACATTTTTTTTTAAGCTCCAATTCTCAAGACTTCTTAAAGAATAAATTCTTTAACTCCAATTATCTCATTTCTTCGCTTATGATTCATAAGCAAGTCTTTGAGCTCTAGGATTTTTAGGTGATGACATAAAATAAACATGCCATGCATTGACTCTTTTAGCCATTATAAAATAAAGTGAGAGCATAAAATAAACATGAGATGCAACTTCTTTATTATCTTTAGAGATTAAGTGACAACTTGAAATTTAAACATGAAATGCAAGCTTGAAATTTAAACATGAGATATGCAAGTTCATTTATTTATTCTTGAGAATTTAGTTATGACATAAAATAAATATGGTTATGCAAGGCATAAACTTAAACATGGATGCAAGTTCACTTGATCTCTTTACTAGAGCTCCTTCAAGACTTTAAGAGAATTATGTTTTCAACCCAATATATGTATCTTAGCAAGACAAAGTAAAAATACATATTTCATATTCAAACCTCAAGATAAAAACATTATTCTTTAAAGTTTTGCATTAAATGGAATGTTCAAGCTTTAGAGGCCTAACTTGTGATGGATTTACAACCCATATTCAAGGTCCTCATCATCAAGCCATCATTTCATTCCTTCCTAGGCCATTTGGCCGAAACCATGAAAGGAAAATAAGGAAAGAAAAACTGAAATTTTAGAAGCTTTGAAAACTAGTGAAACCTTCAAGTTTTAGAGATCTAACTTGTGAAAGCTTTGCAACCAACACTCAAGAATCTCATCATCAAACCATGGTCTCATCATAAGCTAGGCCATATGGCCAAAATACTTTAAAAAGAAAGGAAGAAGAAACTGAAAATGAAAACTTAAAAGAAAGCTCATGAAAACATCATTTTTGAGCTAGAAACATAACTTGTCTTAGCATAAAATGAACTTAGAAACACCTCCCTACCTAATTTGATTTGAAAGAAAGGAAGAGAACTTGGTTTCCTTGAGTGAAATGAAGCAAAATATCCTTGAAAAGCTGAAGGGAGAATTCAACCAAGAGAAAGAAAGAAAGAAAGCTTTTGGTGCTCCTAAGACTAGAATTTGTGTAAGTTATGAACTAAGCATCTAAACTATCTTCAAGCATGCCTATTTATAGAGATTTTGCAGCTCATAAATGGACAAAGGAAGGAAAGAAATCTGACCAAAAATTAGAGAAAAAAAATAAGGAAGAAAAATCATTTTGTTTGGTGGCTTAAAACATGGAATCATGTTTCCATGTTTTCATGATTCTTTGTTTTCATTCTTTGGATTTTTGTGTAATAATTTTCTGACTTATTACTCAATAATTTTGTGCATTACAGCCTTGTGGAAGAGGATTTTGTGTGTTCCATGTATTTTTTAGGTGTAGGCAAGGTATTCATGCAATTTAGAGAATTTACGTTAAGGGTTTAAGTGAATTACTAAGCAATTTGGGTGTTTTAAGCAATTTTAGGTTCTAATCAATCTAAATAAATAATTTTGACTCTAGATTAGTAATTAGAATTTAATAAGCTTTAATTTGAGCCTAATATTGCTTAGGTTTCGTTAGACGAATCAAAAATCTCAAAATTTGTAAAACTGGACAAAGGAGGGGAAAACTCATTTTACTTAAAAATTGCCCGAGACCACTCAAGCTTAACCAATGGTTTATCATGGCTTAAAAACACCTTTTAACACATTTTAGTGAGGTTCGGCTAGTGGCACGCAATTCCTAAAATTAAGGGCGTTTGGTCATTTCGCGTCGAACTCAAAATTAGGATTCTTCTCCTCTATTAACACACATAACACAAACAATCCCTTATTAACATCAAAACATCCCCTTGAGGATGGGTGGGGCCCACGATCCTCATTTTCTAGTAAAATAACCTCAGGGCATTTTGGTCATTTTACACGTACAGAAAATTGGGTTTGCAATACTTACACGAATTGCTCCTAACTTCTCTTCTAACGTTATATTCCTTTATTAAGGATTGTTTGGTCTCAAATTTTATATAATATTTACCTACGGAATTCGGAATTCCTAATGATAGTAAAAATTACAGGAAAATTGGCGTACACCATTTATTTCACACACCTTAAGATCAGCAAATCGAGAAGCTTCCTTGGCACTTATAGTGAAAACGCGTGCATGTTGTTGTGGTTTGGGCGGGTTGCGACTTTCTGCGGGGCATTGAAGATCTTGTGTTCCCTTTCAGCCGAAACAAACAATTTGTGTTGCCCAGGAAGGCCCGTTTCCATGGTGTTTTCACACTTAGGGCACTCTCGTCCCATCTCTTGGGATCTGGGACTGAAGTTGTTTTCCTCCTGTGACTGTTGTTGTTAGGTGGAAATCTTCTCCTAGGCTGATGACAGGCTTAATCGGGGCCTTGGGGTGCTAATCCTCTTCTAACATTGTTCTGCGCATACTTAAAGCTTGCTAGCTTCTTGTTCACTCCTCCGCCCGCCGCATTTATTTACCAAAGTAGGATAGTCTCGAATCTCCAGGAGGCTTACAGCTTTATGTCTTCACGTAAACCCTTCGTATTTCATACACTTCCAAGCTTCATTTGGGTCTCGTTGGTAAATCATAGAAAACTTGCAAAGCTCTTCAAATTTAGCAGGATACTCCGCTTACACTCATAGGTCCTTGTTAAGAGCTATGAACTCTAACTCCTTCGCATTCCTCATAGAGGGGGAAGTATTTATGGTAGAAAGCCTCTTTGAAGACATCACATGTAACTTTCAGTTGGAAGCTTCAAATAATCCCCTGTGCCAACCCACCAAAATTCCACATCTTCAGCATGTAGGTGGCAAAAGCCACTTTTTGGATCTCTGTGCATGGAGAATCGAGAAGATCTTTTCCATCGCCTTATCCATCTTCCGCTTTACATGGGTTAAAAGCTCCTCGAAAAGGCCTGGGTTTGTCTTCCGAAACTCGCAAATTTCTGAATTCCTATCCCTTCATTTCCTCCAGGGTTACCAGATTTTGATTCTCATTACGGTAGCTTTCCATCATTCGGTTGGCCGGGCTGTTCTCTCATTGCTGGCCATCTCACGAAAGGTATTCATCGTTTCACTTGGTGCTCCCGCTCCTTGTTTGCCGATTTGAAGCTATTGATTCCTGTCACACCAAACAAAATATTGAGTTGATCAGGCTCAATACCATTCCAAGTGTGGCAGGAACCCACAACATTTCTAACCAGGTCTATACACACACGTATATATCTATATATGCATCTTAATGCATAACAATTACTACAGAAGCATAGCCAGTCCAATCCTCAGGCTGAGGATAGTCCTTTGTACCATAATGTAACACCCTCCTAACCACTCTGACTACTCCAGGAGCATCGTAATTAAGTATTACTCCCTTATATACTATAGGCTAATCGAAGATATAAACAATTAACATACAATAAAATAAAAACATAAGGTACAACAACCACCAAAGCTCCACTATATACATATATTTTGTACACAACTATCTGACATATGCAACCAGGAGATAAGTTAGAGCACCTACGATGCTACATAGGGACTTTTATCCAAAAGACCTATCGATAACATAAAGCCTAGCCTACTCATATTAAGATCCAAAAATCGTATACACATAAAATGGATCTTATAACTTCAAATAGAATTAGCCTGAGGCTAGCACGGTCCCATCACTACACTGCAACTACATACAAGTCAAAAGTCCCTATAGGTCTAGCATCCTCCTAGGCAAACCGTTGGCCATTTGGATGATGGCCTCACCTCACCTGGCGTGGGACCCTCCGATGGGTCTTAAATCGAGGAGGAGGATGAAGAAGGTCCATCTCAGGAGGGGGCATAAATGGTGCAGGAGGAGGTATGAACACAGCCGGGTGTGCCAGGTGAAAGGGCACACCATCAAAAGGAAAACCTAGGTCGAACTCTGAGTGAAAACGGAGCTACTAAAGGAACGAGTGAAGAAAATATACGCTCGGAATTCAATACGCTACTACACAGCGAATCCAACTCTGCGTCATAATGCCACCTCCACTCTGCGAATCAAGAAAGAAGATCACGGTCGGCATCTGGATCTTACACAATACAACATACATGCACATAGGGATGAGAATATTATAAAATTCTCAGGGGAAATCCCGTTAGCATAGATAGGCCTAATTAATAAGGTC
This sequence comes from Dalbergia oliveri, assembly GCA_030441495.1. Taxonomy (NCBI): domain Eukaryota; kingdom Viridiplantae; phylum Streptophyta; class Magnoliopsida; order Fabales; family Fabaceae; genus Dalbergia; species Dalbergia oliveri. The sequence goes on from JAMLFY010000003.1 coordinate 24,489,803, forward strand.
ATTCATGTAAGTAATATTATATTAGGTCCCATACAAAAATGCTGATAAAATTGGCAATAATAATCGTACATATCATCTTATAAATAACCAACTTAATTTCATACTGTTACCTCTTTTCTTTCATATAGGGAAGGCTTGATTTCACACTGAGTAACATCTGCAAGTGGATAATTTTATAAAGGACAATAGACTGCTAGGACATGAGCTCATTCCTATCGTGATCATCAGACTTTTTTTTTTTTCACCTCCGAATCACACACAGTTTATTCCTAGCCGATACGTCTCCGACTCATACCATTCTTAGGGAAGTTCTTATTTTTGCCTTCCCTCTTTAACTCATATAAGCCTTGTTTCTGTTTTCCCATAGGTTAAAACATGCCCAGTTAGGAGTTATAGATTCTCTTTTGTCATGTTACCGTATCATGTATTTCTCTTTTTACAAGGCATGGCATACATCACTCAGAGGCATTCAATCACATTAGGGTCTCATTTATATCTCTTAAATAACTCTTTAAAGTAACTATCATGCATGAATATAATTTATGCCTGGGCTAAGTGTCATTTTATCATCATTTTAGTGCAGTTTACCATTTCAGCACTTGGGCTGATTCACTATGCTAATAGTAGCATTTTATTTCTATATCAAATGGCCAATTCATATGCCACAAAAATTCTCACTGATACTCCCAAATGTCTAGAATAACCTGTAAAAATTTCAGGACAAGTAGAGTTCTCTAGCTACTTTAGTAAATTGCACAAATTTAGTGGTCAGGGACCCCAAATTCACAGACCAGACCCGGATTCTTAGAATTTTTAACCCTAGCAAATGATTGAATTAGTGCACAATAAAATTCACAGTGATACCTCAATATGTTATTAACTTCAGGTAAAAATTTCAAGGATTCATTCAATCATTTACTATGATAATAAAATTGGGCAACTTTATTGCTTCAGTTTCAACAACTTAGGCAGCACCAGTCACAATTCGGTTCTTAATTTTTTTGAAGTAGTAAACTTCAAAGTTAACACCCAATAAAATTCATGTAGTTAGTTTAAGGTGTTTTATTCAACATATAATTTTTATAGCTTATGAAAACACCCACAAATATATCAGAAAATTCGTGCATAATTGCTGCTTGCAGGACAGCCTGAACTCCAGCAGCCTAGTCCAGATTTCCTCTAGTGAAAACCCCTTTTTAACACCATCCAAACCCACCACCAAAATTCACACATCAATAACAATATATCATCAACCACATACCATCAAAATTTCGAAGTAAAACCAGTCAGAACAGATTAGCAAAATTTTCAAGAGAAAGAACTATGAAAAACCCTACACTTGAAGGCTAGTCTATCTTTGTCTCTAGCTTGTTCAAGATGAGAGTCCTCCTCCACTCCAAGACTCCCAAAACACCTTCAAAACCTCCTCTGATCAGTGATGGATGAGGTGAATATGATGAGGTTTGGAAATTCTAATCGGTTGGATTGGTAGAGATTGAAGTGTAGATCAATTTTAGTGAAGGAAGGTTTATGTTTTAATGGCTCTAAGCTAGGGCTTTTGGAATTTGAAAGCCAATTCAAGCTCTTGGCTATGGAGGAACCATCTTCTTCTTCTTCCTTCTGAAGTGGCCAAAGGTGTGGCTTCTTAAAGAAGCCTTGGTTCATGTTTATCTCTTAAGTGATGATGTCATAATGTTATGTAATAGTCTAGGATAGTTTCTAATCTTTAAAGATGAAAAGGATGGCTATGATTCAATTTTAAAATTCAAAATTGAATCTTAGCCATTCATGTAATGTAAAAAGATAAGGTTAATCATTTTGTAAAGGTTAAATTAGCTTTCGGTGTTAAAACGCACACGAAATTTCACCAAACGGGTGAAATACCATAGGGTAGTCCAATATTACCCGAAAAGTAATTCTAAGCATGAAATTTTCATTTCTAAGTATTTCTAACCTCATCCCCATATTTTCAAAATTTCGGGCACCTCGGGTTCCTAATCTAGGGTTTTGCTGTTTAGCCTGCGGGGCCCGCAAAACACTATTCACGTTTTTTTTTTTTTTTATAAAAACATTGAATCACTCTCATCATTTCTACGTTATTGGATTTTGAAAATTCCAACTAATAAAGCTTAATTTAAATTTTATTTATTTATTTATTTTTTATATGTATATATATATCTTGGATGTTATAGGTGCATGAAGACGGAAGGGTGGGCGAACATGTTCCTCACGGTGTGGGTGCATCTTCGATCATCGTGCTAACCTCCGCTGCATCAGTCTCCTCGCTACCCAACCCAATATCCATGGATGCAACTCTGGACCCTCCGAAAAATGATGAGAAGGGGGATCCTCTTGACCAGTCAGTCTCCGAACGTCTCGGCGAGGCACCACTCTCGAGGTAGCCTCACCGCCAGGATGCAGGACGAGTGCGACGATTCGCTCGTCTCGAGGTCGCGTCTCTCAAAAATCATGTCGTCGCCAAAATGGGAGGTCATAGTGAATCGGAACTGGAGATTGGAAAGGCAAATGGGCGTCCCATTTATGCAAAAATGCATATAGCACAATGGCCCTCGAAGTGGTAGGACTAATGATCGAAGTCGTAGTGCAGTTCCCACACGGTGCATCAACGAATATCACGAATCACGCCATCGAATGTCTAAGACATACCGAAAGAAAGAGAGAGAGGGTGAGAATCTTGCTAAAGAATCTCAGGGAAATCCTCTATCCTAGTGTCATTGTTTACGTCCCAGGAACCTTGAGTTTATTATAAAAAGGTTTAGCATGCATAGGTTCATTATGAGGTTTTTACAAGATATTTATCCAAGGTCCATGTCTTTTATAATGAGTCTTAATGCATGTATGCAGCATAATAGTTCATGAATGCATAGCAGGTACTTTAGGCAAACCAAACAATAATCAAACAACATATAAGTGGCATGTAACTTCTCTTGAACATCTTTCCTTTCTCATACTTGTGACACCAAACATAATAGTAACCGCACCCTTAAACTAGGCTATGAGCTCATACCTTAACTAGTCGTCACTAGTTCTTACTTATCCTCTTGATAAGCGAATCATAAACATAATCATAATCATCATAATCTCGACTCCAGAGTATGGGTAGGGGGCCTAAGGATCACCCATCATGAGACTTTTTCCTTCTTCAAAATGCATCGATGGTTAAGAAGTGACTTTGTCCGCTTTGGCAGTGCTAATGTCTATGCCCTTACCCAAGAGAGTACGTCTTGTGTCACACTAAACATCTTATTTCTCATTACTTTCTTAAGTCTTCAAATTGACGGAAATTCGGCATAACAGCTACACTGAATTTCCTCAAATTGAGTCATGCCACATAATCTTAATCACATACATCATTCTTTATGGAACTTTCTCAATTAAAAACTTGTAGTTCACATGAGCATATTCTTCTAGTTCATTCATATTTCGAACCTCATGCATCTCAAATTAAGGCATAATACTTCATTACATCAACATGCCAATCATACACATAAAGTTTCATGCTCAAGTTAATAACATAATCACATCATCATAAATATGCTCGAGGTTCATCATCATAGATATGCTCACTCGGCCTCCTATCTCATAGTATCTTATGCTTTGACCCTTACGGGTCTTAAACTTGTATTCTAATCATTCTAATACCCGTATTGCATCTTTATTATCCTCAAGAGGTTATCACTTAAACTTTTCTCTAAGATTTGAACTCACTAAAATTCCAAACAATATTGTACATGTAAGGGCAGAAAAATATCATATGCTTACGAGGCTCTAGAATCTTCGTTCGTGACCCTTTTTAAGATCCATCTTTGCCTAAGGCTCCATAATCAATTCCTAAACCAATTAAGAGGGATTCCTAGGCATGTTCTCTAGTTGTAAACCATTTTTCCTCAATCTAACTATGCTGGAACAGAATTATGTTTTGCCATGTCTAAGTGTGCTAGAATTCCTATTTTAAGCTTTTATCATCACCTTAAGCTTAGACATTAATACCTAATCATTTATGAAGGGATTTTATACATGTCTTACTGATTATGAACCATTTATCCTTGACTTAATCATGCTGGAATAGATTTACATTTTTATGCATTAAAGTGTTCTAGAATTCTCATTTTTAATCCTTTCTAGTTACTTATTCTTTCTAACTTCTCTAAATTGATCCTTGCTCCACTCAAATATAATTTTACACATTTTAACACCTTAGAACAGCATTTATATAGTAGCCAATCATGAAGGGCAGAACCAAATCATAAGCCCATAAAATCACATAATCTTATGAATTAAAAGACATACAAGTTGCTAGTTTTCTCTTGGATTAAGTCTAGAGATTCAAAACTCTTTTAGAACTCAAATCCTTTCATTAAAATCATGCACTTACACATGAGGACAGTAGCTAAATTGACTTGTTCATAAAATAGATTCAAAGTATATAATTTTATGCATAATGTTGCTTAGGTGCTCCTAAGCTTGGAAAAATCACAAAACATAATCTATGGACACTTGTGATTAGAGGAACTCATACTAAGTCCATCATTATCACCACAAGGCCGAAATGGCTTCTTTAAAAACGCCAACATTTTCTTAAAACCTTACATAGGATACTTGGGCAAGTCTTTGAGCTCTAGATCATTAAAGTGATGACATAAACTTAAACATGCTATGCACCTCATTTTTATTCTTCATTAGAAAATAAAGTGAAGACATAAAGTAAACATGAGATGCACCTTTTTATTATCTTGGAAGTTTAAGTGATGGCATAGAATATAAACATGCTAGGCAAGAAAGTAAACATGAGATGCAAGGTTCAATTCTTTATTTTAGTGTTTTAGGCCTCTTGAGGTATTTACCCCAAATCAACAATCAACTTTAAGGTTGAAATAGGTAGGCTTTGAGATTTATTAAGTGAGGATGCATATTCTTGTTTTAATCTTTAAGTTGTTTAGTGATGACTTGAAAATAAACATGCTATGCAAAGCATTAAAGTAAACATGAATGCATCTTATTTTAGATCTTAGCTAGAGCTCTTTGCAAGACTTTAAAGGAACAAAATCTCAACCCATTATGTATCATAAGGCAAGCTTTAGAGTTCTTAGCACCTAGACTTCAAAGAAGTCTTAAGGTTTGAACTTCATCATCAAGCTTAAGAAAATAAACACAAGGTTCAACACTTTGTCTAAACAAAATTACAAGAACTAAGTCATATTCTTTATTTTATTGCTCATGGGCTTCAATCTAGAGTAAAACTCTTAGAACGGCCGACCAACTTTAAGGTTGGCAAGGGTAAGCTTAGAGCTCTTTGAAAACATGTGATTAATTTTCTTTAACAAAACTTTTGTGATCTACTTTACATTTTTAGCAAACTTTGTTCTAACCAAGGCAAAGGAAACCAAAATCATTTAAGGAAGAAAAGGAAAGAACCGAAAATGAAACCAAGGAAAAGGAAGAAACACAAGCATGTATGGTACAAGACCAAGTTGTTTCAAGCTTTAGACGTTCCTCACATGACAACAACAAGTCATTATCTTGAAACCTCATCATCAAGCTCATGTTATTTTCATTAAATGGCCTCTTGGCCGAAAATGAAAGAAAGAAAGAAAGGAGTTTGAACTAAGAGAAAACTAGAACTTTCTTTAAGGAAAACAAGCAAAACTTGAAAAAAAAAACCCTACCTAAGGAAGTCTTCGAAGGAATGGAAGAAAGCTTGAGTTCTTGAAGAGTTGAGAAGACAAAATCTCCTCTTGGATGTGGATGTGTTTCGGCCAAAGAGGAAGCTCAAGGAAGATGATTTTTCCTTGAGTTTCTAAGCTTGGAAATGGAAAGTTTAAGTGTTTGAAGGATGGTTTAAGGTGAGGTAGTGGTGGCTTATGGTTGTTTGTGGTGGTTTATGGTGGTGGCAAGGTTCTTTGAGAGGAAGAAGAATGATGAAGAAGATGAAGAGAAATTGAGAGCAAAAGGAAGAAAATGCAAGAAAGCTTGAACTTGGCAAAGCTTCTAAAGTGTAACCAAGTTCTTCCAAGCTTGGTATTTATAGAAAATTTTGCACAATGAGGCTGCCAAGTGGAAGAAGGCCGACGGCCAAATGGGAGGGAAAAGGGAGGAAAATATCTCTTACAAAGTATGGGCAAAGGCATGGGCAAAGCATGGTTGAAAGCATGGGCAAGGTATGGCCTAAAGCATGGCTCTTTGAGTGAGATAAAATTCAACATGTGACACTTTTCCTTGGGCCATGAATTCGGCCAGATTGGGCAGCCAAGGGGGAGGTTAATTTGTCCATGTAATTGTGGTTTAGTGATGTGTTTAGGTGTTTCTTTGATTAAGGTTTTGGTTAGGAGTTGTAAGAAAGTGTTTAGGTGAGGTAATTGGGTAATTAGGAGTGTCAAGACTAGATTAATAATTTAAAATAATTCTTTTGGTCAAATGAGGTATGGCACAATTCCTTAATTTAAGGAATTGGAGAGAGAAACACTATTCAAGATTTCCATGACTAGGAATCTTGAATCAAAGAATGCAATTAGAGTTTTTCCAAGAAATCTTAGGTTCTAATTAACCTTAATAAATTATTTTGACTCTAGATTAATTATCGAAATAAATTAATCTTCGATTAGAGCCTAATATTGCTTAGGTTTGCTTAATTGCGTCATTAGGCTCGCTGTACACGTTTTAGGGGCAAAATGGTAATTCTGCAAACCTGCCGGACCTTCTGCTTAACTAAACATCAAACATCACTTAAAAACATCATTCTAAACTTCCTGAAAAATTTTGGCTCAAACGGCACCTTTTACCCGTGTAGACACAGGAGGGTATTTTGGTCATTTTGAGTCGAAAGTTCAGAAAACGAGATTTTCACCTCTGATATCATTCATAACAACATTATCCCCTTTAAATATCAAGTTGACCCATTTAGGGTTGCCGGCAACTGTCCTAAAATTTCAGGTAAAAATGACCTAGGGGCATTTTGGTCATTTACACTCAAACGGCAGAAATCGGGGCATTATAGCTTTCATTAGCTTGAAGACATGGTTGGGAATGTCTTCATTCTCAAAACTAGAAGGCTGCTTCACATAAACTTCCTTAGAGGAATCCATTTAGAAATGTAAACTTAACATCCATTTAGTAGAGAATGAATCCCTTGAAGGACAGGAAAAAACAAGTAACATTCTAATGGTTTCAAGCCTGGCTATTGGTGCAAAGGTTTCATTATACTCAATTTCCTCTTATTAATTATAACCTTGTGCAACCAACCTTGTTTTGTTCCATGTGATGGTGTTAGCTTCATCGAGCTTGTTCTTGAATATCTCCTTTGTACTAATGATGGTTTTTCAACTAGTCATCCAGACTTTGCCTTTCTTGATCTTGGTCAACTTTTTTTTTTTGCATAGCATCCACCCAATTTTTATCACTTAAAGCTTCTTTAATACGTTTAGATTCGATGGTGGAGATGAAAGCATAGTTTGGCAAATTTCTAAGGGATGACCTAATTTTCACACCCATAGAAATGTCTTCATGAATTTTGTTTTGAGAAATTGTCTTTAAAACATAAACTCTCTTGTAGTTTCTATCATTGAGATTCCTCAAGTTCTCTTTCATCTTCAAATTGCTCATCTTCGTTTTAGAAATGGTACTTTTGATTGCTTTGGAGTTTTGAGCATGCTTTCTAAAGAGTTGATGTTCTGGAGCTCACTTTCTGAAGATTTGGCTTTCATCTACTTGCTTTTTGGAACTTCCTTGAGACTCATTTTCTTAGGACTTTCTTCCAGTTCTTTTGAAATCATCAACAAAGTCCTTCTTGAGCTTATTCATCATCTAGCTTGAATTATTTCAAGTTCTTAGGCCTTGAGCTTCTAATTTACTTCCTGGTTCAAGACAGGTATTTGGAGTAGTCATCGTCTGTTATTCCTTAGCACTCCAACCAGTGGACCTTTTCTTGACACACCTAAAAGATCAGTTTTTTAGTTTTGGTACCCAAGACTTTCTTGGGTCCTTTTGGTTAGTTTTCGAGGAAGAGATTTCCTATCCTTTCTAACAAATTTCTTTTTCAAGAACCATTTGTGAGGTAGGTGTTCCTTCTAGTGTAAGAAGCAAAGACTATAAATCTTAAAAGAGGTTACATTGCTTTTTCCTTTCAATTTCCTCCTCATATCCCAACTTGTTCTATGAAATTATGGCCTCAAACCTTCAGCATAAACATAAGGTTTTTGAACCATTTATTATATGATCTAGGCCAGATATCAGAAACCATGAAACCCTCTCAAATTCAGGAAACTTTCTGACATATTTCTCATTTCTTTTGGAAACTTCAGTTCTAAGGCATAGAACTTGAAAAGAAAAAAAAACCCTTGCAATTTTTCTTTCTTAAGCTTAAACTTTTTAGCTTTAGGCTTGATCTTCTCAAGTTTCAAGGCAACCTTCTGAGTTTCCTTTAGGTTAAGATATTTAGAGGATAAGCTTGAGAATCTTCTAGCAACTCATCATACAAAGCAAGTACTAAGTAATATGAATGATTGAGTTCAGGTACTCTTACCTTACAAATTTCTATTGGAATTATGAATCATAGATTTGTGACATCTTCTAGCTCATCATGACTTTCTAACCCGTTCTTTTTCATCTTCAGAGAAACTCCATATACCCAGCAAGCCTTTCACAATTGATAGGTTGCTCTTTCATGGTATTCTTTGCCCTTTTTGTATTTTCTGAGATTGATGTCTTTTCCTTCCTTGGCTTTGCCGTCTTAGGCTTTTGGCACTTTTCTCAAGAGCAAGAGATCTTGTCTCCATTTTCAATCTCAGATTTTTCATTGGATTTTTCCTCTTCGTTGAAGGTTTTAGCAACTTTCATTGCTTAATCTTAACACTACTTATGATATGATGACTTTAGGGACAAAGACTCGCTCCCTTTTATGGATTCATCATACATTTCAGGGAGCACATTTTTGTGGATTTTAAGATATCCAAAAAGAGCATCTAAGACAAGATTTTGAAGATCTTTGATTTATGATCTTCATGCAGCATGTGTAGTTTGTCCTGTATTTCTTCAGCTTATCATATTCTAAAGCCTCATAGAGAGAGATGATCAGTTGTAGATGATGGAGTAATCTTCTGCAATGTGAATAAATTATGCCATTCTATCCATTGGATCTTTGTCCTTGCAATCATTGGATTACTCAATCTTTAGGCCTTGCTTTGATACCACTTGTAGGTAGGAAAGTGCACAAGAAGGGGTGTTGAATCGTGCTTTGCTTCTTTTTTCTATTTCTAATACTAAAAACTTAAAACAAAAGTACTATCAAGTGTTAAGTTTGAAGTGAGGAAAACAAGGTTAGATGTATCAATAAGTCACTTTCTAAAGCATAACATCCGTATTAGGAATAGCAAAAAGATTTTTTGAGATATTGAATAACAACAATTAACAGTAAAAATAAAAGAGATTAAGGAGAAGAAGATCTACACAAATATTTTTATACAAGTTCGGCCAAACATGGACATGGTTTCACTAAACATCTTTCTCAACCTGAGAAAGAAAAACAGGATAGTCTTTATATTAACCTTTTCAAGCTCTCACTTGTGACCAATAGACAACCCCTCCTGACAATAGTTATTCATTAGCCTCTCTAAGCTGAAACCAGTAGTTATTCACTAGCCTCTCTAAGATGAAACCATGACAAGTAAACCAACGTTTTCTATCCTATTGAAAGTAGTCTTTGACAAGCCTCTCCAAGGAAACCGTGACTAGTAAGAACACCTTACCTTCACGTTATAAGTAGTTTTACATTAGTCTCTCCAAGCTATCTCACACCGATCACTACTAGATTGAGGATACAAAGGTTTTATGTTTAGGTTGCCACTCCTACACTCAAGTTTCCTTAAAATATACATGAATAACCTGGGATAACTTGAATGATTTCTTTTTAACATTTCTTCTTAGGAAGAAGTATATCTATTTAAGAACGTAGAAAGAAGATTTTTACAAGTAAGGAATTTACAAGATAAGATGAACTTTACAAGATGTGAGGAGAGGTTTTCATAGAGTTTCCACTCTTGTGTAGCTTTTATCTCTAGTTTGTTTGAGCACATCATCTCTATTTATAGATAGTCTTCCTTGTGACCGTTGCCATTGAACAGATCTCCAAGTGACATATGTTGATCATCCATTTGTGTCTTGGAAAAATAGTCTAGAAAAGTAGCTTGTCTGTTGTCAGAGCTTTTACAGAATCTATTGTAAGTTTGAGGTTTCTAATGTCCCTTTAGAAACTACTCTTACTTTTTGAACGTGGTTTCTAAACTCTTTCTTCCACAAGCTGGGCAGTTGACCACGATGGTATGACTCACCAATATGAAACTGGGTTTGTGTAACACCCTAACTTTGAACCTCATATGCTCGAGTCGCATTTTGCTCAATTATTAGTTGTTACGCTTTTGTTTCAGATCTTGACTTATCTTTAAAATACAAGTAATAAAAGTATGAGTAAATTTTATTTTTTTTTAACTTAAAGCTTAAAATGCGAGCCACGCGTGCGTATAAATTCCGTTAATGCACATATGACATAGCAATCATAAACACTTCATCATAGCATATATAGGTAGACCATAGTATAATCACAACACAAATCATATAAACATATCATAATCTTAACGTAATAGCGGTGTCCTATAAACACAAGGACACCTTAAGATACTAAACACAACAATCAAGGCCGATCGTACACTAACCCAAAGCTAAACATAACTATAACAAAACTAGACTAGCCTTCACGCTTCCGCCTACCTCTGATCCGGAGTTAAAGTGATTCCTATGCCCGCGCTTCAAGGAAGATCACGAACAATCCGCATCATTCATGTCTGGAGATGACACGGAAGAAGAATGGGTGAGAAACTTATTCAAGATTCTAGAAGGCTCCCGAACTTTAACACGAGTGTCATTATCATCGTCCCCACTTCGATTTTCATTATGAAGGAGGTGTGCATGCATAAGATTCAATTTTAAATTTCTCAAAATCCTTTTATCCGAAGTGGGTGTCTTTGAGCATGGGTCTTAGTGACATGGATGCAACAGATATCTCATGTATGCATGGCAATACTTTAAAAGCATAATTATCACATGTAGATAGCACATATCACAGGATTAAATGCACCAATAGAACAACAATGCAATGTATGTATATGCCTCTTTCCTTTACTTTTTCATAATAGAACTTTCAAGTTCTTTTCCACCCTCGCACATGGTCACCAAAAGCCACCCGTTTCACCTTCCCCCGATTTTTCATGGTCACCAAAACTCCTCCTATCCTATCGCCCAGGATGAGCTCAATCCTAACTCGCCGCTAGATTTAATATGGGGTAATAGAGGGAAAACACATCATTTTCTTATAATGAGTATGCAACTTTCTTAGATCACCTCTCATAACCTTTAATTTGAGGAGTCTAGAGGATCATCTCCATGGGTCTTATGTCACCTTTAATCTTAGCATGTCATTTAGAAATGCAAACATGAGCATTATAAACATGGCTAACATCATAACCTATCATTCATCATTTCATGCTCAAGATTTCATGATTTTTCTAAGTCAACAAATTTGGCGGAAATCTAGGCATAAACTGGGAATGGAATTTCCCCAAATTTGCTTCCTGTCATATAGCATCCAAACATGCATCTCAATCAATCATACATAATTATAACATGCCATAAAATATCAAGTCATAAAGCACATAGGCAAGCATCACATCTCTTTGCATAAATCCATAAGCATAATATTTATCACGTCTTAAAGCAGGTAAATATGCTCCTACCCATATGCCGGAAATCAAGGACCGAACTCAGCTAACGCATATGCTATGCTTAACAAAATATAAGTATATAACACATACTAAGGATCATTATTTACATAACTTAATCACCTAAGGTTATCAATCCACTTTATCTTGTTTAGAAAAACACTCATTTGAACATTTGGGTACTGGTAATTGATTACCAGAAGCTTGTTCCCTAAAAGCATGCTGGTAATCAATTACTAGAAGCAAAAACTGATTATGGGCATAAAGAACGTCATGGTAATCGATTACATGAACTGGTAATCGATTACCTAGGCCAAAAATTGTTTCCGGATGAAGAACATCATAGTAATCAATTACATGAACTGGTAATCGATTACCAGAGTCAAATTGGTTTTGGGTATGAAGAACGCCCTTGGTAATCGATTACACTAATGGTAAATTACCAGAACCCAAAATTCAAATAACCATCCTGGTAATTGATTACATAGTTGGTAATCGATTACCAAAACCTCCAGAATTTGAGAAATCAAGGTTTTAACACATTCTAAGTTACTCTAACACCTCAAGACCATTTTAAAACATCTTTCTAACATTCCTTTGAAAACATTTTCACATTTTTACTAATCAAAACCAACATGGTATCATGACTAAGGCACATCCATTAGGCATGGTTAAAATTTCCATTTGGAGATACAAGGGCAAGTCTTTTGAGCTCTAGGAGTTTAAGTGATGACATAAAGATAGACATACTATGCAAGCTTCATTTTATATCTTTACCATTATTAGGTGATGACTTGAAATTAAATGTGCTAGACAAGGAAATATAAATATGAATGCAAGTCCATTTCTTTATTTTAGTGCTTTAGGCCTCTTAGAGTATTTACTCTAAATCACATCTCAACTTTAAGGTTGAGATAGGTAGGCTTAGAGTTAATTACTTAGGCAATAGCATGAGTGCAAAACTTAAATATAAACATGCAATGCAAGAACTTGGAATAAAAACATGATGCAAGTTCATTTCTTTATCTTGCTAGAGCTCATTTCAAGACTTTAAAGAATCAAATTTCAACCCCAATCAATCTTAAATAAAATGGAAATGAGCTTTAGAGTCTCTTGACTCCATGGTTGCAAGAACCTCATTTGTCTAGACTCATCATCAAGCTCAAGGAAAACCAACAGCAAACCATTTTGTATGCTCTTGTGAAACCAAAAAGCAAGCCTTGAGCTTTAGAGGTCCAACACATGATAGTTTCACAACCAACATCAAGAAATCCTCATCATCAAGCTATGGCCTTGAAACATTAAAGGAAGCAAACATTTCAAAGAAACCAACAACATTTCATTTTCATCATTCTTTTAAAACCAAAGATGAACCAAACCACGGGCTCTAGAGGTCAAGCACATGGTGGTTTTTACAACCAACACAAAGATCTCTCATCATCAAGCCATGGTTTCCAACAACAATAAAAATCAAAAATGGAAGGAAACAAGAAAGATTCAAAATTGAAAATGAGACAAAGATCTAGGCTTTAGAGATCAAGCATATGGTGGCAACAAACTCACCATAGAGATCCATCGTCATCAAGCCCATGGTTTTTACAATATCCAACATCAAAATCTGAAAATAAAAGAAAGAAAAAGAGAAGATTCAAAAATAACAACAACAACAACAACATCAGCCACAAGAACAACAATAACAACAACCCCTTTGTTGTATTCCTCATCAAAGTCAAAAAAGAAAAGAGAAGAAGATAGAAGAAGAAAACTCAAACAAACCCTTACCAAGTGTGCTTTTTCTTTGATAAAAAATGAGAAAGCTTTGATCTTGAAAGTGATCCTTGAAGGTGATATGGTGGTTTGGGGTGGAGAGGTGGTGAAGGAAGAGGAAGAAAAGAACTCTTTGAGATAAGAGAGAAGAGAGGATTTTTAGGGCACTTTTTTGGACACAAGACTTGGCCAAAAAAAACAAATGGTAAAATGAGGGAGTTGTGAGTGTATAGATGTTTATAAAATGAAAAATGAGAGGGAAATAAGGGAGCGAAACCAATCAGCCTCCATGGCGTTTTGGGGGGAAATTTTATTTCATGTAGGTTAGGAGGTGTATTAGAGGTGGATTTGACTAAGGAGTGAGTTAAGGATTGGTAATTGTGTGTTTGGATTTGTAATCATGGGTTTAAGGTTTGCAAGACATGATTAGGAGTTGTCTTGCTTGATTAGTTTGAATTAAACATTATTAGTTTGAAATTCAAACTCCAACATGTTTCCTTAATTTAAGGAATTTGAGAGAGAATTTACTATTTGGCTTGACATGACATAAAGCCTTGGATTTAAGAAGAGAATTTGAGTTTTCTTAATCAATCTTAAGCCTCTAATGACCTCAAATAATTATTTAGACTTCAAATTAATAGATAAAATTAATTTATCTTTAATTAGAGTCTAATATTGCCCATATTTCCATAATCGTTTATTATGCCGTTTAGCACCAAATAGGGGTAAAACCTAAATTCAGAGAAGATTCCCCAGACCATCCGGACTTTCCAATATCATACAACACTCACAATTAACATTTCAAACTCTTGGGTGATGGCCAGGTTCATCCGTTACTTAATCCCGCATTAAATTTCCTCAGGGTACTTTGGTAATTTTACGTATGAGAAAAACCAGGAAATCGAGATTTTCATCTCTAACACATCCATAACACACTTAATCCCCATCAAACATCAGACTAACCCCTTGAGAATAGCCTAGACCGTCCTTCCCTTCCAGGTAGAATAACCTCGCGGCATTTTGGTCATTTTGCACTTGGAAAAAATTGGGTGTTACTTTACTTTAAATTTGAATTTCAAAAATTCAAATATCCTCCTTTTACAATAATGTTCAGCATTCCACAACGAAGTGAGCTTTTTGAAGTGTGGAGTCAGTTCTTTGATAATTCTTGGTCTTCCTGCCTTCAATTAGAGCTTGTTGATGAACAAAACATTACGAGTGTGATGATTGAAGATAGTAGAACACTTTGGCTTCATTAATTTATTCATATCTTCTTTTCAGGTGTACTTTATAAAGTCCCGTGCTACTTTTGAAGTCCCAAAAATTTAGTTTCTTGTACTGGTTGTTTTTCTTCAATCGTTGGCCATTTTAAGCTCGTATTTGGATTTAATTATCACTTTCATTTAGTTCATATCTCTTAGAACGAGATAAAGCATGTTTGCATATGTAAAGTGAAATTATTCTCGCTTAAACAAGCTTTGTTATGCTAATGATAGATCCTATTTGCTAACAAAAGAAACTCAAGATCAACATTAGTAATTCTTCAAAGTGTTTTCTTTAAATTGGCTTTGTTGTCATTCAAAACATGTTTTATTAAAGCCTTTAGAAGGGTTTTGGAGCTAACACATATAACTAACTTGATGTATTCACGATCAAGACCATATAAAAATGAAATGTCCACCTGATAACAACATTTGTGAAAGCTCTAAAATTGGACTTGCATCATGACATGTACACCTTTTCTATAATAAACCAAGTTCAGACGTACAATGATGACACCATATATGTTTTATTATTACTAAGATTCATTACAATTCTCACCCCATTTAAATTTCCATATATGTCTCTAGACGAGAGAACATGCCAGGAGCTGATGTTAAGCTCACAAACAGAATAGGGATAGCTATGCTGGAGATATCATTTGGATTATTAGACATTTACTCGCTTATATCTCTTGGCATATGATTATTGTAACACCCTAATATTTAACCCTAACACGCCTATGACGCGTTAAGATTAACTATTAGTTATTACTTCCTTTTAAACTCATTTATGAAATTACTTAGCGGAAAATAGGTAATTTTTTTTTTTGAAATACGTGTGCGTAAAACAAAGTGCGAGCCTTTGCGTATAACATAAATGAAACGTAAAGCGGAAGAGTAAAATAAATCACATAACATAACCACAAATAAGGACAACTCAATCATAAGAACAATCATCATAATATTAGTCATAATAGTTTAATACATAACTTGAAATGAGAATATGAAGTCATACCCATACTAGTGGGCAGAGCTTGCAGTATAGAGAAACATAAAATACATGAAAACATATAAAGCTAATACATGGAAAAACTCTCAAAAGATACTACCAGCTAACAACAACCCTCCCCTCTAAGAGCCTCCAGGAAATGCTACTCCTCGACGGGGAGATGTAGCCCCGAACTGCAAAGCTCCTCGGACATGGCCCAACGAAGAGGGGCGTAGGCATGCAGATGGCGAGCGACGTGGCCTCGCGAGGACGCCTCTCGGGCTGTCGTACACGCCTCACAGGCCTCGCTAGAACCGTGTCCTCACTACCCTCCGGGAGCGAAGGCACCGAAAGGGCGGAATCCTCTAAGTAGGGATCGCCCCTGAGTCCTCCGACAAGTCCCTCCCACATCGACGTATAAGGGGCACGTACTCCGAGTAGTCCGCACGCTGAAGATGATGGTCGGCACGGCGATTCTCTCGTCACGAAGTCGCGTCCTCTCAAAATAATGTCGTCGCCATAGGGAGAGGTCGGGTGAAGCGGAAATTGGAAATTGGGAATGCAAATGGACGACCCATGGATGCAAAAATGCGTACAGCACAACGACCCTCGAAGTGGTAGGACTGGTGATTCGGATCGTAGTGCACTCCCACACGCGCATCAACAAAAATCACGAACGACGCCATCGTGGTCTGGAGACGTAACGGAAAAGAAACAGGAGAGGGGTGAGAATCTTGCTAAAGAATCTCAGGAGGAAATCCTCTATCCTAGTGTCATCGTTTACGTTCCCAGGAACCTTGGGTTTATTATGAAAAGGTTAAACATGCATAGGTTCATTATGAGGTTTTCAAAGATAATTATCCAAGGTCTGTGTCTTTTATAATGAATCTTAATGCATGTATGCAGCATATAGTAGAACATGAATGCATGGAAACATCTTAGGCAAACCAAACAATAATCAAACATCATATAAGTGGCATGTAACTTCTTTTCAACATCGTTCTTTCTTCTCATCTTGTGACACCAATCATTATAATAGTAACCGCACCCTTAAACTAGGCTATGAGCTCATACCTTAACTAGTCATCACTAGTTCTTACTTATCCTCTTGATAAACGAATCATAATCATAATCATATTCATAATAATCCTCATAAGCGAATCATAAACATAATCATAATCATAATCATCATAATCCGAGTCCGGAGTATGGGTAGGGGCCTAAGGATCACCCATCATGGGACTTTTTCCTTCTTCGAAACGCATCGACTGGTTAAGACCAACGACTTTGTCCGCTTTGGCAGGCTAATGTCGATGCCCTCATGGTTTTGCCTTCTCTAGGAGCAGGAGAAGTACGTCTCGGTGTGTCACTTTAAACATCTTACTTTTCAAAACTTTCTTAAATCTCTCAAATTTGACGGAAATTTAGCATAACGACTCACCTCGAATTTCCTCAAATTTGAGTCATGCCACATAACTCACATAATGCATGTTGTCTTATAAATTCCTCAATCCAATAAACCTTTCAATCATAAGAACATACTTTCTTTGATTCATTTATATCATACAATCTCATGCATTATGTCCACAATATACTAACAACATCATCACAACACATTGAATACTCATGCTCATTAACACGTTCATATATAACATAAGCATATATGCATGATCTCATTCTCACATCATACTTCTTATCTCATAGTATCTTATGCTTTGGCCCTTACGGGTCTTAAACTTTATGCTCTAATCATTCTAATACCCATATTACATCTTTATTACACCCAAGAGATCATCACTTATAATTCTCACTAGGATTTAGGCTTACTAAAAATCTCAAACAGCATTATACATCTAAGGGCAGAAAATATCATATGCTTATGGGTCTAGAATCTTATCGTGACCCTTTTTAGATCCGTCTTCGCCTAAGGCTCCATAATCAATTCCTAAACCAATTATGAGGGATTCCTAGGCATGTTTACTAAGTTATAAGTCATTTTTCCTCAATCCAATTATGCTAGAACAGAATTGCATTTTTCCATGTCTAAGTGTGCTAGAATTCCCATTTTAAGTCCTTATCATCACCTTAAGCTTAGAAATTAATACCTAATCATTTATGAAGGGTTTTTATACATGTTTTACTGATTATGAACCATTTATCCTTGAATTAATCATGCTGGAACAGTTTTGCATTTTCCCATAGTTAGGTGTTCTAGAATTCTAATTTGAACCCTTTTTAGTTACTTAATCTTTTCTAACTTCTCTAAACGTTCCTTACTTCACTCAAACATAATTTTACACATTTTAACACCATAAAACAGATTTAGTATAGTGGCCAAACATCAAGGGCAGAACCGAAATCATAAGCTCCATAGAATCACATAAATCATGAATTAAAATGCATACAAGTTGCTAGTTTTCTCTTGGAATAATTTTAGAACTCAAAACTCTTTTAGAACTCAAATCCTTACATTAAAATCATGTAATTACACATGAGGTCAGTAGCTAAATTAACTTGCTCATAAAATAGATTTAAAGTGTATAATTTCATTCATAATGTTGCTTAGGTGCTCCTAAGCTTAGAAAAATTGCAAAACATGAACTATGGACACTTGTGATTAGAGGAACTCACACTAAGTCCATCATCATCACCACAAGGCCGAATGGCTTCTTTGAAAAACCAACATTTTCTTAAAACCTTACATTGGATACTTGGGCAAGTCTTTGAGCTCTAGATCATTAAAGTGATGACATAAACTTAAACATGCTATGCACCTCATTTTGTTCTTCATTAGAAAATAAAGTGAGAGCATAAATAAACATGAGATGCACTCATTTATTATCTTTAGAATTTAAGTGATGGCATGAAATATAAACATGCTAGACAAGAAAGTAAACATGAGATGCAAGGTTTAATTCTTTATTTTAGTGCTCTAGGCCCCTTGAGGTATTTACCCCAAATCAACAATCAACTTTAAGGTTGAAATAGGTAGGCTTTGAGATTTATTAAGTGAGGATGCACATTCTTGTTTTAATCTTTAAGTTGTTTAGTGATGACTTGAAATAAACATGCTATGCAAAGCATTAAAGTAAACATGAATGCATCTTATTTTAGATCTTAGCTAGAGCTCTTTGCAAGACTTTAAAGGAACATAAAACCTCAACCCATTATGTATCATAAGGCAAGCTTTAGAGTTCTTAGCACCTAGACTTCAAGGAAGTCTTAAGGTTTGAACTTCATCATCAAGCTCAAGAAAATAGACACAAAGCTCAACACTTTGTCTAAACAAAATACAAGAACTAAGTCATATTCTTTATTTTATTGCTCATGGGCTTCAATCTAGAGTAAAACTCTTAGAACGACCAACTTTAAGGTTGGCAAGGGTAAGCTTAGAGCTCTTTGAAAACATAGGATTAATTTTCTTTAACAAAACTTTTGTGATCTACTTTACATTTTTAGCAAACTTTGTTCAAACAAAGGAACAAAGAAACCGAAATCATTCAAGAAAAGGAAGAGAAAACCAAAACCTTTGAGGAAGAAAAGAAAGGAAATTGAAAGCAAGGAAAAGAAAGAAAACACAAGCATGTATGGTCCAAGACCAAGTTGTTTCAAGCTTTAGAGGTTTCTCACAAGACATCAACAAGTCTTTATCTTGAAACCTCATCATCAAGCTAAAGTTTTTCTCAAGAATAGGCCTCATGGCCGAAAAGGAAAAAGGAAGAAAGAAAGAGTTTTGAACCAAGAGAAAACTAGAACTTTTCTTGAAGAAAACAAGTAAAAACTTTAAAACAAACCCCTACCTAAGGAAGTCTTTGAGGAAATGAAAGAAAGCTTGAGTTCTTGAAGAGTTGAGAAGACAAAATCTTCCCTTGAGTGTGAGGATGGTTTCGGCCAAGAAGGAAGCTCAAGGAAGATGATTTTTCCTTGAGTTTCTAAGCTTGGAAATGGAAGGTTTGGGTGTTTAAGAGATGGTTTAAGGTGAGGTAGTGGTGGTTTGTGGTGGTGGCAAGGTTCTTTGAGAGGTAGAAGAAGATGAAGAGAAATTTGAGAGAAAAAGCAAGGAAATGCAAGACAACTAAACTTAGCAAATGATCTAAAGTGTATCAAGGTTCTTCAAGGCTTGGTATTTATAGAAATTTTGCAACATGGAGGCTGCCAAGGAGAAGGATGGCCGGCCAAAGGAGGAGAAAAGTGAGGAAAATATCTCTTACAAGGTATGGCTTTGAGTATGGGTTCAAGCATGGTGAAGTATGGGCAAAAGTATGGGCAAGGCATGGCTCTTTGAGTGAGATAAAATTCAACATGTGACACTCCTTGGAGGCCATGCATTCGGCCAATTTGGGACAGCCAAGGGAGGATTTGTTTGTTCATGTAATTGTGGTTTAGTGATGTGTTTAGGTGTTTCTTTGATTAAGGTTTTGGTTAGGAGTTGTAAGAAAGTGTTTAGGTGAGGTAATTGGCTAATTAAGGTTGTCAAGACTTGATTAGGAGGGTAATCTTGCTAGATTAACAATTTAAAATCATTCTTTGGTCAAATGAGGTATGGCACAATTCCTTAATTTAAGGAATTGGAGAGAAAATACTATTCAAGATTCCATGACTAGGAATCTTGAATTAAAGAATGCAATTAGAGTTTAACTAAGCAATCTTAGGTCCTAATTAACCTTAATAAATTATTTTGACTCTAGATTAATTATTGAAATAAATTAATCTTCGATTAGAGCCTAATATTGCTTAGGTTTGCTTAATTGCGTCATTAGGCTCACTGTACACTGTTTAGGGGCAAAATGGTAATTTTGCACTAAAACTCCAGAACCTTTGGGCCCAACTAAACATCAAACATCACTTAAAAACATCATTCTAAACTTCCTGAAAAATTCCAGGCTCAAACGGCACCTTTTACCCGTGTAGAACACAGGAAGGGTATTTTGGTCATTTTGAGTCGAAAGTTCAGAAAACAAGATTTTCACCTCGAATATCAATTGTAACAGATACAATCCCCTTCAAACATTGAGTTGACCCATTCGAGGACTAGGTTGACTGTCCTTGAATTTAGGGTAAAAATGACCTCAGGGGCATTTCGGTCATTTGTACTCATAATAAAATCGGGCGTTACAATTATTATTTTGACTTGGATTACTGTATGCCAGACCCATGTAGCCATTTGACATGCTTATCTATTACGCTTGTTACTGCTATGCATATTGGATACTATACATATTCATAGCTTGCAAGCTATTGAGACTCTTATTATATATATATATATATACCAAGGTATTTCATGTGATAGACTTGAGATTGTCTTAGTGCTTAGATGATAATATTATGTTGTATGTTCACTTATATTTATGTGGTTTAGTGTCGAATAATATTGACGCGTGAAGGCTTCTATTTTTGAAAGTAACTTCTCTTTAAAGGAACAAAAAAAGGCCGCATTTTTGTAAGTATTTCCCAAATGTTCAAGGTTAAGCTAAAGTTCCAAGGAGTGATCCTTTAATGTTAAAACCAAATACGACTTGAGCGTACTTCATTATACGTTAGGGGGTTATAATTATTTTTTTAAAATTTTTTTAGCAACAAAATGAATTGATAATGGCTTTGCTAGAAGTTGAGATTTGCTGTTATTGTTAGAAACTAGAGTTGAAAAGTTATAACTACTTGTTACAAAAAGTTGCAAATCAGTATGCAAAAAGTTATAAATCATGTTCATAAAACATATAAACCAGTTCTAAAATTGTAAACCAATTGAGGATAAATACTAAACAAGTTCAAGATAAAATTTAAAACCATGTACCAGAAAAGTTGTAAACTAATATGCAAAAAGCTATAAATCATGTTCATAAAACATGTAAACTAGTTTTGAAAAATTGTAAACCAATTAAGGATAAGTACTAAACATGCTCTGGATAAAATGTGAAACCATATGAAGAAAAGTTGTAAACCAGGACTCAAAAAGTTATAACTATGTTCTTAAAACTTGTAAACCAGTTTGAAAAATTATAAACGAATCGAGGACAAACTTTTCTATATATAATTTCATATTTTATCCAGAACTTATTTAATATTTATCCTTAATTGGCTTACAATTTTTTAGAAAATAGTTTACATGTTTTATGAAAATGATGTACAACTTTTTGTGTATTAGTTTACAACTTTTCGTAACACACATTTACAATTTTGATTCCAATTTTCAATAAAAACAAGCAAATCTCAACTTCTAGTAAAACCATTTTTAATTTGTTTTGTTGCTGAAAAAATTCTAAAAAAAAATAATCATCCATGTCTTAGGACGAACACATGAAACATCAAATGGAATGAGCTAAGCCTTCATGTGTAAGGATTAGTTTTGTATCCTGCCAACAAAGCTTGATTCTCCTTTTTCTTCTTGTGAGCAATGTTGAATGGGAGAGATAAATGTGAGAAAGAGAGAGAACGAAAGCTTGTAGATGAGGGTGAAAAGAGAGAGAAATAAGACATAAAGAGAGAACAAAAACTTTTGAAGAGAGAAGCTTTTTCTTTTCTCTCACTTATCCTTTTGAATGAAATACTCTTCTTTTGTCTTCTAGTATGGTGTAAGTATGTGGAATGTGTAACACCTTAACTCTTAACCTCATATGCTCGAGTCATTCGGTTAGTTATTATTACACCTTTGTTTCAGATCTTGACTTACTTTACTTTAAAATACGAGTAATAAAATACGACTAAATTTTTCTTTTTGAACTTAAGACTTAAAAGCGAGCCACGCATGCGCATAGATACCCACTATTAAACATAGAACATAACAACCATGAAATAAACCATAGAATAATCACAACATAAATTATAGTAGTATATCATATTCATAACATAACAATGATGCCCTTATAAATATAAGAACACCTAGGGTATTAATTACACCAAACAACTTTAACTAATGCAAAACCAAAATGTTAACAAGGCTAGACTTTTCTTCATGCTTTGCCCTCTGACTGAACCAGATGACGTGATTCCTACGCCCGCGCCTCAAGGAAGATTATGAACATCCGCATCAATCCGCTGGAGACGACATGGGAGGGAAAACAAAAGGGGTGAGAATACTTATACAAGATTCTCAGGAGGGTTCCCGACTTTAACACAAGTGTCATCATCGTCGCCCAGCCACTTCGGGTTTCATTATGAAAAGGGTGTACATGCATAGGTTCAGTTTTATTTTCTCACATCTTTTCATCCAAAGTGGGTTTCTTTTAGCATGCGTCTTCATGACATGAATGCAGCAGATATTATATATGCATGGCAATGACAATTCACACACTCAACATATATCACTTAATCACAAGCACCAACGAAACATTCACGAAACATATGCATGTGTGTCTTTTACTTTATCATAATTGAACTCCTCGAGTTCCTTTCTTAACTTTTTCCACCCTCATCGTAGCCACCAAAATCCACCCAACATGCCCCCAGCAATTTTCACATAGCCACCAAAACTCCAAATACACCCATCGCCTAGGAATGAGCTCATCCTAACTAGTCGTCGCTAGATTTACACGGGAAAAATAAGAGGGGAATCATATCTCTTTCTTGGATCACCCCCTACAACCCTTCACTCTGGAAAGTCATAATGGGATCATTTCCACTTTATCATATCTTGTATGGATGCAACATGAGCATACAACCATAGGACAACATATAACTTATCCTTTATTCTCATCACATAATATACCACATCATCATAACAACATGTCACACATCCACACATTCTCATACATCACAAATATATGCTCACTCGGCCTTTTCTTCACATCACACTCTCATGACATCTTATGCATTGTCCCTTACTCTTAAACTTGTGTTTAGTTATCCTAACACCTATTATAGACCATTATCACACCTAAGGGATCATCACCTATAATTCTCTCTAATATTCATGCCTACTAACATATCCAATCGGCATTGCATCACTTAGGCAGAAAATTATCATATGCTTATGGGGTCCTAGAATCTCGTCTTTGACCCTTTCTAAGTTCCGTCTTCGCCTAAGGCTCTATAATTAACTCCTAAACCAATTATGAGGGATTCCTACACATATCCACTAATTATAAACCATTTTTCTTAAGTCCAATTATGCTAGAACAGAGTTTACCATTTATGCATCTAAGTGTTCTAGAATTCACATTTTAAGTCCTTTCTAGTTACTTGTTCTTTCCTAACTTTTCTAAATCATTCCTTGCTTCACTCAAACATAATTTTACACATTTTAACACCATAAAACAGAATTTATACAGTGGCCAAGTGCACAAGGCAGAACCGAAAACATAAACACCAAATAATCACATAATCTCATGATTTAAAAGCATATAAGTTGCTAGTTTCTCTTGGAATCATTTTAGGAACTCAAAACTCTTTTAGAAACCAATTTATTTCATTGAAATCACATAAATGTGTGCTAGGTCAGTAGCTAATTTATTTAGCTCAAGGAATAGATTTAAAACATAAAACTTTGTTCATAATGTTCCTTAAATACACCTAAGCTTAGAAAAATTCCAAGACTTAGACTATGTGCACTTGTGATTAGATGAACTCATCCAAGTCCATCATCATCATCACAAGGCCGAAATGGCATCCTTGAAATGCCTCCATTTTCTAAAACTTTATGCAAGATACTTAGGCAAGTCTTTGAGCTCTAGGAAGTTTAAGTGATGGCATAAACTTAAACATGATATGCACTTATTTTATTCTTCATTAGAAAGTAAAGTGAGAGCATAAAATAAATATGAGATGCAACCTTATTATTATCTTTAAAGATTAAGTGATGACTTGAAATATAAACATGAATGCAAGCTTGGAATTTAAACATGATAATGCAAGTCCATTTAGTTATTCTTGAGAGTTTAGTGATGACATCAAAATAAACATGCTATGCAAGGCATAAATATAAACATGTGTGCAACTCATTTTATCTTAGCTAGAGCTCTTACAAGACTTTAAAGGAACATCACAACCTTAACCCAAATATGTACCTTAACAAACATAAAGTGAGCTTTAGAGTTCTTAGCACCAAACTTCAAAGAAATCTTTGGTTTTGAACTTCATCATCAAGCTCAAGAAAATAGACATAAAGCTCAACACTTTGTCCAAACAAAATACAAAGAACTAAGTCATATTCTTTATTTTATTGCTCATGGGCTTCAATCTAGAGTAAAACTCTTAGAATGGCCGACCAACTTTAAGGTTGGCAAGGGTAAGCTTAAAGCTCTTTGAAACCATAGGATTAATTTTCTTAACAAAACTTTTGTGATCTACTTAACATTTTTAACAAACTTTGTTCAATCCAAGGAAGAAAAATCGAAATCTTCAAGGGAAAAAGGAAGAGAAAACCGAAACTTTGGCAAGGAAAAGAAAAGGAAAAATTGAAACTATGTATGGTCCAAGACCAAGATTTCAAGCTTTAGAGATTTCTCACATGACAACAACAAGCCATTATCTTGAAACCTCATCATCAAGCCAAAGTATTTCTCATGAAAAGGCCTCATAACCGAAAAGAAGAAAAGAAAAAGGAAAGCTTTGAAAACCAAGAGGAAACTAGAACTTTTCTTAAAGAACATAAAGAAAACTTTGAAAACAAACCCCTACCTAAGGAAGTCTTGAAAGAAATGAGAGGAAGCTTGTGTTATTGAAGGATTAAGAAGACAAAATCTTCTCTTGGAGGAGGAGGAGGATTCGGCCAACAAGTTTTCTCAAGGAAGATGATTTTTCCTTGAGAAAGCAAGCTTGGAAATGGTAAGATTAAGTGTTTGAGAGGTGGTTTGAGGTGAAGGAGTGGTGGTTCAAGGTTGTTTGTGGTGGTGGAAAGCCTTCTTTGATGGTGGAGGAAGAAGAACAAGATGAAGAGGAATTGAGAGGAAAAGAGAGAAAATGGCAAGAAAGCTTAACTTGGCAAAACTTCTAAAGTGTATCCAAGTTCTCTAATGCTTGATATTTATAGAAAAATTTCAACAATGAGGCTGCAAATGGAGGAGGACGGCCGAAGGTGTACGCCCGATTTCTCCGTTAGAGTACAAATGACCGAAATGCCCCTGAGGTCATTTTTACCCGAATTGAGGATAGTTGCCCAAACAATTGAATGGGTCAACTCGATGTTTAAAGGGGATTATATTGTTATGAATGATATCCGAGGTGAAAATCTCGTTTTCTTAACTTTCGGCTCAAAATGACCAAAATACCCCTCCTGTGTCTACACGGGTAAAAGGTGCCGTTTGAGCCAAATTTTCCAAAAAGTTTAGAATGATGTTTTTAAGTAATGTTTGATGTTTAGTTGAGCCGAAGGTCCCGCAGTTTTAGTATAAAATTACCATTTTGCCTCTAGAACGTGTACAATGAGCCTAATGACGCAATTAAGCAAACCTAAGCAATATTAGGCTCTAATCGAAGATTAATTTATTTCGATAATTAATCTAGAGTCAAAATAATTTATTAAGGTTAATTAGAACCTAAGATTGCTTAGTTAAACTCTAATTGCATTCTTTAATTCAAGATTCCTAGTCATGGAATCTTGAATAGTATTTTCTCTCTCCAATTCCTTAAATTAAGGAATTGTGCCATACCTCATTTGACTAAGAAAAATGAATTTAATTTGTTAATCTAGTATGACCACTCCCTAATCAAGTCTTGACCTTCCTAATTACCCAATTACCTCACCTAAACACCTTCTTACAAACTCCTAATCAAAACCTTAATCAAAGAAACACTTAAACACATCCTTAAACCACAATTACATGAACAAAA
Source organism: Dalbergia oliveri (assembly GCA_030441495.1). Lineage (NCBI taxonomy): Eukaryota > Viridiplantae > Streptophyta > Magnoliopsida > Fabales > Fabaceae > Dalbergia > Dalbergia oliveri. The sequence goes on from JAMLFY010000003.1 coordinate 24,516,373, forward strand.
TCCCTTCCCCCTTGGCTAATGTGTGGGAAATCTCCCCCTAAAATGGTGCCACATGTTGATTTTTGTTGCACTCCAAGCCCATGCCTTAGACCATACCCAAACCCATACCTCACCATACCTTGCCCATGCTTCCACCATACCAATCAAAGAGATATTTCTTCTCTCTCTTCCCTCCTCAATGGCTGGCCACTTTCCCCCTCAAAGGCCATCCATGAGCTCTTCATCTTCTATAAATACACTAGCTTGAAAGCCCTTAGAATCCTTTACACACTTGAGCAAACTTCAAGTTTTCTTCCCAAACACAAAGAGCTTCTTTTCCCTCCTCCTTGGCCGAGTTTTCCAGCAAGGTTTCAAGAAGGATTTCCTTCTCTTTTCCTCTCAAGAAACAAAGCTTTCCTTCCTCTCTTCAAGACTTCTTTAGGTAGGGGTTTTGTTTTAATGTTTTGCTTGTGTTCTTAGAAGAAGTTCTAGCTTTTCTCTTGGTTTCAAACTCTCTTCTCCTTCCTTTTCTTTTTCGGCCAAGAGGCCATTTTATGAGAATCACATGAGCTTGATGATGAGGTTTCAAGATAATGACTTGATGTTGTCATGTGAGAAACCTCTAAAGCTTGAAACAACTTGGTCTTGGACCATACATGCCTTGATTTCTTTCTTTTTCCTTGATAAAGTTTGTGGTTTTCTTTTCTTTTCCTCTTCAAGATTTCGGTTTCCTTTGCTTGGTTTGAATAAAGTTTGCTAAAAATTGTAAAGTAGATCACAAAAGTTTTGTTAAGAAAAATTAATCCTAAGATTTCAAAAAGCTCTAAGCTTACCCTTGCCAACCTTAAAGTTGGTCAGCCGTTCTAAGAGTTTACTCTAGATTGAAGCCCATGAGCAATAAAATAAAGAATATGAGTAGTTCTATTTATGTTTGTTTTGTTAAAGTGTTGATGTTTTTTATTTTAATCCATTTTCTTGAGCTTGATGATGAAGTTCAAACCAAAGACTTCTTTGAAGACTTGGTGCTAAGAACTCTAAAGCTCATCTTCCATTGTTAAGATACATGTTGGGTTGAGGCTTTGATGTTCCTCTAAAGTCTTGTAAGAGCTCTAGTTAAGATAAAAATAAGTTGCATTCATGTTTAAGTTTATGTCTTGCATCTCATGTTTATTTTGATGCCATCACTAATTTCACAAAGATAAATGAATGAACTTGCATTACCATATTTAAATTCCCAAGCTTGCATTTCATGTTTATATTTCAAGTCATCACTTAATCCTTAAAGATAATAATGAGGTTGCATCTCATATTTATTTTATGCTCTCACTTTACTTTGTAATGAAGAGTAAAATGAAGTGCATAGCATGTTTAAGATTATGTTATCACCTAAATACTCTAGAGCTCAAAGACTTGCCCTAAGTATCTTCAAAGGGAACTTCAATAAAAAAGAAATGGATGTGTTTTAGTATGATACAATGATGGTTTGATTTTGTAAAATGGATGGATGATTTCAGAAAATGTTGGAAAACTATTTTATGAGGTCTCAAGGTGTTTAAATAGTTTGGAATGTGTCAAAAATCATGTTTTCTCAAATTTTGGAGGTTCTGGAATCGATTACCAAGAGGGTTTTGGAAGGACTTTTGGTTCTGGTAATCGATTACCAGAGACAATGTAATCGATTGTCAAGGGTTCTTCATGCCCAGAACCTATTCTTGAAACTCTGTAATCAATTACCTGATAGTGTAATCGATTACTCCTATGTTCTTTATTTTTCGAAACGGATTTAACCCTAAGTAATCGATTACCATTCTTTGTAATCGATTACCCGGTTGTTTTAAACCCAAAATAAACTTAGCTCCTGGTAATCGATTACTAGGCACATGTAATCGATTACCAGAACACCTTTTTGCTGAAATTGTCCCAAGAGAAAACTAGCAACTCGTATGCACTCATAACATGAGTTTATGTGATTATGTGTGATGAACATTTTTGGTTTCTATCTTATCCTTGTGGCCACTGTATAAATTCTATTTGAGGAGTTAGAATGCGTAATATTATGCTTGAGCGAAGTGAGGAACGTTTTGAAGGATTGGAAAGACTAAACAAATAGGAAGGAATTGGAACTAGAATATTAAAGCACTTAGACACAAGAATAATAACTTCTTCCAGCATGATTGAGCTTAAGGAAGATGGTACATAATTGGTGATTATGCCTAGGAGTTGAACATAGAACCTTAGGCGAAGATAGAACTTAGAAAAGAGTTTAAGGCATAGATTCTAGAATCCCCATAGTTGAATATATGATCTTGATGAGTAATCTATATAATGCTTGGATGAATTAGAGAGCATAATGTTAGAAGAATTATAAAGAACAATTCCCCTAGATAGGATAAAGACTTGCAATAGGTGATAAGATTACTAGAAAAGAATTAAGACCCGTAAGGGCCAAAGCATAAGACACCATGAGATAAGAGGTGTGATGTGAGCATGAGACCGAGAGAGTATATTCTTAATGATGTGAATATGATTACATTTCAAGTATGAAACCTTATGTGAATAATTGATATGTTGATATGATGAAATGTTGTGCCAAGTATTCAAGATGCATGAGGTTTCAAAATATGAATGAGATTGAGGAATATGCTCATGTGAACTAGAAAGTTATTGATTTGAGAAAGTTCCATGAAAATGATGCATGTGATTGAGATTATGTGGCATGACTCAAATTTGAGGAAATTCGAGAGTAGCTGTTATGCCGCGAATTTCCGTCAAATTTGAGAGACATAAGAAAGTTTTTGAGAAATATGATGTTTAAGATGACACACCGAGACGTACTTCTCCTGAGGAGAAGGTAAAACCGTGAGGGCATAGACATTAGCCTCCAAAGGACAAAGTCGTTGGTCTTAACCAAGTCGATGCATTTTGAAGAAGGAAAAAGTCCCATGATGGGTGATCCTTAGGCCCCCTACCCGTACTTTGGGAGTTGGGATTTATGATGATTATGATTATGATTATGTTTATGATTCGCTTATCAAGAGGATAAGTAAGAACTAGTGACGACTAGTTAAGGTATGAGCTCATAGCCTAGTTTAAGGGGTGCGGTTACTATTATGTTTGGTGTCACAAGATTAAGATGAAGGAATGATGTTCAAAGAAAAGTTTCATGCCACTTAAATGTTGTTTGATTATTGTTTGGTTTGCCTAAAGAATCCATGCATCCATGAACTATTATGTTGCATACATGCATTAAGATTCATTATAAAAGACATGGACCTTGGATAAATATCTTTTGTGAAAACTTCATAATGAACCTATGCATGCTTAACCTTTTCATAATAAACCCAAGGTTCCTGGGACGTAAACGATGACACTAGGATAGAGGTTTTCCCTACTGAGATTCTTTAGCAAGATTCTCACCCTCTCTTTCTTCTTTCTGTTACGTCTTCAGACATTGATGGCGTCGTTCGTGATCTTCATTGACCCGCCCACTTGGGAGGTGCACTATGACCCCTAGCATCAGTCCTACCACTTCAAGGGTCATTGTGAGGTGCGCATTTTTGTGTACGTGGAATGCCCGTTGCTTTCCCCGTCTCCAGCTATCATTTCGATCCGACTTCACCTTTTGGCGACGACCTGATCTTTGAGAGGACGCGACCCCGAGACAAGCAGACCGTCGTGCCCGTCCTTCCTCATTGGCGGCACGCGGATACCCCGAGTATGTTCCCGTCTTGGTCGGAGGCCGATCCCTGGAAGGCTCTTCCCTTCATTTCATATGGATCTCGGAGGTAGCGAGGACACGTCACCAACCGAGGCATGCGAGGCGCGTTGAGCCCGAGAGGCGACCACGTCGCGGAGGCCATGCCGTCCCCTTGATCCCCATGCCTAGATCTCCGCTTCATTGGGCTACATCCGAGGAGCTCTCTCAGTCGCGAGCTACATCTCCCCATCCAAGGATCGAGCGTTACAGGAGGCGTGGAGGGTGAGGGTAGTGATAGTTGGGCATTTTATCTTTTGAAGTCTTACCATGTACTTGCTTTTATTTTCCTTTCCATTGATGTATTTCTAGATTCTATGTACTACAAGCTCTGCCCACTCATATGGGTAAGACTTTATGCTTTCCTTTATATTTCTAGCGATGTATTAAACTATGTTAATTAATGTTATGAGGAATGTTTTCATGATTGATGTGTTCTTTACGGCTTTTGAATTGTATGATTTATTCTTCGCTTCACGCTCCATTTATGTCATGCACGAATGGCTCGCACTTTGTTTTACATGTTTCATTTCAAAAAAAAAAAAAATTTACCTGATTTTCCTAAGTTATTTCTAAAAGAGTTTTAAAGGAAGTAACAACTAATAATTAATCTTGATACGTCCTAGGCGTATTGGGTTAAATATTAGGGTGTTACAGAAGGTATTCATGGCCTTTGGTAAAGAAAATATCTTCAAACTTTAGTCATTCAAAGGCATGGTTGAAAGCATGGCTAGGTATGGTTCAAAGTATGGCTTGAGGTATGGTCTTTGAGAAACAAAATCAACATGCACCAATGAGGAGGATGAATTTGGCCAGAATTTTCAGCCAAGGGGGAAGGATGATTTGTCCATGTAATTGTGGTTTAATGATGTGTTTAGGTGTTTCTTTGATTAAGGTTTTGATTAGGAGTTTGTAAGAAAGTGTTTAGGTGAGGTAATGGCTAATTAAGGTTGTCAAGACTTGATTAGGAGGGTGATCTTGCTAGATTAACAATTTAAAATCATTTTCTTAGTCAAATGAGGTATGGGCACAATTCCTTAATTTAAGGAATTGGAGAGAGAAAATATTATTCAAGATTCCATTACTAGGAATCTTGAATCAAAGAATGTAATTAGAGTTTAACCAAGCAATCTTAAGCTCTAATTAACCTTAATAAATTATTTTGACTTGAGATTAATTATGAAATAAATTAATCTTCGATTAGAGCTTGAGATTAATTATCGAAATAAATTAATCTTCGATTAGAGCCTAATATTGCTTAGGTTTGCTTAATTACGTCATTAGGCTCACTTTACACTTCTAGGGGCAAAATGGTAATTTTACACTAAAACTACTTGGGACTACCGGGCTTAACCCATTGTTAAACTTCACTTAAATACATCATTTAAAACCTTTTGGTAAAGTCCTTGCTCATCCCACGTGAATCGATGACAAACGCCATAAGGGCATTTTGGTAATTTCACGTGTCAAACTCAAAATGAGATTCTTCTGCTATTACCACACATAACACATATAATCCCCTATCAACATTAAAACATCCCTTTGAGGATGGCCTGACAGCGATCCTCATTTTGGAAAATGACCTCGGGGCATTTCAGGAATTGTACATCTGAAAATCAGGGTGTTACAAATGGAGTTACATAAGTATATCACTCCATCCTTTTGGATATGTTAATGGAATGGATTAAGGATAATAAACTTTTTATATGTATAATAATACACTTAAACTAAAATATATTGATATTAGTAATAAAGGTAGACTAGTAGTTTTATTTAAAAAAATAAGTTATTTCCTCTTATTCCCCTCAATTTGAGGGGACAAAAAGTGTAAAGTGTAATGCTCATTTTTTCCTAAGTGTAAAAATGACCAAAATACCCTGAGGTCATTTTTCCAAAGTAAAGATGACGGTTAGGCTATCTTTGAGGGGTTAGTCTAATGTTTGAAGGGGATTATATGTGTAATGGATGTATTAAAGGCGAAGTCTCATTTTTTTTTCTGGTTTTTCCCGTGCGTGAAATTACTAATTTACCCCTGAGGTAATTCAACGCGGATTAAGCGATGGACAAACCCCATTACCCGGGAGTTTGAATATGATAACAAAGAGTGTTTCCTGATGTTGAAAAAAGTCCTGGTGGTTCCTGGAATTCTTGTGTGAATTTACGATTTTACCCTTTAGTGCTAAACGAGTTTAATTAAACGTTACAGAAATATGGACAAATTAGGCTCTAATTAAAGATAAATTAATTTTATCTATTAATTTTGAGTCTAACTAATTGTTTAAGGCTAATTAAGGCCTAAGATTGATTAAGAAAGTTCAAATTTCTTTCTTAATCAAGGACATTATGTCATATCAAGTCAAATGGTGTTTTCTTCCAATTTCTTAAATCAAATAAACATGTTGGAGTTTGAATTTCAAACTAATGAAGTTTAATTCAAACCACACATGAAAGAAATTTAATCATGTCTTGAAAAGCTTTAAACACATGATTGCAAGCCCAAACACCCAATTACTAATTCCTAACTCAATCCTTAATCAAATCTACCTCTAATACACATCCTAACCTACATGAAAATGAAAATTCCTTCCCTCCCAAATAGCCATGAAGGCCGTTGTAATGCCTCGATTTTTTCCTTTGAATGCAAATGACCAAAATGCCCCTGAGGTCATTTTTCTGAAGTAGGAAATCCCATCCTGCACTCCGAATGGGTCAACTCAATGTTTGAAGGGGATTATATCTATTATGTTTGATCCAGGAGGTGAAATCTCATTTTTGAATTTTTGGCTCAAAATGACCAAAATACCACTGCACGTTTACGCGGTAAAGATGCCGTTTGAGCCCAGAACTTTTCCAAGAAGTTCGGAATAATGTTTATGAGGTTTTTGATGTTTAGTTGCCAGAAGGTCCCGAAGTTTTAGTATAAAATTACCATTTGGCCCTAGAATAGTGTCCATGAGCCTAATGACATAGTTAAGGAAACCTAAGTAATATTAGGCTCTAATCAAAGATTAATTTATTTTGATAATTAATCTAGAGTCAAAATAATTTATTAAGGTTAATTAGAACCTAAGATTGCTTGGTTAAGCTCTAATTACATCTTTTAATTCAAGATTCCTAGTCATGGAATCTTGAATAATGTTTTTCTCTCTAATTCCTTAAATTAAGAAATTGTGCCCATACTCTCATTTGACTAAGAAAATGGTTTTAAATTGTTAATCTAGCAAGATCACTTCCCTAATCAAGTCTTGACAACCTTAATTTGTACACCCAAAAAATTACTTAAAAATTAATTTGAGCTTTATTAGTCGTAATTTCAAAAATCTAACTTGGGCACTGATAGGATGGCCCAATGGACGTATCAAAAAAAAAAACTTTTGTGAATAGTGTTTTGCAGGCCCAGCTGTTGGAATAGGAAACCCTGGATTAGGGACAGGTGCCCGAAATTAGGAAAATGTGGGAATAAGGTTAGAAATAGGTGGGAATGATAATTTTATACTTAAAATTAATTTTTCGGATAATAGGTTAGATTGGTACCGTTTACCCGTTCGGAGATTTCTGTGCGATTTTTAATACCGAAAGATACTTTCATTACCACAAATGGATGATACCCACCTAATCAAGACATGTGGAAGGCCAAGATTTAATCTTGGAATCCAAGATTAAATCCTAGCCATCCATCATTGCCTTGTCACCTAAATGATCATTACTTTGTTAAATATCTTCATGTCATTTATTAAGCAAGCCTAGTCACAAATTCTTCTCCTCCAAGCCAAACAATTTCATGGTCAGCAAGAGGAAGAAGAGAACAGCCACCATTTTTATTTCCTTGAGCTTGTTCTTGAGTTCCAAGCCCAAAAACTCCAAGCTAGAGTTGTTGGATCATCAAAAGTTCTTCACTAAACTTGTTCTACACCTCAAACTCCAAACATCTAACCGATTAAAATTTCAAAACCTCATCATATTCACCTCATCCATCACTAATCAGAGGAGGGTTTGAAGGTGTTTTGGGAGTCTTGGAGTGAAGGACTCTCATCTTGGAGCAAGCTAGAGACAAAGAGAGACTAGCCTTCAAGAATAGGATTTTCTGCCTTTCTTGTGAAATTTTTCAATTCCTGTTAGCTTGCCCTAATTCCAAAATTTTTCATGATATTGATGATTCACATATTGATATTGATGTATGAATTTTTGTGTTGTGTTTGGATGGTTTTAAAATGGGTTTTATCTCAAGTGAAATTGGAACTAGGTTGTTGGACTGATTTCTGTCTGGAATCAGAATTTTTCACGAATTTTCTGGAAATTTTGTGGGTGGTTTCATGAGCCATGAAAATTATATGTTGTAGTTACCTCTTAGACTAAACACATGAATTTTCTTAGGGTTAATTCTAAGGTTTAATGCCTCAAAAAAATTAGGAACCGAATTGTAACTGTTGTTCTTAATTGTTGAGACTGAAAGTAACAAACTTGCCCGAATTTTTCATCATAGCAATTGATTGAGATAGCTCCTAAAATTTTTACACAAGACTAATAACATGTTGAAATACCTCTATGAATTTTCTTGTACCATGATTCCATCGAATTCTAGGGTCAAATATTCTGAGAACACAAGTCTGGACTATGAATTTGTGACTTCTGACCACCAGATTTGCCTATTTTATTGAAGTGGTTATATAACTCTGATTGCCCTGAAATTTTTACAGGTTGTTTTAGACACATTGAAGTGTCACGTGAAATTTTCTTTAAGGTTGGGATGGTTGTTTGATAGAGTAATAAATTGTTGTGCCTGGAACTTCAATTCTCCAGGATAATGAGATGTGGAAATGGCTGAAATTCTATGATAGTATGTGTATATCTTCCTGTGTATGTTTGAGACATATGGGAAACAGAAACAAGGCTTAGAAAGAATTGAGAGGGAAGGCAAAAAGAAGGACTTCCCTAGAAAAGTTATGAGTCGATAGACGTGTCCTAGGCATAGACCTCTGAGTGATCCAAATGGAAAAAAATGAAGTTCGTGATCTCAATAGGAATGAGCTCCTGTCCCAGGTCTATGGTCCTCTGTGAAATTGTGAATTGTGAATGTATCTCTTTGTGAGAATAAGCCTTCCCTATGTTGAGAAAATTGAGAAAGACATGAGAAATGGAGTTTCTGATTGTGCATATTATTACTCGATCGATTTTGTGATACTATCCTTAGTTCCCCTACGAGTTTTCAAGATTTCTGTATGATTTTGTATGAATATTGTATATGCATGAATTACTTATGCCTTGTGTGTAGTATATGGGGGAAACTACCCTCCTAGAATTTTATAATATTCTCACCCCTATGTGTTTGTTTCCGTGTCGCCTCTAGGTTATGCCAGGGATGGGGATGCTACTATGCAAAGGAGTGTAGATTGCTGTAGTATAAGCAGGTTTTATTCTACTATACTTAGTGAAATGAGTATGTATGTAAATGTATTAGAAGACAGATATGTACTAAAGCTCATAGAGGAGCTTCCTTATGTATTTTGAGCTGTATGTTTAATAAACTTGATGTTTACTTGTAAGATGTTTTCATAGAGTTACGCTTAGTTATCTCGTACGTAAATTGAGCTTGTTATAGATAATTAAGAGAGGTCCACTAATTAACAAGTAATATCTCTCGAGTATGATATTATAGCTTAAGAATGGGGTTGTACTTGGGAGGATGTTACATAATTAGCCAGGACCTCACCTAAACACTTTCTTACAAACTCCTAATCAAAACCTTAATCAAAGAAACACCTAAACACATCACTAACCCACAATTACATGAACAAATTATCCTCCCCTTGGCTACACAAGGAGTGGCCAAACACTCCTCCCCAATTCCATCACATGTTGTTTTAATTCTCACTCAAAGAGCCATGCTTTGGACCATACTTGAAGCCATACCTCACCATGCCTTGCCCATACTCACAACCATACCAATCAAGAGAAATTTTCCTCCCCCTTTGGCCATGAAGAACCATCGGCCATCCTCCTCCAATCAGCCCCCATTGTGACAATTTTCTATAAATACCAAGCCTTAAAGAACTTGGTTACACTTTAGAAGCCTAGCCAAGTTTAAGCTTTCTTGCATTTTCTTTCATTTGCTCTCAATTTCTCTTCATCTTGCTCTTCTTCTTCCTCCCTCAAAGAAACCTTTCCACCACCAAAAAAACCTTAAACCACTACTCCCTCACCTCAAATGACCCCTCAAACACTTAACCTTTCCATTTCCAAACTTGCTTTCTCAAGGAAAAATCATCTTCCTTGAGTTTTCCCCTTTGGCCGAACCTATACCCTTATCCAAGAGAAGATTTTGTCTTCTCATTTCTTCAAGGATCAACCTTTCTTTCATCCTTTTCAAAGACTTCCTTAGGTAGGGATTTTATTTCAAAGTTTTACTTGTTTTCTTCAAGAAAGATTCTAGTTTTCTCTTGGTTCAAAACTCTTTTTCTTCTTTCCTTTTCGGCCTTGGAGCCTTTTCATGAGAAAACTTTGGCTTGATGATGAGGTTTCAAGATAATGGCTTGGTTGTTGTCATGTGAGAAATCTCTAAAGCTTGAAAACCTTGGTCTTGGACCATATATGCTCTTGGTTTCTTCCTTTTCTTTGCTCAAAGTTTTCAATTCTCTTCCTTTCCCTTCAATGGTTTCGGTTTCCTTTTCCTTTATTTGAACAAAGTTTGTTAAAAATTTTAAGTAGATCACTAAAAGTTTTGTTAAGAAAATTAATCTTATGTTTTCAAAGAGCTTTAAGCTTACTCTTGCCAACCTTAAAGTTAGTCGGCCGTTCTAAGAGTTTACTCTAGATTGAAGCCCATGAGCAATAAAATGAAGAATATGATTAGTTCTTTGTGTAACACCCTAATATTTAACCCAATACGCCTAGGACGTATCAAGACTAATTATTAGTTATTACTTCTCTTTAAATTCATTTATAAAATACTTAGCGGAAAATACGGGTAAATTTTTTTTTGAAATGATTTATATAAACCAAAGTGCGAGCCTTTGCGCGTAACATAAACAACGTGAAGCGGAAGAATAAATAAAACATACAGAATATAAACATTAAAGAACACATCCATCATAAACATCATTCCTCATTACTTTAGATAATATAGTTTAGTACATCACAACAGAAATATAACAGAAACATAAAGTCTTACCCGCACTAGTGGGAGAGCTTGCAGGACAATGGGAAACATAAAGACAAATACATGGTAATAATCCCAAAAGATAAACACCCAACTATCACTACCCTCCCACTCCAAGCCTCCTGGTGACGCCGGTCCTCGGCGGGGAGATGTAGCCCGCGAACTGACGAAGCTCCTCGGATGTAGCCCAACGAAGCGGAGATCTAGGCATGGGAATCGAGGGACAGCGTGGCCTCCGCGTCGTGGTCGCCTCTCGGGCTGTCGAACGCGCCTCGCATGCCTCGCGGTGACCGTGTCCTCACTACCTCCTCCGTGACCCATAGGGAACGAAGGGAAGATCCTCCGAAGGATCAGCCTTGATCGAGTACGGGAACATACTCAGGATATCCGCGTACCTCGACGAGGAAGGTTGGGCACGACGGGTCTGCTCATCTCGGGTCGTGTCCTCTCAAAGATCAGGTCGTCGCCAAAGGGTGAAGTCGGATCGAGCGATAGCTGGAGACGGGGAAAGCAAAAGGGCGTCCCACGTATGCAAAACGCGCACCTCGCAATGACCCTTGAAGTGGTAGGACTGATGCTCGGGGTCATAGTGCACCTCCCATGTAGGCGGGTCAATGAAAATCACGAACGACGCCATCGATATCTGAAGACGTAACGGAAAAAAAAGAGAGAGGGGTGAGAATTCTTACTAAAGAATCTCAGGAGGAAGTCCTCTATCCTAGTGCCATCGTTTACGTCCCAGGAACCTTGGGTTTATTATGAAAATGTTGAGCATGCATAGGTTCATTATGAGGTTTTCACAAAGGTCGTTGTCCAAGGTCCATGTCTTTTATAATGATTCTTAATGCATGTATGCAACATAATGTTTCATGGATGCATGGTAGCACTTTAGGTAAATCAAACAATAATTCAAACAACATTTGTGTGGCATGAAACTTTTCTTTGAACATCTTTCCTTTTCTCATACTTGTGTCACCAATAATATAGTAACCGCACCCCTTAAGCTAGGCTATGAGCTCATACCTTAACTAGTCGTCACTAGTTCTTACTTATCCTCTTGATAAGCGAATCATAAACATCATAATCCCGACTCCCAGAGTACGGGTAGGGGCCTAAGGATCACCCATCATGGGACTTTCTCCTTCTTCGAAACGCATCGACTGGTTACCAGCGACTTTGTCCGCTTCGGTATGGCTCGACGTCCATACCCCCCACGGGTTTACTTTCTCCTCACTAGCAGGAGAAATGCGTCTCGGCATATAACTTTAAACTTCATATTTCTCAAAAACTTTCTTTTTGTCCCTCAAATTTGACGGAAATTCGCGGCATAACACTACTCTCCGAATTTCCTCAAATTTGAGTCATGCCACATAATTTCAGTCACATGCATCATTTTCATGGAACTTTCTCATTGCCACAACTTTCTAGTTCACATGAGCATATTTCTCAATTTCATTCATATCTTTGAAACATTATGCATCTCAAACACAACAATTCATCAAATTATGCATATAAAGTTTCATGCTCAAGGAACTAACATAATCACATCATCATAAGTGTGCACGAGGTTCATCATCATAATCATACTCTCTCGTCCACCTATCTCACAGGATCTTATGCTTTGCCCCTTTCGGGCTTTAAACTTGTATTTGCATTATTATTACCCTCAAGGGGTTGGCACTTAAACTTTTCCTCTAAGATTTGAACTCACCAAGATTCCACTCAGCACTCAACATAAAAGGGCAGAAAAATATATATCGTTTGCTTAAGGGGCTCTAGAATCTCCATTCGCGACCCTTTTAAGATCCATCTTCGCCTAAGACTCCATAATTAATTCTTAGATCAATTATGAGGGATTCCTAGGCATGTTCTCTAAGTTATAAACCACTTAGATCTCTTATCATCATCTTATACTTAGAAATTAGCACCTAATCATTTATGAAGGGATCTTGTACATGTCTTACTAATTATGAATCATTTATCCCTGAATTAATCATGCTAGAACAGATTTGCACTTCTTTGTATTAAGGTGTTCTAGAATTCTCATCTCAAGTCCCTTTTTAGTTACTTATTCTTTACTAGCTTCTCTAAATCGATCCTTGCTTCACTCAACATAATTTTACACATTTAACACCTTAGAACAGCATTTATACAGGAGCCAAACATAGAACCAAATCATGAACCCATAAGATCACATAATCTCTTGGGTTGAAATGCATATAAGTTGCTAGTTTTCTCTTGGAATGTTTCTGGAAACAAAAGGTGTTCTGGTAATCGATTACATGTTCCTAGTAATCGATTACCAGGAGCTCAATTCATTCTGGTTTTCAAACAAGGTAATCGATTACACATAATGGTAATCGATTACGTAGGGTTAAATCGTTTAGAAAAGTAAGGACATAGGTAATCGATTACATACGACGGTAATCGATTACTTAGGGTTAAATCGTTTCCGAAAAGTAAAGAACATTTGGTAATCGATTACATTATAAAGTAATCGATTACAGGGTTTCCAGAAGAGGTTCTGGGCATGAAAAGCCGTAGTAATCGATTACACCCTCTGGTAATCGATTACCAGAACCAAAAGTCCTTCAAAAACCTTCTGGTAATCGATTACATGGGTGGTAATCGATTACCAACCTTCTAAAATTGAGAAAACATGATTTTGACACATTCCAAACTATTTTAAACCTCTTGAGACCTCATAAAACAGTTTTCCAACATTTCCTTGAAAATTATTCATGTATTTTACAAAATCAAACCATTGTTGGTTCATACCAAAACTCATCCATTTCTTTTTGAATGGAGTTTCCTTTTTAGGATACTTAGGGCAAGTCTTTGAGCTCTAGAGTGTTTAGGTGATGACAAAATCTTAAACATGCCATGCACTTTATTTTACTCTTCATTAGAAAGTAAAGTGAGAGCATAAAATAAATATGAGATGCAACTTCATTATTATCTTTAAGGATTAAGTGATGACTTGAAATATAAACATGAAATGCAAGCTTGGGAATTTAAATATGGTAATGCAAGTTCATTCATTTACTCTTGTGAAATTAGTGATAACATCAAAATAAACATGAGATGCAAGACATAAATTTAAACATGAATGCATCTTGTTTTTGTCTTAGCTAGAGCTCTTGCAAGACTTTTAGAGGAACATAAACCTCAACCCATTATGCATCATAAGGCAAGCTTTAGAGTTCTTAGCACCTAGACTTCAAGAGAAATCTTAAGGTTTGAACTCACCATCAAGCTTAAGGAAATGGACCCAAAGTTCATCACTTTGTCTAAACAAAACTACAAGAACTAAGTCATATTCTTTATTTTATTGCTCATAGGCTTCAATCTAGCGCGGATTCTAGAATGGCCGACCAACTTTAAGGTTGGCAAGGGTAAGCCTAGAGCTCTTTGAAATCATGAGATTAACTTTCTTAACAAAACTTTCGTGATCTACTAGACATATTTTACAAACTTTGTTCAAATCCATAGAAGAAAAACTGAAAATCCTTAAAGGAAAGAGGAAGAGGAAAAACCGAAACTTAAGCCAAGAAAAGAAAGGAAATCCAATCATCAAGCTCACATTCTTTTTGTAAGAAGGCCTCTTGGCCGAAAGAAAGAGGAAGGAAAAGGAGTTTGAAACCAAGAGAAAAACTAGAACTTTCTTGAAGAACACAAACAAAAATCATCAAAACTTAACCCCTACCTTAAGAAGTCTTGAAGAGATGTAAGAAAGCTTTGTTTTCTAGATGGAAGGAGAAGGAAATCCTTTTGGAGTCTTGAGGAAGAAATCAGCCAAGTTGAGGGAATTTGAGAGGAATGAGAGAATTTGCAAGAAGTGTGAACTTACCAAGTGAACCAAAGTGTGACAAGGTTCATCAAAGCTTGGTATTTATAGAAAAATGAGACATGTTGGCTGATTTGGGAGGGAATGGCTGATGACTTTTTCAAGGTCAAGGGAGGAGGAAAATATCTCTTACAAAAGCATGGGTTTAGGCATGGCAAGCATGGTTGGAAGCATGGGCAAGGTATGGCCTAAGGCATGGGCTTGGAGTGCATCACAACTCAACATGTGGCACCATTTGGGGACAGATTTTCGGCCTCATCAGCCAAGGGGAAGGGATTTTTGTTCATGTAATTGTGGTTTAAGGATGTGTTTAAGTGTTTCTATGATTAGGCTTTTTGATTAGGAGTTTGTAAGCAAGCGTTTAGGTGAGAAAATGGTTAATTGAGGTGTTTCAAGACTTGATTAGGAGGGTGATCTTATTAGATTAGTAATTTAAAATAATTCTTTTGGTCAAATGAGGTATGGCTCAATTCCTTAATTTAAGGAAGAGAGAGAGAAAATACTATTCAAGATTCCATGACTAGAAATCTTGAATTTAAAGAATACAATTAGAGTTTATCTAAGCAATCTTAGGTTCTAATTAACCTTAATAAATCATTTTGACTCTAGATTAATTATCGAAATAAATTAATCTTCGATTAGAGCCTAATATTGCTTAGGTTTGCTTAATTGCTTCATTAGGCGCACTACACTGTTCTAGGGGCAAAATGGTAATTTTGCACTAAACTGCCAGGGACCTTCCTGCTCAACTAAACATCAAACATTGCTCATAAACATCATTCTAAACTTCCTGGAAAAGTTGGGCTCAAACGGCATCTTTTACCCGTGTAGACACAGGGGTATTTTGGTCATTTTGAGCCGAAGTTTAGAAAACGAGGTTCCCTCCTCGGATATCATTCATAACAGCATAATCCCCTTCAAACATCGAGTTGACCCATTGAGGGTTGCCGGCAACTGCCCTTTAATTTCGGTGAAATGACCTCAGGGCATTTTGGTCATTTGTACTTAAGGTATAAATTCTGGGCGTTACACTTTGTATGCTTGTTTAGATAAAGTGTTGAGTTTTGTGTCCATTTTCTTGAGCTTGATGATGAAGTTCAAAACCAAAGACTTCTTTGAAGACTTGGTGCTAAGAACTCTAAAGCTCACTTTACGATGTTCCTCTAAAGTCTTGCAAGAGCTTTAGTTAAGATAAAATGATCCATGAGAATTAGGAACATGATATGTTTTATGACAAAGTATGATTACATGCTCACATTGCATCTCTAATCAACATGTCAATCTTAAGGTGACATAAAACATATGGAAGTGATCCTCTAGGCTCCCCGAATTAAAGGTTATTGAGGTGATCCAAAAAGGACCCTTTTGACTCAGAAATTAATGGTTATGAAAGGTGATCTTATGCCCCCTAACCCACACTTTGGGAGTCAGGAATTTAGCTTATCAAGACGATAAGTGTAGACTAGTGACGACTAGTTAAGTATGAGCTCATAACCTAGAACTCTCAAAGGGAGAGTATTATGGTGGCCTCAAGGAAAAAAGAATAAGAAAGTTTAAGTCACCTAAAAGAATGATTCATGTTGGAATAAATTGCATTCGTTATGCTATGTTCATTCAACGTGCTCCTATGATATCTCACTTCCTGCATTGACATGCATCCATGATTTAGTATGCTGCACTCAAGCATTAAGATTCAAGCTAAAATGAACGGGCCTCGGCTAATGGTATTTGAAAACTAATAAATAAACCTTATGCATATGCCCACTAATTTCATAATGAAAACTAAGATTCCTAGGACGTAGATGATGACACATACACACATTAGGAGGCAAAAACCCTACGAGATTCTTATATAAGTTTCTTATCATTTCTTCTTTCTTTCCATCTTGTCTTCAAGGTCGATGGCAACCTTTGTGATCTTCATTGACGCTCCCACCTGGGAGATGCACTATGACACTACTCACCAGATGTATCACTTCATAGGTTATTTGTTGTCCGTCTCTTTGTCTTCATGGAGCATCCCTTTGCACACTGGTCACCAGCTTCAGGTTCTCCACCATTACTCCGTTCTCTGATGACCTCATCTTCGAACCCCGCTCGTGGAGGGAGAATCCGCGCTCCAACTTCCTGTACATCCACTTACGTGCTATTATCACTACCCCACCGTCTCGATTCGGGTTCGACCCTCGATGATTCACCCACCCAGACTCACTATGAGGGTTCTACCCCCACCGTTCCTATGATGATGGAGGGTGGTAGTGACGAGGAGGCCAAATACACGTAGTCGATGAGAGAGCGGACCTGCTCATGGAGGAGCCACCTGACTCCTCGAGGTGCCCACGCTCGCCCTACCCACCACTCTGCCACACCATGAGCTGGCCCACTGGATTGGTTACCTTCCTCCTTCCTAGGAGCGACAATAGTAAGGTGGTATTGGACCACTTGGAGCACCTGCACACATAGTTGAGAGGATAACCTTCTTTTGTTTTTTGTTTATTAGATGTTATCTATCCTACGCGCACCCAGTAGGAGTAATGGGAAGAGAGGTCTTTATTTTAGCTTGGGGTAGCTACTTTTCATTCTTGGATATTATGGGATAACTTTTATATTTTGAGCCCAACCTTTGTTGGTGGGCATGGCATAACTCTTTTATGTATATTTTGGGTATGCAAAGTGGAACATTTATCTATCGATGATATTTATAAGTATAATCTTACATGTTCATGGTGTGTGATGTTATGCTCTATGTATGCATATGCCTTGTTGCGATCTTCTTCCTTGTTATTGTAACATCCCAAATTCACAACTAGATAAATATCAATTAACCCTAATTAGTTAATTAGATGAAAGAAAGCAAAACTAATAAAATCTGGACAAGTGTTATGAAACATAACAAATATTATTAGAATATTCAAGTATGTCTAGAGAAAGATGCAAAGAATTACAAAAAATGCCATCATTTAGTAGAAATTATGAAAATACCCTTGCTATGTAAAAGAAATTACCAAACTACCCTTGCCTTATTAAATGACAAAGATACCCTTACTCTATAATTAGAATTACAAGAATACCACTTAGTGTCTAATTACAAAAATACCCTTCTTTTAATTAAAGAAATTACTACAATGCCACTACTTTAATAATTGCTATAATGCAACTACTTTAATAATTACAAGAATGCTATTTGCACAAATCCCTAAACTTGTCTTTAAACAAGAATGAATCTAAGCCATTGGATTAAGAAGATGTAACACCCTAAAAATTATTTAAAAATTAGTTTGAGCTTGGATTGGTCATAATTTCAAAAATCTAACAGTTTAGCAATGATAAGAATGGCCTAACGGACGTGTTTAAAAAGAAAAATTTCATGGAGAGGTGAATAGTAATCTTGTAGGCCCCATTGTCTGCCAGGAGTAAACCTTACCTGGACCAGGAAATGCCCGGACTAAGAAAGAGAGGGTTAAGGTTAGAAATGATAAGGAATGAGAAGTTATACCTAGAATTAATTTTCGGGTAATGTTTGATTACTTGAGTGCGATGTTTTACCAATTCGTGAATTACGTGTGTAGTGTCTTACACTGGATGAAACTACAATGCAAGTTAGACACCTCATGAGACAAGTGTGTGGTTTAGAAGGAGCCACATTGTTGCCTTTACAAATAGACCAATAAGAGGATTACAAAATTACAATATTTATCTTTAAGAAAAAAAAAAATTTCATAATAATTAATGTATACCTTATCTTAAAGGAAATAAAAGAAAATTAACCATTTCCTTCCTTCAAGTTCGGCCAGACCTCCATTGAACCTTCTTTCATTTTCTTCTTCATCAACATGCCAAGGATTAGCTTGAAAACTCTAAGATACAACATTAAGCATCCACATGTTTCATCACAAACACAAACTACCTCTTGAAAACTTGAATTAACTCCTTATAACAAACCCTCACCACCGTCTCTGCCTTGTTAGAAGGGTATTGAAGAGGGTTTGATCAAGAATTGGGTGTAGGAACTCTTGAAGGGAAGCCAAGAACAAGAATTAGAGTTCTAAGAGCCAAGTAGGGCTTTATTATCCACTTTTCTTTCAAAATTTACTCTGAAATCTTCTAATTGATTGAGATTGGAATTTCTAGTTTTATTGGCTGATATTACATAGATATTGATGTATGAATTTTGGTGGGGTGTTTGAATGATGTTAAAAATCATTTTTGTCAAAAGGGGTTTTGACCTATGCCGTTGGATTTTTTATTTTCCTATGGAGTGGTTGTTCACGATTTTTTTGGCATAATTGTATGTAGTTTTATGAGCTATAAAAATTATATGTTGGATCTAACATTCTAAGACAACTCTAAGAATTTTTGTGGAGCATGATAAAGACTTTAACTGCGGAAAAAATCATGAACCGAGACTATATATGTGTTGTCTAATTTCTAGTCTTGAAGTTGTGAACTTTGCCAATTTTTTTAACATAGCAAATGATTGATTTTTACTTTGAAATTTTCACAGCGTGTTTAAAACATCTTGAAGTATAACTGTGATATTTCTTTTGAATTGATTCAATCATTTTCTAGGGTTAAAAATTATGAGATTTTGGTTTTGAAGCTAAGGTTAAGGTTCCTAAACATGAAATTGTTTAATTTTTTTGACATAGTTAGAGAATTCGTTTTTCTCTGAAAATTTTATGGAATCTTGTGGACACATTGAAGTGTCGTTGTAAATTTTTATAGCCTCTGAATTGATTGTTTGAATGTGTAAAATCTGTCATTATGCTGAAAATGAATTGATGTTGTGAATTGATGAAATAATGACATCTTGTGCTAGTATGGCATGAGCACAAGAATGTGAATATGAACAATTGAGAATGTGCATTTATTGATGAGGTTAGGCACACATAGATATGAATGCCTATTATAATTTCTCGTATGCAAAAGAAAAGCATAAGATTATCTTTCCTGTTGGAGAAAGTAAATTGGTGTTGGGAAAGTAAACCTGACTAGTGGGAAGAGTAACCTGACTACCAAGAAAAGCATAAGGTTTATAATTCTTGGGCTGGAGAAGTAAATTCGTCTGTCAAGGAAAGTAAACTTGACAACCCTTGAACTGAGTCGGGGAAAGTAAACCTGGCTAGGAATAGGTCTGTGTGTGAATTGGAGAAAGTAAATCCAATGATCATGTATAGGAATAAGCTTAGCTTGAAATCAGTCTATTACCCATTATTACCATGGGGACGATCGATATGTAACGCCAGATGTGACAAGATTAGTCAAGGGCCAAGACAAGTTAAAGTAGAAATTGTTTTAAGTAATCTCTTATCTTATGTGCTAAGTGAAGAATTTTAGTATCCATATTGAGGCCAATATATTTAAGTTGTGAGTTAGGTTTATGGTTTATTTGATGTTGAGTAGTATGATATGTACAAATTAGTTTATTGAAAAAAAGAGACCCACTTCGGAAGAATGGTTTTTGAACCTTAAAATGAACCTTTGATATATGTTGTATGCTCATATTTTCTTAATAAACGAAGTGGCTTGGGGCAATGATGATGACCATTATGACTGTGTAAGGGAGTTGCCCTACTGAGAATGTATAATTCTCGCTTATATGTTTGTGTTTCTGTCGCTTCCAGGTTGATCCAAGAATGATGAGGCCTTACGTGAAGGAATGCAGGATTGTAGTAGTTTAGTAGTTGATATTTTTACTTTACTATACTTAGTTGGAGTTATATGTATGTAAATGAAATAGAAAATGTATTGTATTAAAACTCTTAGGAGAGCTTCCTTTTGTACTTAACTATGTGTTCAATAAATGTTGTATTTCTCTATTATATATTTAATAAAATTTTTGCTTAGTTATTATACACGTTAATCGAGCTTGCTATAGATATTTAAGGAAGGTCCACTAATTGATAAGTAACAACTCTTAAGTACGATGTCATGACTTAAGGATGAAGTTGTACTTGGGAGGATGTTACAGAAGACAATACAATAATTCAATCACATGCATCATGCACATTCTTAACCACATACATTCACATAGACAGGTCTTTGTTAAAATTAAAAACACCTATTAAAGCATAAGGTTACATGATGTAAATCTATGATGTATACATGTATTAAAGGTTAGAAAATTTCCACTAACCATGCATGCCTAACAACAACATTTTTGCATAAAACATGGAGCATTTTCATCCAAAAATTAGGCTAACATGTTTGCATAAAACATGAAGCATTTTCATCCCAAAATTTGGCCAACATGCTTGCATAAAACATGCAAGCATTCTTATTCTTTTCTTGATATTTCCACTATAAATACTCTTCAAACCCTTTTCCATTCATTCCATTTTCCAAGTCACAAAGAGACCTCACCATGCTTTACAAGAGCTACATCCTCTAACTCTTGTAAAATACATACACTCTTACTAGTCTTCAAGCCTTAGAAACTCTCTAAGTGTTATTTCTTTTATTCTTTCTCTACCATTTCTTCTTATATTCTTCTCTTCAAAGACTTCTCTTTAATTTCCAAACTTCATCCAAACACTTAAATTCTAAGCCCAAACTTTCACTAACCTTCACAAGAGTTACAATCTTTAACTCTAGTGAATAATATTTCTTAAGCACTCAGGTTCTAATCAAGATACAAGGAGGGTCATCCACTCCAAGGAATCTTGCTCAAGCTCAAAGAAGAGAAGGACTCTTTTAGACCCTACATAAGATGTAGGAGTTTCTTCTTTATTTGTTCAAGCATTGTTGGTGTCTAACCTTGTTCGTGGTTAGAATGCCTCAAGCTTGTGTTATTGATAAGAGTTTTGAATGGTTGTTTGTGAAATATATTTTTATAAATCACTGCATGCACTTCTCTATTATGAATGTTTTTATGATGTTTTCATGCTTATATATGGCTTAAAAACATGGTAGATGGTCCTTGTGTTGAGAAAGTAACATCAAACATGAAAATGATAGGTACTGATTTTTAGCTATTTCTGGCAGTAACTACTTCGAAATATGAAACTCATGGAATATAAAGATGTTGGGAATAAAACTATTTTTGCTACAAACTAGACACATTATAGAACACTCTCTAAAAAGAATCACCAAAAATGGAGTTCTCTAGCTCAAGATATAAATTTTTAAAGTTAAGCCAAAGATGAAATTCTAAAATCTGACCTTGGAGTAGTAAAATAGGTGTAACTCAGTCTAGAAAAATGCAAATGCACTGATTTCAACTCTGTTGGAAAACAAACACATATAGGAACACAACGAAAATACTGAATGAGAAATAAAGTTTCAAGACAGTGTGCTAGAGAGTTGGAAAGGGATAATTTTACAAGGATACTATGGTATAACCATAAATGTGTTTTTAATAAAATTACCCTTAATGGAAAGCTTGATGAGTTAAGAATCTGAAATATATCTAAAAGGCTGAGATAATAAGTATACAGAAAGTTACAAATTTTCTTATAAAAGACGTTAGAACTATAAATAGAAGATTCAAGTCTTATAAAGAGATTTTAAGGATCTAAGTTGCAATAATCTTCAAACATAGGGGAGCCTAAAAATATATAAAAAACCTCTAATAATACTTTGAAATGCAATAATCAAATAAGGAATGCTAAAGAGTACAAAGAAAGACATTCATAATGTATACATACCAATCAAGACATCCATAACCCCTTAGGAACACTAGGGACTCAACTTGATAGCTTGGGTTGCTTAATACAAATCATTTATGAGAAATCTATATGAGGTCTTATATGAGATTATTTGCTAATTACTATGAGATATACATGACATGTCTACTGTTTTGGCATGAAGTGATATAGTGATGAGATATGAAATGATCGACGGTGCCATGATTTATTAATGATTACATGATGATGTGCATACATTCATGTTTCAAATTAAATAATAAATGATCAACTCACGCTGAATCCTCAAAAGGGAATTAAGGTATTGGTGATTTCACTCAGTGAGAATAAAAGTAAAGCCTGGAAAAGTAGCAATGATAGTTTGGAAAAGTGGACTTAAACTAAGCTCACGCTTAACCCCTTAAACTGTTGAGATCAGGAAGGAAAGAAAACCATAAGGTTGTGGTGACGGCCTGGATTGAGCTCATTACCGTTTAGGGTGGTCTAGACATTGATGCACTCATCCCGTGAGTGATTAAGGAATACGTTAAAGAAAGAAAGTAAAGTGTTATGCATGAATATCATGAAATGTTAAATAGTAATTGATGAGTTATGTTATATATGTCTTTGCTAATGTTCAAGAATAGTTTAAAAGTAAAACTGCACTTTGGCTAATTATGTTTGTGAAAATTTAGTAATTGAATCATTTATAAGTCCACCTTTTTAATAAACGAAGTGACTGGACGAAAACGATGACACCTTTAGTACAAGTAGGAACTCCTACTAAGAAATCTTGTATTTCTCACTCCTATGTTTATTTTCTGTTGCGTTACCAGAGGACAGACTGGTCTACTGAAACAATTGAGCTTGGAGTTAAGGAAGGAGAAAACACATAAAGAATTCAAATCTTTCAAGAATTATCACTCCAATTTTTAGTTACGTTATAGTTGTTAGAAATAGAACCAGGAGTAGTAGAATTTATATTGTTATTTGTAATAACTTATGGCTATGTTATATGCCCTATTATGACTCATGTATTAAGTAGTATATTTCAGTTTATGTGACGATATTTCTGTATTTAGTCCCTTATTCCGCTTATTTAAATTACGTGAACAAAGTAACTTTGATTACCATCTATGTAAGCGCTATGTATTTCATTTCTCATTACAAGCTTAAGTTTTCAAAAAGTAATTTATAATAAGAAAAAAAAATTATCCATTATTTTTCTAAATTAATTTCAAAATAAAATAAACGCAAGATATAAGTGACAACTAATAGAATCCAAATGCGAACTTAAGTGTAATTGGATCCTTTTAGGTGTTACAGTTATGCTCAAGTCGAGATGTAGTTCAAGGTGTGGCTCATATTTTGTCTTTAAGGTTCAAAAAAAATTTTATTCGTATTTTGACTAAAGTATTTTCAAAAGTTTAAAATAAGAACTAAACAAAAGAGTAATAATTAATAATTAACTAAAATGCGTCCTAACCTTGTTGGGTTAAATATTACAGTGTTACATAAAAAGATAGTAGAATTTGATGGAATGGAGTTTATAAATCTGCATTCCACTTCAACCAAACCATTCATATCCTAAACAATGGAATTTGAAAAAATTTACTCAATTTATTTCTCTTTATCAAGCTTCATCAGTCCAAACATACCCGTGACAACAAGCAATATAAGTAACATAGCTTTATTATATTTTATCCGATGCAAGCACCTACAAATAATATGATGCAGTTGATGGAGCCGATCACAACTGTGATAAAAACCTAAACTCTTACCCCAAATCCCTAATCGAGACCTCTTCCCTCCAACTCCTAGCAGCGCACACAGTTCCTTTTCTTCCAAGCCCTAGTCGCTCATCTTTGCTTGTACACTTCCGGCGACTTCGGTGGCCCCTTTCCGCCGAACACCCCTTGCCGGCTACCACCGTCACTGGCGGCGGCTCCATCCCTAGCGTCGTTCTTGCGCCACTGTTCGTCATCGTTCGTGCCCTTCGTTCTCCTGCTCATCGTTCGCCGCCGTGTGTTCATCCCCTGTTAGCGCTGCTGTTCTGTTCCTTGTTCGCGCCACCGCCTTGCCACTTCAGTGGAGAAGCCAAACCAGCCACCAGGTTTGCCCCTTTTCTATTTCTTCAAAGTTTAAACTTCCCATTTGTTTGGTTTGGGTTCTGCAACTTCCGCTACTCTGGAAATTGGAATATGAATCTGAAATGAACAATTTTGTGATCCTGTGAGTCACCGAGTTGTGAATTGTGCTTCTATTCTGAAATTCTGATGATTCAGTCGGATACTATGCTTGATTGTTTGTGTTTCTATTTCAACTATTTTATGAGTTTATTTAATTATGAGGTGTTTGATTGTCTTTGATTTATGTGACTGTGCTGGCTGGCTGCATTATTTGTTCTGCATTTTAGCATGTCCGAAACTATTGGGTCAGGGACAGGTCCTCAAATTCAAATGCCAAAGTTGCTACCCAATACATTTCACAACCTACCATATAACAGAATGCCCTAATTTCACAAAATCCTTCCATCTAAATTGTAATGGTGCCAACCGCAACAGAGAAATAAACATAGGGTTTATGTGTAAGAATGAAGAAATTATTTTATTGAAAAAAATAAAACGAATGAAGAAATTCTATTAGTATGTCTAAACTCTAAATAAGGATTCCTAATAACAATAGTGATGGCTCTTCGAGAGGCCTCCTTTTTTCCAATCCAATTTTTATGGATAACTTGGTTTATTCTTCCAACCCCTATATCCATCTCTTGCCTATCAGTGAATTAAATGCCATATGTTATTTGCCAAGGTGGCAGATTTGATTACATTCCCAACCCTTTTCTCTTTTTGATATTTCCTAATGAAAAATATTATTTGTATTCATAGTGCATGGGATACTATGCCAACTCACCCTATTCACTATTGAATTGAGTGTTGACCCTACTTGAATTAGGCACACCTTATTGAATGGTAG
The DNA here is from genome assembly GCA_030441495.1 of Dalbergia oliveri. Classification (NCBI taxonomy): domain Eukaryota; kingdom Viridiplantae; phylum Streptophyta; class Magnoliopsida; order Fabales; family Fabaceae; genus Dalbergia; species Dalbergia oliveri. The sequence continues at coordinate 24,541,707 of JAMLFY010000003.1, forward strand.
ATTAGATGTGAGTCGACATGGTGTCCATGCAAAATGAGTACAAATAACCCAACTCTTTCTAATGTACACTTATAATCAGATTGCTTCTTATTCCTAGGTGCCCTCTTACCATGGACCCCCTCACCAATCGTCGCCTGTATCACTCTTGTTTCCTATCACAAGATTTTGATTGGCTAGAATATGCAACCAACATTGCAATGTGGTTCCTTGTACCTAACTCTGCACTCTGAGCCCTATTGCATTGTGTGGCTCTAAAAGTCAAAGCATGACAAAATGGTTCAATTGGACTTTAAGATTGGGATAAATTCTTAGGCTTGAGAGCAACAAAAGTATTTGTTCTGTCACATTTATTACTTGACATATTAGTTTTGTGGGCCGTTGTTGTCTCCTACTCTCTTAGCATTTTTAATGTAATAGTTGATGTGTCAATTAATGAATGGGATAGAGCAAATGCTTTGTCTTGGTCTCCAAGCATCTAAGAATGCTGTTTATCCTGTGAATGTTCTAGTCTTGTTTAGTCTCATGACTTCATTTGCTTACTGTTACTAATTAATTTGCTTGAGGTATTTACTGGCAGTTTGCTTTTAGTAGGTAAATTTCAAGGTATTTATTTATTTATATTTTCAAAAAATCTTTTAAGCCATGGCAGTTTGGTGTTCAAACCTTCTAAGTTAGATAATTACTTCACTATGCCAATTAAGAATTCATCTGGATTCTCATTTGAGCTCTGGCTTGTGGATTGATGATAATTATTGATTTTCTATAGAGCGGCATCAGCAAAAATGGAGCTTGCACTTTCAAACTGCTATTTTATGTAAATCATCTGATTGATGGACTTCTTCCATTAGGTGATTTTGATTTGTTTGGACATTAATTCTTACCAAAATCAACTCTGCATTCTTCAAAAAATATTAATGAAAAAGTTGAAGTTGTATGTTTGTGGTGGTTGTAACATTAATTAAAATAGTCATTTGTATCAGCTATTATTCATGGCCGCAACGGGCTGAGGAATTTAATGCATCTTTGGTGCTAAAGAACATTGAGCATCAACTGTGATGTATGTTTGAAATGATGAGTATCATATTTTCAAATTGAAAATGCTAGTCTTGTAGTGTTTGCAAATGATATCTCTACATATAATTGATATCACTCGAGGAAGTGATATATACAGAATTAGAAGAAAACAGGAAGTCTGGAATATTCGTTGAATACTTCTGTTTAATCTTAATGCATTTCTCTTTATTTACCTTGATGGCTCTTTCATTTGTCTAGAACCATGGCTGGTAAAGCGGAAGGTGATCGCAAAGAACCAGTAAATGAACAAGCTGTTGCAAATATATATGCAGCTATGAGGTCTGAACTCAACCAAATTTACTCGAAAATCACTGAACTTGAAATGGAAGTTAGTGAGCACTTATTGGTTGTTAATGCCATTCAGCCACTTGATCCATCTAGACGTTGCTATCGTATGATTGGAGGTGTGCTGGTGGAGAGAACCATCAATGAGGTCTTGCCTGCTGTGCTGCGCAATAAAGAGGGACTTGAAGAGGTTATTGTCAGGCTTAACGAGGCGCTGGAAAAGAAGAAAAGGAAATTACTGAGTTTGAGGCTAAATATAAAATCAGGATAAGGAAGGCAGATACTGAGGTGAAGGATGAATCTGGTAGGAAGGAAGGTTCTGCTCAAGGAGTTCTTGTGGGCCTTGCTGGTGGAAGCGAATCGTAGATCTAGTTTTATTCTATTTCATGAAAATGGTAGCATGAAATTTGCTTTCCTCTTCAACTATAAACTGGTTTCAAGAGATCTGATGATTTGTTTTCGTAAGGATTGGTTTGAAACGTGTATTACTTCTTTTCATCTTATGCTCAAATTGCTTTGAGAAGAAAGACTGCCATGCTTTTTACCTCTGGAGCAAATCTTATGTAGTAAACGGTTCTGAACACGTGGAGCTGCTAGGCGAGTATATATCATAATATCATACGTCCCTGCAATTTTCTCTCCCATATCTGATGTTTTCTCCGACAAATCAATATCGTTTAAGTTTTAGGAAATAAAATGCTTAATAGTTTCAAGTGAAAATGCTGGTATTCCATTTTCTAGGAAAATATTCTTGCAACTTAAATTTTGCTAGCGAAAATGAAGGGTGTTTTTGTCAATATATTAAAATGCTCGCTAGGTTTGCAATTGTAAGCAAACTTGATTGATTGGAAGTTGGAACCCGTTGTGGACGTGATGGGAAGTGCCGTTAGTCGTATTATAGTTTCAAACAATATCTAAGATAGTCTAATCATAAGAATGTAAACATGATAAAATAAGTCCAACGTCAAAACCTAGAGTTTGTTTATGAGTTTATTTTTGGAGGTGGAAGGAAATAATGGGTTCATAAACGTACCTTTAAGGATCTATAATTGTAAGAATATAAGCTTGCAAGTAACATTGTCAAACAACAAAAGGCAACAGTTAAACAGCTGCCAATCATTCCATATTTGCTCACCAGTGTAGGTCTCAGCATCTTGTTTGTGTGGCAATTGATGCTATTGTAGCGGGTTACTTCTTAGTTCTTCATTTATAGGTGCTACTGCAAAATTTTGACACCAATTTGATATCATAAACCCATACAATATTGTTCAGGATCTATCCCAACACACTAACACACAAACATAACTCTCAAAATAAATTCTCTCATTACTCATAATAGACATAGCACTCATGATGAGAGGAGGAGAAGTTCTTACTATAACGTCATGATTTTTATTGTAACGTAAGAAATACACGATCTGATGCAGCCTTTTATAGGCAACTTACACGATACAAAATGACAAAACAAATCTTACATATGAAATATATTAAATGCTAGCATGGCATGAGCAGTGATTGCTATCCAGTATGTGAGCTACATGTGTGGACTACACAACCATTGGTGGCTACCTTTTCAACCATAGTCGTTTAACATTTATTTCATTGTCCACACACAGAAAAAGTCTTGGTTTAATTTCTCACACTGCCTCCCTTAAACCAAGCATTTTAAATTAATCATTCCAACAATTTCTTCAACTTGCAAAATAATTCGCTCTTCAATGGCTTTGTAAAATATCTGCATATTTTACTTCAAGGTAGCAATACTCAATTATCACTTCCTTCTGCACTATTGATTCTCGCATCTTGTGAAATGAAATATTTGTACCTTTAGATATCTTCATTAGCCAGCAGTGTTAAAATTATTTCCACCTCTTCCTTGATTAGGTGGCCTAAAAGTGTTGCCTCTTCAACTTGACTGTAACTATTGGCATGACATCTTTCTCTGCAATTTCCTTTGCCTTTGTCTATGTTTCTATAGCGTGAACACTATATTTTTGTCTTCAATTTATTCTTTTTAACATTCTTTTGTGTATTTTTAGAAGATAGAATTTTAAATTTAAATCCCTCACTTGAAACCCTAAACAACCCTATCTTAGATGACTCCAAAAAAAAAAATCAAAATCCTAACTAACCCAATTTTGACTAACTTCAAACCAAAATCAAATCCTAACTGACTTCTCTTCCTGACTAATTCACTCCTAAAAGTCTCTCTACTCCACTCTCTATATAATGACTACTCCCTATCTTGACAAAGGGAGACCATTCATACCACTGGCACACAAAACTTCCTCCATCCTTGCCATCATCACCTTTTTTTTTTCTCTACTCATAGTAGCCACCTTCATCGATGATCACCTTCACCTCAAACCAAAATCACAAACCCACATATATTCTTTATCATCATCTCTAATCATCATCACGTACATCATCACCTAATCACACCAACCCCGTAACTAAAACTATAGCCTAATCCTAACACCCTAAAAATTATTTAAAAATTTATTTGAATTTTATTAGTGAGAATTTAAAAAATCTTAGTTTTAGCAATGATTAGGACGACTCAATGTATGAGTTGAAAAAAAAAAATTTAGAGCATGAATAGTGATTTTTGGCATGTAGATGAATAGTAACTCTAAACTGGGTCCAAGGGTGTCCAACGCTAAGAGAACTAGATCTAAGGGCTAAGATAGAGTAATTAGGCATAGGACCCACATAAAGATATTTTAGGTTTCTTATGTATGGTGTTTTACCCATTTGGTAAAGTTTAGATACGTGATTTTAACACGTACAAGTTACTTGGTGGCCAAGTAACCCTACCAACCACATTATACCAAGTGGATGACATTGATTAAAACTTGTTAAGCAAGTTTCAATCTTGACCTTTTATTTATTATATTTTATCCGGGGCCAATATCTCATCCGTTGGTGGAATTTCGATATGCGATTTCAACACTGAAAAAGCTACTTGTGTAACACCTTAACAATAATTTAAAAATTAATTTGAGCAATATTAGTCATAATTTTAAAAATCTGGAGTTTTAGCAATGATGAGGGAGGTCAAATGGATGTGCAAAAAAAAAAGTGAATAGTAACTTGTGGGTCCGCGACTCATTAGGACGGTTAAAGCATATCTGGGACTAGGAATCCGAACTAGAAAAGAGGGTTTAGGTTAGAAATAGTTAGAAATGAGGATTGTATACCTAGAATTAATTTTCGAGCAATGTTTGATTACTCGGGTACGTATTTTACCTGTTTGATAAAATTTCGTGTGCAATTTTAACAGAAAGATAGTTAAAACTTTATAAATGGATAATGTATATCCATTCAAGCCAAGTGTAAGGCTAAGATTTAATCTTGAATTACAAGATCAAATCCTAGCCATTTATCTTGTTTTCTTTTTAGAAAGAATTATATTTTATATTAAAGAATGTTTACAATCTACACTAAAATCATTTAAGCCACCAAGCTTGTCATTCTCGGCCATGTTTCCAGCACACATAACCTCCATTTTTCTTCCTCTCAAATAGCTATGAACAAGGTTTCAACCTCGAAAGCCTAAAATTGCTAAAACCATAAATTCCCTTCACAAAACTTGTTCTACTCATCAATACCTACAAAACTAACTGATTAGAATTTGAATCCATCACCCTTTTCACCTTGAGAGATCATCCTTTACTGTGTAAGGGAGAGATTGGGTGTTGTTTGGAAGGTTTGAAGTGAGAAAAATCATTTGGAACATCCTTTGGAGCCAGGATCTCTAAAGCTCCAAAGAGTAGGGATTTTGAACCTCTTTTGCTTCAAATTTATTTTTCTGTTTTAACCACTAATTTAATTTGATATTTTTGGTTGTATTGGGTAATAATATATAGATATTGATATGACTACTTTGGTGGTGTGTTTGAATGATGTTAGAAATCATTTTTGTCAAAAGGAATTTTGGACTATGCTGGATTTTCGATTTCTCCTAGGTAGGGGTTAGTCATGAATTTTTTGGTATAATTGTGGGAATTTTTATGAGTTAGAAAAATTATATGTTAAAGCCAACATCCTAAGGCAACTCCATGATTTTTCTTGGGTCATGTTAAAGACTTTTACTGCTTGAAAAAAATCATGAACTAAAATGATATATATGTTGCATGAATTGTTGGAATAGAAGCTATGAATTTTGTTAATTTTATTACTATAGCAAATGATTGATTTTTCCTTTAAAATTTTTAGAGAGTGTTGGAAATATCTTGAAGTTCAACCGGATACTCTGAATTGATTCGGCCATTTGCTAGAGTTAAAAATTATAAATTTTTGATTTTGAGCTGAGAGTAACCACCAAATTTGTCTAATTTTGTTAACATAGTTAGAGCATAATTCTTATTCTGAATTTTTACAGGATATTGTGGACACATTAAAGTGACTTGGATAAGTGTTATAGCCTCTGAATTGGTTGTTTGATGTGCAAATAAATTTTCCTACTTTAGTATAAAAATTAGTCCATGTGTTGGAAATGAACCCAAGACTTGAATTGGTAATGTAATGACATTTTTGTTCAACTATGATGTATATGAATGCATGCTAGTGACTTGAGAGATTGATTTATGAGGCATGATTGAAATTACATTGTGAATGAATGCCTACATGTGGCTTATGTATGCATTTGAGAAAAGAAAAGTACATGATGTAGTTATATGAGAAAAGAGAATATATGAATGTCAATCGTGCATATTCTGACATATGGACAAAACCAAAACAAGACTTATGTTGATTTAGAGGAAAAAAAAAAGGAACTTCCTTAGAAATAATATGAGTCGTAGGCGTATCGGCTAGGAATAGATCTATGTGTGATTTGATGAGAAAAAAAATGAAGTCGATGATCACATATAGCAATGAGCTCAGTCTTGACAAGGTCTATTTCCCTTGTATGGTGTGATCCAATATAAATACCATGTGGTATAAACTTAGAGTATAAACTAAGTCTTTCCTACGTCGAAAAAAAGAAAAATGCACTGAGTTGAGTTATATGGCCATACGTGAAACTAGGCCACTTTGAGATAATTTCACTACATGTATTATATGCATACTCATGTTGTCTTGAATTGTTTGCCTAGGATGATTTACTATGTGTTGGAACATTTTGATATATGTGCATTAAGTGATTGAATAATAAAAGAGACCCATTTCGGGAGAATGGTTTTTGAACTTTAAAATGAAGCTTTGATAAATGTTGCATGACCACATTTTCTTGATAAATGAAGTGGTTGGGATGATGACGATGACATTATTGTTGTGTACTTGGGGAAATGCCCTACTGAGAATTGTATAATTCTCACCCCTACGTGTTTGTGTTTCCGTGTCGTCTCCAAGTTGATTCAGAGAATCATGAGGCGTTACACGAAGAGCTCATACTTGCAGTAGTTTAGTAGTTGATGTGTTTATTTTATTACTTAGTTGTATTTATAGGTATGTAAATGTAATAGAGAACATATATGTATTAAAGCTCATAAAAGACCTTTCTTTTGTACTTGACTTTGTATTCGATAAATGTAATGTTTCTTTGTTAGATATATTGTAATAGATTACGACTTAGTTACTTCACGATTCGATTGATCTTGCTATAGATATTTAAGAAAGGTCCGCTAATCTATAAGTAACAACTCCTAAGTTCAATGTCATAGCTTAAGACTAATGTTGTACTTGGGAGGATGTTACAACTTGCTCACCAAGTTAAAATGACCCACTTATCTTGAGCTAAGTGATTCATTCCTTGACCAAGAAATCAATTATAGCCATTCATTTCATTTCTTTTCCAAAAAGAAAGAAAGAAAGAAAAGCTTAAAACTAGATAAATACTACTGCCAAACTTAAGGTAAACACAACACAACCAACCTTATCACAAACTTCCAAAACCCTAACTCAAAGTTCTTGAAACTTTAAGTTTGCTTCATAAAACTTATTCTACTCATCACTATCTACAAAACCAACTAATTGGAATTTGAATCCCTCACTATTTTTCACTTTGAGATCTCACAACCCACTATCAAAGGAAGGATTTGGAGTGGATTTGAAGACATAGTGGTGAAAGGAACCATTTCTAGAAGATCCTTTAGAGTTAGAAGCCCTAAAGCTTCACAAGAAGGGCTTTTGTACCTTTTTCTATTTCAAATCCATTTCTACAATTTAGTTATTGATTTTCTTGATATTTTTGGTTCTATTGGTTGATAATACATAGATATTGAAGTGTCTAATTTGGTGGAGTCTTTGGATGATGTTAGAAAACCCTTTATGTCAAAACTTAAAATTCTCACATCTATATTTGTGTTTTTGTGTCAACTCCAGATTACTCAAGAGTACGATGAAGCTGCCTTCATAGAATTTCATGTTTTGTAATAACTCAATGGCCAAAGACTACTATTAGTTTTCATTTGACTATACTTATGTTTGTAATATTTAAAAGACCGATGCACGTAAAGCTCTTAGAAAAGCTTCCTCTTCTAATGGTATCAGCAATTCATCCTCATAGGACCTTAAGGAATGGACTGGCTATGCTTCTGTAACACCCTAGTAGAACCCAATTACGCTTAAGTTCACATTTGGATTTTATTAGTTGTCATTTATGCCTTGCGTTCATTTTATTTTGAAATTAACTTAGAAAAATAGTGGATATTTTTTTTCTTCTTATAAATTACTTTTTGAAGCTTAAGCCTATAATGAGAAGTGAAATACATAGCACTTACGTAGATGGTAATCAAAGTTACTTTGTTCACTTAATTTAAATAACCGAAATAAGGGACTAAATGTAGAAATATCATCACATAAACTGAAATATACTACTTAATACATGAGTCATAACAGGGCATATAACATAGCGATAAGTTATTACAAATAACAATATAAATTCTACTACTACTGGTCTCTTTCTCACAACTATAACGTAACTAAAAATCGGAGTGATAATTCTTGAAAGATCTGAATTCTTCACGTGTTATCTTCTTCCTTAGCTACAGCTTCATTGCTTTAAGTGGACCCCTCTGTCTCTGGTAATGACAACGAAAAGAAACATAGGAGTGAGAAATACAAGATTTCTAGGAGGAGTTCCTACTTGTACTAAAGGTGTCATCGTTGTCGTCCCAAGTCACTTTCGGGTTTATTATAAAAAGATGGACATATAAATGGTTCAATTACTAAATTTTCACAAACATAATTAGCCGAAGTGCGGTTACTTTTAAAATATTGTTGAACATTAGCAGAGGCACATATAACATAACACATCAATTACTATTTAATACTTCACCTAATAATCTCTTTGCAAACTTCACAACACATAAACATTTTCATCATGATATTCATGCATAACACTTTACTTTCTTTCATTAACATATTCCTCAATCACTCACGGAATGAATGCATCAATGTCTTAGACCACCTTAAAGGATGAGCTCATACCTGACCGTCGCCATAACCTTATGGTTTTCTTTCCGTTGCCATGATCTCAACGGTTTAGGAGGTTAAGCCTGAGCTTAGCTCAAGTCCACTTTTCCAGACTATCATTGCTACTTTTACAGGCTTTATTTTTATTCTCATTGAGTGAAATCACCAATACCTTAATCCCCTTTTGAGGATTAAGTAGTGAGTTTGATCATTTATTATTTCATTTGAAATATGAATGTATGCACATCATTATGTAATCATTAATAAATCATGGCATAGACAATCATTTCATATCTCATCACTATATCACTTCATGCCAAAACAGTAGACATGTCATGTATATCTCATAGTAATCAGCAAATAATCTCATATAAGATCTCATATAGGATTCTCATAAACGATTTGTATTAAGCAACCTAAGCTATCAAGTTGAGCCCTAGTGTTCCTAAGGGGTCATGGATGTCTTGATTGGTATGTGTACATTATGAATGTCTTTCTTTGTACTCTTTAGCATTCCCTTATTTCATTATTGAATTTCAAAATATTATTAGAGGTTCTTTATATATTTTTAGGCTCCCCTATGTTTGAAGATTATTTCAACTTAGATCTTTAAAATCTTTTTACAAGACTTGAATCTTTTATTTATAGTTCTAATGTCTTTTATAAGAAAATTTGTAACTTTTTGTATACTTATCATGTTAGCCTTTTAAATATAGTTCCAGATTCTTAACTCATCAAGCTTTCCCTTGAGGGAAATTTCATTAAAAACACATTTATGGTTATGTCATAGTACCCTTGTAAAACTACCCTTTCCTAGACTTTCTCAACACATTGCAAAAACTTTATTTCTCATTCAGTATTTTCATGGTGCAAAGCTTTATGCATAGAATACATGGCTGTGTTCCTATATGTGTTAGCTTTCCAACAGAGTTGAAATCAGTCCATTTTCATTTTTCTAGAGTGAGTTACACCTATTTTACTATTGCAAGGTTAGATTTAGAGTTTCAGTTTTGGCTTAACTTTAAAAATTTATATCTTGGGCTAGAAAACTCCTTTTTAGGTGATTCTTTTTGGATAGTGTTCTTTATTAAGTCTAGTTTGTATAAAAAATAGTTTGATTCCTAAAAGCTTCATATTCTATGAGTTTCATATTTCAAAATAGCTATTGTCAAAAATAGCTAAAAATCCAGCACCTATCATTTTCATGTTTGATGTTACTTCTTCAACACAAGGACCATCTACAATGTTTTTAAGCCATATAAGCATGAAAACATCATAAAAATATTTTTAATAGAGAAGTATATGCAATGATTCATAAAAATATATTTCACAAATAGCCATTCAAAACTCTTGTTAATAACGCAAGCTTGAGGCATTCTAACTATAGACAAGGTTAGATACCAACAATGCTTAAACAAATAAAGAAGAAACTCCTACTTCTTATATAAGGTTTGAAAAGAGTCCTTCTCTTCTTCCTTGAGCTTGAGCAAGATTCCTTGGAGTGGATGACCCTCCTTGTATCTTGGCTCTAGAACTTGAGTGCTTAAGAAAATATTTTTCACTAGATTTAAAGATTGTAACTCTTGTGAAGGCTATGAAAATTTGGGCTTAGAATTTAAGTGTTTGGATGAAGTTTGGAAAGTGAAGAGAAGTCTTTGAAGAGAAGAACATAAGAAGAAATGGTAGAGAAAAAATAAGAGAGAAAGAACACTTAGAGAATTTCTAAGGCTTGAAGACCAGGAAGAGTGTATGTATTTTACAAGAGTTAGAGGATGTAGTTCTTGCAAAGCATGGTGATGACTCTTTGTGACTTGCAAAATGGAATGAATGGAAGAGAGTTTGAAGAGTATTTATAGTGGAAGGATCAAAAAAAGAAAAGAATGCTTGCATGATTTATGCAAGCATGTTGGCCAAATTTTGGGATGAAAATGCTCCATGTTTTATGCAAAAAATGTTGTTGTTGGGCATGCATGGTTAGTGGAAACTTTCTAACCTTTAATGCATGTATACATCATAGATTTACATCATGTAACCTTATGCTTTAATAGGTGTTTTTAATTTTTAGCATGGAATTGTCTATGTGCATGTATGTGATTAAGAATGTGCATGATGTATATGATTGAATTATTCTATTGTCATCTTAATCCAATGGCTTAGATTAATTCTTGTTTAAAGACAAGTCTAGGGATTTGTGCCAATGGCATTGTAGTAATTATTAACGTAATGCCATTGTAGTAATTTTTTTAACCAAGACAAGGGTATTTTTGTAATTAGACAATGACAGTGGTATTCTTGTAATTCCATTTATAGAGTAAGGGTATCTTTGTCATTTAATAAGGCAAGGGTAGTTTGGTAATTTCCTTTACATAGCAAGGGGTATTTTCATAATTTCTACTAAGTGATGGCATTTTTGTAATTCTTTGCATATTTCTCTAGATACATTTGAATATTCTAATGATATTTGTTATGTTTCATAACACTTGTCCATATTCTATTGGTTTTGCTTTCTTTGATCTAATTAATTAATTAGGGTTAATCAATATTTATTGTAACACCCTAACTTTTAACCTCATACGCTCGAGTCGCATTCGGTTAGTTATTAGTTGTTACGCCTTTGTTTTAGATCTTGACTTACTTTTCTTTAAAAAATACGAGTAGTAAAATATGACTAAATTTTTTCTTTTTTGAACTTAAGACTTAAAATGCGAGCCGTGCGTGCGTATAGATACTGACTGTTAAACATAAGACACAACAAAGATACACGTCATTATAACAACCATGAATAAACCATAGAATAATCACAACATAAATCATAGTAATATTTCATAATCATAACATAACAACGATGTCCTTATAAATATAAGGACACCTAGGGGTATCAATTACACCAAACAACTTTAACTAACGCAAAACAAAATGTTAACAAGGCTGACTATTCTTCATGCTTCCGCTGCCCTCTACCAACTAGATGATGTGATTCCTACGCCGCACCTCAAGGATGATCACGAACCTCTACATCAATCCCGTTGGAGACGACACGGAAGGGAAAACAAAAAGGGTGAGAATACTTATACAAGATTCTCAGGAGGCTTCCGACTTTAACACAAGTGTCATCGTCGTCACCCCAGCCACTTTGGGTTTCATTATGAAAGAGGTGTACATGCATAGGTTCAGTTTTAATTTCTCAATTCCTATTATCCGAAGTGGATATCTTTTAATATGAGTCTTGATGGTATGAATGCAGTAGATATTTTATGTATGCATGGCAATACTTGAGCATGACAGTTCACGTGAACAACATATATCACTCATAAATAAGCATCAATGGAACAACCACGAATCATATGCATGCGTGTCTTTTACTTTATCATGATTGAACTATTTGAGTTCTTTTCTTAACTTTTCCACCCTCACTATGGTCACCAAAATCCACCCAACATGCCGCCCCAACTTTCACATAGTCACCAAATCTCCAAATACACCCATCGCCTAGGAATGACCTCAAACCTAACTAGCCGTCGCTAGATTCATACGGGGAAAAAGAGGGTGAATCATATTTCTTTCTTGGATCACCCGTACAACCCTTAACTCGGAAGTCATAATGGGATCATTTCGTCATTAGCTTATCTCTTTCTTGGATCACCTTGTACAACCCTTAACTCGGAAGTCATAATGGGATAATTTCCACATTATCATATCTCGTATGGATGCAACATGAGCATATAACCATAGAACATCATATAACATATCTCATATTCTTATGCATTTTAAACATAGCATACCACATCATCATGGCAACATGCCATATATCCATACAATCTTATACTCACAATATTTAAAACATTCACATACATCAGACCAATACTTATTCGATCTCATTCTCACATCACATCTCCCTACCTTAAGGTATTTTATGCTTTGGCCCTCACGGGCTTTAAACTTGTGTTCTAGTTATCCTAACTTCCATTATGAATCTTTATTACACTTAAGGGATCATTACCTATAATTTCCTCTAATGTTTATACTTACTAACATAACCAAACACCACTACATCTTTTGGGCAGAAAATTATCATGTGATTAGGGTCCTAGAATCTCCATCTTTGACCCATTTTAAGTTTCGTCTTCGCCTAAGGCTCTATAATCAACTCCTAAACCAATTATGAGGGATTCCTACACATATCCACTAATTATAAGCTATTTTTCTTAAGTCCAATTATGCTAGAACAAAATTTACAATTTGTGCATCTAAGTGTTCTAGAATTCTCATTTTAAGTCCTTTCTAGTTACTTATTCTTTCCTAACATTCCTAAATTGTTTCTTGCTTCACTCAAACATAATTTTACACATTTTATCACCATAAAACAGAATTCATATAGTGGCCAAACACCAAGAGCAGAACCGAAAACATAAGCCTTATAGAATCACATAATCTCATGATTTAAATGCATATAAGTTGCTAGTTTCTCTTGGAATCATTTTAGGAACTCAAAACTCTTTTAGAAACCAATTAATCTCATTGAAATCACATAAATATGTGCTAGGTCAGTAGCTAATTTATTTAGCTCAAGAAATAGATTTAAAACATAAAACTTTGTTCATAAAGTTCTTTAAGTACACCTAAGCTTAGAAAAATTCCAAGACTTAGACTATGGGCACTTATGATTAGATGAACTCATCCAAGTCCATCATCATCATCACAAGGCTGAAATGGCATTCTTGAAATGCCTCCATTTTCTAAAACTTTATGTAAGATACTTGGGCAAGTCTTTGAGCTCTAGGAGGTTTAAGTGATGGCATAAACTTAAACATGATATGCACTTATTTTATTCTTCATTAGAAAGTAAAGTGAGAGCATAAAATAAATATGAGATGCAATCTTATTATTATCTTTAAAGATTAAGTGATGACTTGAAATATAAACATGAAATGCAAGCTTGGAATTTAAACATGATAATGCAAGTCCATTTAGTTATTCTTGAGAGTTTAGTGATGACATCAAAATAAACATGCTATGCAAGGCATAAACATAAACATGTGTGCAACTCATTTTATCTTAACTAGAGCTCTTACAAGACTTTAAAGGAACATCATAACCTTAACCCAAATATGTATCTTAACAACATAAAGTGAGCTTTAGAGTTCTTAGCACCAAGACTTCAAAGAAGCCTTTGGTTTTGAACTTCATCATCAAGCTCAAGAAAATAGACACAAAGCTCAACACTTTGTCTAAACAAATATAAAGAACTAAGTCATATTCTTTATTTTATTGCTTATGGGCTTCAATCTAGAGTAAAACTCTTAGAACGGCCGACCAACTTTAAGGTTGGCAAGGGTAAGCTTAGAGCTCTTTGAAACCATATGATTAATTTTCTTAACAAAACTTTTGTGATCTACTTAACATTTTTAGCAAACTTTGTTCAAACAAAGGAAAAGGAAACCGAAATCATGAGAGGGAAAGGAAGAGAAAATTGAAACTTTGTGAAGGAAAAAGGAAGGAAAGCCGAAGCATAAACAAGAAAAAGCAAAGAAAAACACAAGCATGTATGGTCCAAGACCAAGTTGTTTCAAGCTTTAGAGGTTTCTCACATGACAACAACAAGTCATTATCTTGAAACCTCATCATCAAGCTAAAGTTTCCTTCATAAAAAGGCCTCATGGCTGAAAAGAAGAAAAGAAAAAGGAAAGCTTTGAAACCAAGAGAAAACTAGAACTTTTCTTGAAGAAAACAAGCAAAAACTTTAAAACAAAACCCCTACCTAAAGAAGTCTTGAAAGAAATGAAAGAAAGCTGGATCCTTGATGAAATGAGAAGATAAAATCTTCTCTTGGATGGCAATGAGGATTCGGCCAAGGGAGGACACAAGGAAGATGGATTTTCCTTGAGAAAGTAAGCTTGGAAATGGAAAGGTTTAGTGTTTGAGAGGTGGTCTGAGGTGAGGGAGTGGTGGTTCAAGGTTGTTTATGGTGGTTTGTGGTGGTGGTAAGCCTTCTTTGATGGTGGAGGAAAAAGAACAAGATGAAGAGAAAGTTAGAAGAAAAGAGAGAAAATGCAAGAAAGCTAAACTTGGCAAAACTTCTAAAGTGTAACCAAGTTCTCTAATGCTTGGTATTTATAGAAAAATTTCAACAATGAGGCTGAAAAAGGAGGAGGATGGCCGAAGGTATTCATGCCAAGGGGGAGGAAAATATCTTCAAAAACTTGTCATTCAAAGGCATGGTTGGAAGCATGGCTAGGTATGTTTCAAAGTATGGCTTGAGGTATGGTCTTTGAGTGAAACAAAATCAACATGTGACACAATTTTGAGGGGATGAATTCGGCCAGATTTTCCAGCCAAGGGGAAGAGAAATTGTTCATGTAATTGTGGTTTAATGATGTGTTTAGGTGTTTCTTTGATTAAGGTTTTGATTAGGAGTTTGTAAGAAAGTGTTTAGGTGAGGTAATGACTAATTAAGGTTGTCAAGACTTGATTAGGAGAGTGATCTTGCTAGATTAACAATTTAAAATCATTCTTTTAGTCAAATGAGGTATGGGCACAATTCCTTAATTTAAGGAATTAGAGAGAGAAATACTATTCAAGATTCCATGACTAGGAATCTTGAATTAAAGAATGTAATTAGAGTTTAACCAAGCAATCTTAGGTTCTAATTAACCTTAATAAATTATTTTGACTCTAGATTAATTATCGAAATAAATTAATCTTCAATTAGAGCCTAATATTGCTTAGGTTTGCTTAATTACGTCATTAGGCTCACTGTACACTATTCTAGGAGCAAAATGGTAATTTTGCACTAAAACTCTGGGCTCCGGGCTTAAACCGTTACTAAACATACTTGAAAACATCATTTAAAACATTTTGGTTAAGTTGGGCTTAACCAGCATAAAACGATGACAAACTCACAGGGCATTTTGATAATTTTGCGCGTCGAAACTAAAAAATGAGATTCTTCTGCTCTAGTACCATACATAACACATATAATCCCCTATCAACATCAAAACATCCCCTTGAGGATGGCTAGGGACTGGCAATCCCATCTTCCGGGTAAATGAACGGGGCATTTCGGTCATTATACATGGGAAAATGACGTTACATTACTCCCCTCCTTAAAGAAATTCGCCCTCGAAATTCGTTACATGAGCACAAACAAAAACTATCCTCTATCGCGCACTTACCTTGAGGGTGAGAACGGGAGGTATCTTTGGCATTGACCGCGAACACTCATCCTTGATGTTATGGTCTTGAACGGCTTCCACTGGGGGCTTCATTGTAATCTCTGACCATGTGACCAGGTTTGCATTCTTAAGCACACTCTTTGGCCAGCTAGGTAGGTCGATTGCCATGGTTCTTTCCGCACTTCGGACATACAAAGCAGGGTCCCATTGAGGTGCCTCTCCTCTTAGGTCATTCGATCCTTGTGGCGGTTGAAACGTGGTTGGTCCCGGCTTGAACTTTGGGGCTTGTGGCGTCAAGCCTTTTAGTGGAAACCTCAACCCTTGATGCGCTTAGCTTCTTATGCCCATCCTCGATGATGCGGCACTTGTTGACTAGGGTAGGAAGTCCTAATCTCAAGTGAGCCACCGCAACATTGACCTCAGCCTTTAATCCCGACTCGTACTTGATGCACTTCCAATACTCGTCCGGGTTTCCTTGTTACATCCTTGAAACTTGATGAGCTCTTCGAACTTAGTGGTGTACTGAGCTACGTTCATGCCTCCTTGCGTCAACTCATAAACTCGATGTCCTTAGCGTTTCTCACCGATTCGGGAAGTACTTCTCGTAGAAGTGAGCCTTGAACAACTCCCAGTCGACTCCGTACCTGATGCTTCTAGAAGTCTTTGAGCTCCGGTCCACCAAAACGGGCACCTTCCAGCATATAGTGGCAAACGTCACCTTCGCCCTTCCGTGCATGGAATCACTGTGAAGATCTTTTCCATGCTCTTGATCCATTCATCGGCATGATCCGGATTCAAGGTTCCTTTGAATGAAGGCGGGTTGGCTTTGCGGAATTCCCAAATGGGCATGCTCGGGAACCTCGACAAAGGCCGTCTTGGCGACCTCGATCCATCCTCTCGAACATCGCCCTCATGGTCCTAGCCACTCACGGAGGGCTTCGGCAGTCTGCAATCCCTGATGGGTTTCGGGTACTATTCCGTCATCGTGGTGCCATTGGTCCCTAAACACACAAAGCAACAAACACTGAGGTGATCAGACACAATACTTCATGCGATGTGAGCTAGTTACCAAGGCACACCACACACATAGGAGTCATGTATCTCTATCCTATAGCTTATCCCATCGATAAGGCACTACACACGACATAACTATCGCATCATGCTTTTAAAGAGCATGGTCAGTCCAATCCTTAGGCTCCATGAGAATCGAACCTCTTGATACCAAAATGTAACACCCTAAGTCTTAACCTCATACGCTTAAGTCGCATTCCGGTTAGTTATTAGTTCTTATGCCTTTGTTTCAGATCTTGACTTGCTTTTCTTTAAAAATACGAGTAGTAAAATATGACTAAATTTTTTCTTTTTTGAACTTAAGACTTAAAATGCGAGCCGTGCGTGCATATAAATACTGACCTTAAACAAACACACAACAAATAGATACACGTCATCATAACAACCATGAATAAACCATAGAATAATCACAACATAAATCATAGTAATATTTCATAATCATAACATAACAACGATGTCCTTATAAATATAAGGACACCTAGGGGTATCAATTACACCAAACAACTTTAACTAATGCAAAACAAAATGTTAACAAGGCCAGACTATTCTTCATGCTTTCGCTTGCCTCTGATTCGACTAGATGACGTGATTCCTACACCCGCACCTCAAGGATGATCACGAACCTCCGCATCAATCCCGTTTGGAGACGACACGGGAGGGAAAACAAAAGGGGTGAGAATACTTATACAAGATTTCTCAGGAGGCTTCTCGACTTTAACACAAGTGTCATCGTGGTCGCCCAGCCACTTTGGGTTTCATTATGAAAGAGGTGTACATGAATAGGTTCAGTTTTAATTTCTCAATTCATGTTATCCGAAGTGGGTATCTTTTAATATGAGTCTTGATGGTATGAATGAGGAGATATTTATGCATGCATGGCAATACCTCATGACACATCACATGAACAACATATATCACTCATAAATAAGCATCATGGAACAACCACGAATCATATGCATGCGTGTCTTTTACTTTATCATGATTGAACTATTTGAGTTCTTTCTTAACGTTTTCCACCCTCATCATGGTCACCAAAATCCACCCAACATGCCACCCTGGCGATTTTCACATGGTCACCAAAACTCCAAATACACCCATCTCCTAGGAATGAGCTCAAACCTAACAAGCCGTCGCTAGATTCATATGGGAAAAAGATGGGAATCATATTTCTTTCTTGGATCACCCTATACAACCCTTAACTCGGGAAGTCATAATGGGATCATTTCCTCATTAGCTTATCTCTTTCTTGGATCACCTACAACCCTTAACTCGGAAGTCATAATGGGATAATTTCCACATTATCATATCTCGTATGGATGCAACATGAGCATACAACCATAGAACGTCATATAACATATCTCATATTCTTATGCATTTTAAACATAGCATACCACATCATCATAACAACATGCCACATATCCATACAATCTTATACTCACAATATTTAAAACATTCACATACATCAGACCAATACTTATTCAATATCATTCTCACATCACATCTCCCTACTTTAAGGTATTTTATGCTTTGGCCCTCATGGGCTTTAAACTTGTGTTCTAGTTATCCTAACTTCCATTATGAATCTTTATTACACTTAAGGGATCATTACCTATAATTTCCTCTAATGTTTATACTTACTAACATAACCAAACACCACTACATCTTTTGGGCAGAAAATTATCATGTGATTACGGGTCCTAGAATCTCCGTCTTTGACCCTTTCTAAGTTCCGTCTTTGCCTAAGGCTCTATAATCAACTCCTAAACTAATTATGAGGGATTCCTACACATATCCACTAATTATAAGCCATTTCTTAAGTCCAATTATGCTGGAACAGAATTTACAATTTGTGCATCTAAGTGTTCTAGAATTCTCATTTTAAGTCCTTTCTAGTTACTTATTCTTTCCTAACTTTCCTAAATCATTCCTTGCTTCACTCAAACATAATTTTACACATTTTATCACCATAAAACAGAATTCATATAGTGGCCAAACACCAAGAGCAGAACCAAAAACATAAGCCTTATAGAATCACATAATCACATGATTTAAATGCATATAAGTTGCTAGTTTCTCTTGGAATTATTTTAGGAACTCAAAACTCTTTTAGAAACCAATTAATCTCATTGAAATCACACAAATATGTGCTAGGTTAGTAGCTAATTTATTTAGGTCAAGAAATAGATTTAAAACATAAAACTTTGTTCATAAAGTTCTTTAAATACACCTAAGCTTAGAAAAATTCCAAGACCTAGACTATGGGCACTTATGATTAGATGAATTCATCCAAGTCCATCATCATCATCACAAGGCTGAAATGGCATCCTTGAAATGCCTCCATTTTCTAAAACTTTATGTAAGATACTTGGGCAAGTCTTTGAGCTCTAGAAGGTTTAAGTGATGGCATAAACTTAGACATGATATGCACTTATTTTATTCTTCATTAGAAAGTAAAGTGAGAGCATGAAATAAATATGAGATGTAATCTTATTATTAACTTTAAAGGTTAAGTGATGACTTGAAATATAAACATGAAATGCAAACTTGGAATTTAAACATGATAATGCAAGTCCATTTAGTTATTCTTGAGAGTTTAGTGATGACATCAAAATAAACATGCTATGCAAGGCATACATGTAAACATGTGTGCAACTCATTTTATCTTAACTAGAGCTCTTACAAGACTTTAAAGGAACATCATAACCTCAACCCAAATATGTACCTTAACAACATAAAGTGAGCTTTAGAGTTCTTAGCACCAAGACTTCAAAGAAGTCTTTGGTTTTTGAACTTCATCATCAAGCTCAAGAAAGTAGACACAAAGCTCAACACTTTGTCTAAACAAAATACAAAGAACTAAGTCATATTCTTTATTTTATTGCTCATGGGCTTCAATCTAGAGTAAAACTCTTAGAACGGCCGACCAACTTTAAGGTTGGCAAGGGTAAGCTTAGAGCTCTTTGAAACCATGTGATTAATTTTCTTAACAAAACTTTTATGATCTACTTAACATTTTTAGCAAACTTTGTTCAAACAAAGGAAAAGGAAACCGAAATCATGAGAGGGAAAGGAAGAGAAAATCGAAACTTTGTGAAGGAAAAGGAAGGAAAGAAGCATAAACAAGAAAAAGGAAAGAAAAACACAAGCATGTATGGTCTAAGACCAAGTTGTTTCAAGCTTTTGAGGTTTCTCACTGACAAGAACAAGTCATTATCTTGAAACCTCATCATCAAGCTAAAGTTTCCTTCATAAAAAGGGCCTTATGGCCGAAAGAAGAAAAGAAAAAGGAAAGCTTAGAAACCAAGAGAAAACTAGAACTTTTCTTGAAGAAAACAAGCAAAAACTTTAAAACAAAACCCCTACCTAAAGAAGTCTTGAAGGAAATGAAAGAAAGCTTGGATCCTTGATAAAATGAGAAGACAAAATCTTCTCTTGGATGGCAATGAGGATTCGGCCATGGGGAGGACACAAGGAAGATGGATTTTCCTTGAGAAAGTAAGCTTGGAAATGGAAAGGTTTAGTGTTTGAGAGGTGGTTTGAGGTGAGGGAGTGGTGGTTCAAGGTTGTTTATGGTGGTTTGTGGTGGTAGTAAGCCTTCTTTGATGGTGGAGGAAAAAGAACAAGATGAAGAGAAAGTTAGAAGAAAAGAGAGAAAATGCAAGAAAGCTTAAACTTGGCAAAACTTCTAAAGTGTAACCAAGTTCTCTAATGCTTGGTATTTATAGAAAAATTTCAACAATGAGGCTAAAAAGGGAGGAGGATGGCCGAAGGTATTCATGCCAAGGGAGGAAAAATATCTTCAAAAACTTGTCATTCAAAGGCATGGTTGGAAGCATGGCTAGGTATGGTTCAAAGTATGGCTTGAGGTATGGTCTTTGAGTGAAAAAAATCAACATGTGACACAATTTTGAGGGGATGAATTTGGCCAGATTTTCAGCCAAGGGGAAGAGAAATTGTTCATGTAATTGTGGTTTAATGATGTGTTTAGGTGTTTCTTTAATTAAGGTTTTGATTAGGAGTTTGTAAGAAAGTGTATAGGTGAGGTAATGACTACTTAAGGTTGTCAAGACTTGATTAGGAGAGTGATGTTACTAGATTAACAATTTAAGATCATTCTTTTAGTCAAATGAGGTATGGGCACAATTCCTTAATTTAAGGAATTAGAGAGAAATACTATTCAAGATTCCATGAGTAGGAATCTTGAATCAAAGAATGTAATTAGAGTTTAACCAAGCAATCTTAGGTTCTAATTAACCTTAATAAATTATTTTGACTCTAGATTAATTATCGAAATAAATTAATCTTCGATTAGAGCCTAATATTGCTTAGGTTTGCTTAATTACGTCATTAGGCTCACTGACACTATTCTAGGAGCAAAACGGTAATTTTGCACTAAAATTACTCTGGGCTACCCAGGCTTAACCTGTTACTAAACATAGCTTGAAAACATCGTTTAAAACATTTTGGTGAAGTCCAGCTTAACCGGCACATAAAACGATGACAAACAGCCACATGGGTGTTTTGGTAATTTTGCGCAATGGAACTAAAAATGAGATTCTTCTACTCTATTACCACACATAACACATATAATCCCCTATCAACATCAAAACATCCCCTTGAGGATGGCTATGATTTGCAATCCTCATCTTCCTGGAATGACTATAGGGCATTTCGGTCATTGTACATGGGAAAATTCTGACGTTACATTTATCCTAGTTGTGAATTTGGGGATGTTATATTTCTCCCTTCTTATTAAAAATTTTGTGCTCAAAATTTGATACCTATGAACAAGTTCTGAAATTCTTTCGCATGTTCCTCTTTAGCTCCTATGTGTGTTCTTCCATTCCATCTATTCCCCAGGCATTTAACCAGAGATACGAATTTGTTTCTCATCTGCTTTGTGCCACGATCGACGATCCTCATTGGTGGTAATTCGAAGTTAGTTCATCTCTTAATTGTATAGCTTCTGGCTTAAACACATGATTTGGGTTGAACTTGACTTTCTCAATTGGGACACATGAAAAACATTATGTAGGTTGGATAGATTCAGTGGTAATGCAATTTGGTAGGTAGAGGGACCTATCTTTTTGAGGATTTGAAAGGGTCTTAAGAATCTAGAGCTTAGCTTTTTGACTTTTATTGCACAACCTTTACCTTGTAGGAGTAATTAATAATACGTGTTCCCTTTCTTGAAATTCGAGAGGCTTCCTTCTTTTGTCAGCATTTCTCCCGCCTCAAGCAGTGAGGATTTTTTCCTAATTCTCCTTATTTGTTCAGTTGTCTCATTTACCAGATCAAGGCCCAAGATACTTTGCTTGCCTGGGTCACACCAACAAAGTGGTGATTGGGAATGGATACTTAGCTTGGAATGGGAATGCTGAAGCTGGAAGACATGATGAGTCTCCTGGAAGATGGCCACGGCTATGAGAGAATAAGCTATGGTGGCCAGCCAAATGATGGAAAGACTAGATCACAATGATGAGCGAATCCCAGGAACCTTGGGGAACAAAGGTGGATGTGTAGTATCAAAAATTTGCTGAGTTAATAGGAAACAAAACCTCCGCCATTCCAAGGAGCTGTTGATTGAAATAAGTAGAAGAATGGATTAAGGCTATGGAGAGGATTTCTAGCTTCATTGTATGAAAAGTCAAAAATTGGCTTTTGCTACTTACATGCTAGAAGTGAATGTAGAATTTTGGTGGGTTGGCACCAATGGGTTATTCAAAGCTTCTCAAATTAAGTAACTTGGATGTTTTAAGGAAACTTTTTATCACAAGTACTTTCTTGCTTCTGGAAGAAATGCAAAAGAACTGGAGTTTATGGCACTTTAGCAAGGATCCATGAGCATACCAAGAGTACATAGCCAAGTTTGAAGAGCTCTGAAATTTTCTACTATCTACTAATGTGGTCCTGATGAAGCATGGAAGTGCATGAAATATGAAGGAGGTCTACGTGAGGATATTGAAGCAGCGTGAGTCTCTTGGAGATCAGAGATTATGCAACTCTTAGACAAATGTTGGCATGCAAGGGAATCTAATAAAAAGCTAGCAATCGCCAATCTGAAGGACACTTCTAATAAAAGATTAGTACTTGAAGACCAAGGCTATGAGGATGCCTTACCCTAAAAGAAGGTTCAAGCTAGCCCGCATGAGGACAAACAACTATAAAAGTGAGCCATGATGCAAGATTGCCCAAGATGTGAGAAGAACCATGGGAGTAAACCTTGCATGGCTCTACCGCCATGGAAAATGTAACATCCTATTTTTCTTTAGAAATCAATTAAGGATTTGTTAATGGGAATATTAAGATTCTAATTAGACAGTAGAGTGATGAGAACGACTTTATGATCAAACCACCAAAAAAAGGATGAATAGTGTTTTGCGGGCCCATAAGCTTAAACCTAAATCCGAGAACCCGAAGTGCTCAAAATTAGGTAAACATGGGAATAAGGTTAGAAATATGTGGGAATAAAAATTTTGTGCTTAGAATTAATTTTCGAGAATATTAGTTAATTGTATAGTGTTTACCCATTTGGAAGATTTCATGTGCTATTTTTAACACCGAAAAGATTATTTTATCACCACAAATGGATAATGTATATCCATTTAAGACATGTGAAGGCCAAGATTTAATCTTGAAATCCAAGATTAAATCCTAGCCATCTATTCTATTTTCTACCTTTAAGAATTATATGCTTACATCATATAATATTTAAACCTTAATGCAAGATCAACACAAGCCACCTAACCTTATCACTTTCCTCTTCAAAATTTTGGCCAGCATTCAAGGAGAGAAACCAGCCTCCATTTTCATTCCTTTAAGGTTCCAAGCTTGCAACCTCAAAAACCTTAGTTTAGAATTGCTAAAACTACCAATTTCTTTCACAAAACTTCATCTACACCTCAAGCCCTACAAATCCAACCAATTAGAATCCTTGTTCCTCATCAAACCTTACCTTGCTACCTCACTCTCAGTGCATTAGGAAGGAGTTGGGGTTGATTTGGGGAGCTTTGGAGTAGAAGGAAGCTATCTTAGAGCATCTTGGGACCAAGGAGTCATTAGCTCACTAACAGTAGGGTTTTCTTGCCTTTTCTTTTCAAATTTATTCTGGTGTGATTTGATTGAGCTAGTCCAAAATTTCTTGTTATATTGGTTTATATTATGTTGATATTGAGGTATTAATTTTGGTAGTGTGGTTGGATGGTGTTAAGAATGGTTTTTGTCAAAGAAGTTGTAACTAGGCTGCGGATTTTTGCGGCTATAGCTAAGTCAACTTCCGTGAATTTTTAGACCTATTTATGATCATGTTTATGAAGTGAAAAATATATGTCAAAGTTAAATCTTAAAATAACCATACGAATTTTCTTGGGCATTGGTTGTGTGGTATATTGCCTTAAAAATCGGACATTGAAATGGGACAAATGCTGTCTTGATTATTGAAACTGAAGTAATAAAGTTGTCCAATTTTATTACTATAGTAAATGAATGATTTAACCTTTGAAATTTTTACATGGGATGGATAATACATTGAACTATTAATGTAAATTTTATTGTGGTTAGTTCAACCATTTGCTAGGGTTAAAAATTATGAGAACCCTAGTCTAATATGTGAATTGGTGGTCCCTTGACCACTAAATTTGTACAATTTACTGAAGGAGTTAGAAGTTCCGTTGTGTTGAAATTTTTACAAGGCTTCTTAGGCATTGAAATGTCATGGAGAATTTTTGTGGCCCTTAAATCGACCATGTGGTAGGGGAAATAAATTTTGCTAGTTAAGCATAAATCTTGCCAACATGCTGGAATTGAATTCAAGTATTGATTTAGTAATATAATGACTTGTAATTCAACTAGGATGTGAATGAATGCATACTATGGACTTTAACGATTGATTTATGAAAAGAATGAGAATTACATTGTGC
>JAMLFY010000003.1:24567146-24597585 GCA_030441495.1 Dalbergia oliveri
GGTCTGTAACATCCTCCCAAGTACAACCATCCTTAAGTCATGGTATCATACTCAAGAGTTGTTACTTATATTCGCCGACCTTCTTAATTATCTATAATAAGGGTCCGATCGAATTGCGTGTTAACTAACTCGTGGTTCTATCGAGATATATAGCCAGAAACAACTTATTTATTTAATACAAATCAAGTACAAAAGGAAGCTCTTCTAAGAGCTTTACAGGCATTTGCTCTCTAATGTTTTAGAAACATATACATACACTTAAGTACAAAAAACACAATCTGTACTAACTACTGCAAAATCCACTTGATCTTCTCCCTAGAGCCTCACCGTCTTCTAGATCAACCTGGTAACACGGAAAAACAAATACATAGGGGTGAGAATTCTAACATTCTCAATAGGGCGTCCCCAAAACATATACTGAAGTTCATGTCATCGTTACCGTCCCTTACCACTTGATTTATTTAACAAAAGGTGATCATGCATTACATAATGACTATTCATTTTTAAAGTTCAAAATCTATCTTTTCGAAGCGGGTTACTTTTAAGAAAAACCAATCACTTAATACACTTCTACCGTCAGCTTATACTCATAGTAAGTTATGGCAACCAAGAAGAACCAATATGCACAAATATGTATATGCCCAATGTAATGAAATTCATCTTTAATTTTCCTTGATGAATCAAAAGTATCACATCCCTCTTTATTTGCCTTCAACAAGCCAAAAGGATCTCAATCCACTCCATTTGCCTTTGACAAGTCAAAAGGATCTCACTCACTCTATTTGCCTTTGACAAGTCAAAAGGAATCTGTTATTATTTGCCCTTGACAAGTCAAAGAGGATCTCATGTTTCATTATTTGCCCTTACAAGTTCAAGAGGATCTCAAGTTTCTTGATCATAGAATTTAATCAGGACATCATTCACTGCATGCATAAAACACATACAGGCATCCATTCACAATGAAATTCTCATTTGTATCTTATAAATCAACCTTTTAAATTATCTAGTATGCATTCATATGTCACAAGACATATAGCCAAAAAGGTAACATCAAGTACTCATGTCATTCTAGAACCAAAAATTCCATTACTTCATCAATTCAAAGCATTGTTACATTTCCAGGATAATGGCAGATTTTACACCATTGTAACACAAATTATGTTGCCCCTCAAACAATCAATTCAGAGGCTATAAAAATTACCCAAGACACTTCAATGTGTTCACAAGGTTCCATAAAAATTTCAAATTTGATCTCTAACTCCTTCCATAAATTGTACAAATTCATGGTCAGGACCACCAATTCAGCTTAGACTAGAGTCCTCATAATTTTTCACCCTATCAAATGATTAAACAATGTACAATAAAATTCACAGTGATATTTCAATATGTTACTAACTTCGTGTAAAAATTTCAAGGGCTAGTTCAATCATTTGTTATGTTAATAAAATCAGACAACTTTATTGCTTCAGTTTCAATAATCACCATCTGCCTCAATTCGGTTTCTGATTTTTATGAGGTATCAAACATTAAAACAAACACCCAAGAAAATTCATATAGTTATTTTAAGATTTCAACTACAACATATAATTTTTGTAGGTCATGAAACCACCCACAAATATGTCAGAAAATTCGGTATCAATTCTACTTCAGGACAGCTTGAAATCAGCAGCCTAGTTCAAATTTCTTTTGGTGGAAACTCATTTTTAACACCATCCAAGCCCATCACCAAAATTCACACATCAATAACAATATAACATCAACCAAATAAAATGAAAATTTTGAAGAAAACCAAGCAGAACAGATCAGTAAAAATTTGACCATAGAAACCCTACTTTGAGAGCTCTTGAGCTCTATGCTCCAAAGGATGCTCTAGAATGCTTTTGCTTCACTTTAAAGCTTCCCCACCAACATAAAACCCTTCCTTTAACCTCTGATTGTGTACCCTCAAAGTTGGAAAAAGTGATGGATTCAAATTATAATCGGTTAGATTTGTAGGTTATGATGAATAGAATAAGTTTAGTGAAGAGAGTTTGTGGTTTTAGTGACTTTGAGCTAGGGTTTTGCAAGCTTGAAGCTTGTTAATGGAGTTTGAGAGGAAGAACAATGGAGGAATGGTTCTTAGAGAGGTCTGGCCGAAATTGTGATGAAGGGAAATGATAAGATGTTGATATTTTGAGTTTAGGGCAAAATACATAGAATTTTCAAGTCCAAAAATGTTTTCTTTGAAGATAATTATTATAATTTTGTGCAATTCCTATTGGTTAGTCATAAAGGTGTAATTGTGTGGCACATCTCAAGCCACACACTTGTCCTCCTTAGGTGGCAACTTGCTCTGCAAGTTTCATTTGGAGAGAAGGCACACAGAAATCTTGCCACGGGTAAACACCGTAACGATTAAACCAATATTATCCTAAAATTAATTTTAAGTATAAAATTATCATTTCCAGATATTCCTAACCTCATTCCCATGTTTCCCTAATTTCAGGTACTCCTGGCCCGAATCTAGGGTTTAGCGTACCTGCCCATTGGGCCACAAGGTTACTATTCACCTTGCAAATTTTTTTTTTTGATAGGTTGTTGGGCCACCTCATTATTGCTAAACTATTATATTTTTGAAATTATGATTAATAAAGCTCAAATTAATTTTTAATTAAATTTTAGGGTGTTACACGGAAAATCAAAACTGGGGTCGAGGTCAACTTTTCCTTTAACTCTTGGAAGCTCTTTTCGCAATTGGGATTCCATGAAAACGGGGTGTTCTTCCTAGTTAGCTTGGTTAGGGGAAGGGCAATCTAGGAAAATCCTTTGATAAACCTACGGAATAGCCGTTAATCCCAAAGTCTCTGTATTTCCGATACCTGGTCGCTTATCCCAATTCATTACGGCTTCTATCTTACTAGGTCAACGGCTATACCTCCTTTTGATACTACATGTCCCAAAACTTCACTTCCTCCAACCAGAATTCACACTTAGAGAGCTTAGCATACAACTTCTCTTTCAACACCTCTAAAACCAACTTTAGGTGACTTTCATGCTCCTCGTGAGTCTTTGAATAGATGAGTATATCATCTATGAAAACAACCATGAACTTGTCTAAATAGGATCTAAAGATCCTATTCATATAGTCCATGAACACGGAGGTGCATTTGTCAGTCCAAAGGACATCACGGCGAACTCAAGTGTCCGTAAACCGTGTCCTGAAAGCGGTTTTAGGTATATCCCCATCTTTCTTGGTGGTATCCGACCTCAAATCAATCTTGGAGAATACCACCGCTCCTTTCAACTGGTCCATAAGATCATCAATCCTAGGCAAAGGGTATTTATTTTCACGTTACACGATTCAATTGCCTATAATCTATACATAATCTCATGCTCCCATCCTTTTTCTTAACAAACAAAACCTGGCTCCCTACCTGAGGCACTAGGTCTGATAAAACTCTTTTCTAACAACTCTCCAATGGGTTTTCAATTCCTTCAACTCCAAGGGTGACATCCTATATGGGGCTATTGAGATAGGTCTCGTTTCCCGGAACCAACTCGATGGAGAACTCCACCTCTCTCTGGAGGGAACTCTGGACTCTTCGGAAATACCTCGGGGTACTCTTACCACAGGAATGTTATCTATGTTCTGCCAAAGTCTACTTCACTAGCGGCTAGAAGGACATATCCCTTAGTTTTCTCCCCACTACAGAAGACATCTACGGCATTCACATAAAGTTTCAAGGTTTGACTAGTCTTGCTAGGGGTGACGAAAAATAACAGATTTGGTATAACGCCCTAACAACACATGGTTAGCGTAAGCCAATCCATGCCAAGGATTATTCCTATGTCTTTCAAAGGTAAACAAATCAAATCTATGACAAAGGATCTATTTTCAACAGGAGATGGAAATTTAAACAACAGTTACATGTATGTACAGGACGGTTGGTGGGAGTAGAAACAATGAGATCAAAAGGAAGCTTAGAAACTTGCAAATTTAGAGTCGACACTAGCATGTGAGATAAAAGAATGAGTAGCACCAGAGTCATATAGCACAATTAAGGTTCTACCATTTAGTTCGCACTTACCTTCGATGAGGTCGTTGGATCCGTTCGCGTCCTCCGCGTTGAGGGTAAAGACCCGTCCTTGGTGTTCCGGTCGGGGATTCTGACTTGACGACCCTCCATTGCTTCTGCAATCCTTTGCATAGTGGCCGAGCTTGCCACACTTGAAGCATACTCCTTGTAGCTAGGCAGGGACGATTGCCATGATTCTTTCCACAACGGGGGCACTCCACGGCTTGTGGGTCCGGGGAGGAGGCGGGGCTCCTTGGGTGCCTTGTTCTTGTTCCCATTGGGCCCTCCTTGTTGATTATTGTTGTTGCGAGGACCGCTCACTCCTCCTTGATGGTTGCGGTTTCCTCGGCCGTTGGGGTTGAAAAGCGGCCTCGGGTGTTGCCGATGGTTGATTGTTGGGTCCTCTTTGTTGTTGTGGTTGATGATGTTGTTGTTGTTGTTGATGCTTGAACTGATTGGATTGGTAGGGATGGTAGTGGTTCCTCGTTTGAGTCTAATTTGATGGCTTGAACTTTGGAGCTTGGGGTCCCAAACCATGGCGGTCCGCCCTTGCGGCACTCATCTTCTTGTGCCCTTCTTCAATGATCCGCACTTGTTGACTAGGGTCAGGAAGTCCCTAATCTCCATGTGTGCCACAGCAAAGTTAAGTTCGGCCCTCAACCGGCCTCAAACTTAACACACTTCCATATCTCATCGGGTTCCCTTGGAAAACCCGAGAACTTGATCAATTCTTCAAACTTCGCCGTGTATTGGCGAGAGACATTCCACCTTGGACTAACTGCATGAACTCAATGTCCTTGGCGTTCTTCACGGATCGGGAAATACTTCTCATAGAAGTACGTCTTAAACAGTCCCAATTGATGGCTGCACCCGTAGCTTCTAGCAGCCTACGGGTGCCGGTCCACCAAAACTCCGTCGGCTTCCATCATGTAGGCAGCAAAGGTGACTTTTCTTTTTTAACAGGACAAATGGAGTAGATCTTTTCCATGTTCTTGATCCACTCATGAGCCTTGTGGTTCAGCTCCACGAAGGTTGGGGGATTAGCCTTGCGAAACTCCCCAAACGGGCTTGTTCCAGCTCAGCAGGAGGGACCTTGAGTAGCATCCCTTGGTTGATTCATGCGATCGAACATGTGTTCCATCGCCCTAGCCATCTCAATAGCTGCAATCTCATTCCCTTGTTCGATGCGTTTGCATTCCTATTCTGCCCCGGTGCCATTGGTCCCTAAGCACACAAGTCAACAAATCCAGGTGATCAGGCTCAATATTCCAAGCTAAATGAGCTAGTTACCATGGCACAGACAGACAAGGTCATGAATGCCTATCCTATAGCTTATCTCTAATAGCTAAGCACTATACATGACATACTACCGTAACATGCTTTTAAAGCATGGTCAGTCCAATCCTTAGGCCGTGAGATTCCAACCTCTTATACCAAATGTAACACCCTAATATTTAACCCAATACGCCTAGGACGTATCAAGATTAATTATTAGTTATTACTTCTCTTTAAATTCATTTACCAAATACTTAGCGGAAAATATAGGTAAATTTTTTTTTTTGAAATGATTCATATAAAACAAAGTGCGAGCCTTGCGCGTAACATATACAACGTGAAGCGGAAGAATAAATAAAACATGCAGAACATAAGCATTAAAGAACACATCCATCATAAACATCATTCTTCATCACATTAGATAACATAGTTTAGTACATCACTATAGAAATATAAAAGAAACATAAAGTCTTACCCATACTAGTGGGCAGAGCTTTACAACAACATAAAATAAGAAACATAAAGCAAATACATGAAACAACCCCAAAAGATACTCCTAAGCTAAGACTTTCTCCCTCCGAACAGCTGGACCTACCCTCCATCATCCCTCCTGGGCACATATCCAATGAACTTGGCAAGCTCCTCCTGATGCATGAAGCGGAAGGATGGGTGAGCATGCCCGCCATGGTGAGCGCGTATCCAACGTCGTGCTACCCTCCGCGTGGTCACGTCTCCTCTACCCAACCCGATATCCATGGGTACAGCGTGGGGCCAACCCTCCGAGAAGGATGAGAAGGAGGATCCTCGATGGTCCCTCTTGCTCGTCTCGGGCGAGGCACGCACACAGGTAACCTTGCAGCACTGAAGATGTTAATTGGGCGATACGAATTTCTCCATCACCGGGGTTGCGTCCTCCTAAAAATCATGTCGTCGCCAAAGAGGAGGTTCGAGTGAATTGAAGCTGGAGATCGGAAAGGCAAATGGGCGTCCCATGTATGCAAAAATGCATAAAGCACAACAACCCTCGAAGTGGTAGGACTGATGATCCTGGATCATAGTGCAGTCCTACATGGTGGTCACAAAAATCACGAATGACGCCATCATGTCTGAAGACGTAACGGAAAGAAAGAGAGAGAGTGGTGAGACTCTTGCTATCTCAGTAGGGAAAACCTCTATTCTAGTGTCATCGTTTACGTCCCCAGGGACCTTGGGTATTATGAAAAGGTTAAGCATGCATAGGTTCTTTATGAGGTTTTCACAAAGATATTTATCCAAGGTCCATGTCTTTTATAATGATTCTTAATGCGTATGCAACATATAGTTCATGGATGCATGGCAGGATACTTTAAGGAAAACAAATATCAAACAACATAGTAAGTGGCATGTAACTTTCTCTTGAACATCTTTCCTTTCTCATACTTGTGACACCAATCATAGTAGGACCGCACCCTCAAAGTAGGCTATGAGCTCATACCTTAACTAGTCGTCACTAGTTCTTAGTTATCCTCTTGATAAGCGAATCATAAACATAATCATAATCATCATAATCTCGACTCCAAGAGTATGGGGTAGGGGCCTAAGGATCACCCATCATGGGACTTTTTCCTTCTTCGAAACGCATCGATTGGTTAAGACCAGCGACTTTGTCCGCTTTGGCAGGCTAATGTCGATGCCTTAACTGCTTTTACCTTCTCATCCTGAAGCAGGAGAAGTACCTTCCTGTCACCCTTAAACATCATATATTTTCATTCTTCTACAAATCTACTGGTTAAGACCAGCGACTTTGTTCGCTTTTGCAGGCTAAAGCCTATGCCTTTATCCTTTAACCTCCTATTCCTAAGTAGGAGAAGTACGTCTTGCATATCATCATTAAACATCATTTTCTCAAAATCTTTCTTATGTCCCTCAAATTTGACTGAAATTTGGCGGCATACAGTGCTTTCTCAATTTCCTCAATTTGAGTTATGCCACATGATCTCAGACATGCACCATTTTCATGGAACTTTCTCAATTCAATAACTTTCTAGTTCACATGAGCATATTTCTCAATTTCATTCATATTTTGTAACCTTATGCATCTTAAACACAACATTTCATCATATCACCAAATCAAGTTATGCACATAAAGTTTGATGCTCAAGGAACTAACATAATCACATCATCATAGGTGTGCACGAGGTTCAACATCATAAATAACTCTCTCTCTTCGCCCACCTATCTCATAGTATCTTAATGCTTTGACCTTCACGGGTCTTAAACTTGTATTTGCATCTTTATTACCCTCAAGAGGTTAACACTTAGACTTGTTTTTAAGGTTTGAACTCATTACCATTCCATACCACCTGCACATGAAAGGGCAGAAAATATCATTTGCTTAAGGGTCTTTAAGAATCTCATTTGTGACCCTTTTTAAGATCCTTTCGCCTAAGGCTCCAAATCAATTCATAGACCAATTATGAGGATAGCTAGGCATGTCTGAAGTTATAAACCATTTTGATCTCTTATCATCACATTAAACTTAGAAACCAACACCTAATCATTTATGAAGGGATCTTGTACATGTCTTACTAATTATGAATCATTTATCCTTGAATTAATCATGCTAGAACATATTTGTATTTCTTTGTATTAAGGTGTTCTAGAATTCTCATCTCTAATCACTTTTAAGTTACTTATTCTTTTCTAACTTCTCTAAATTGATCCTTGCTTCACTCAACATAATTTTTACAAATTTTCACACCTTAGAACAGCATTTATACAGGAGCCAAACATAGAATGAAATCATGAACCCATACAATCACATAATCTCTTGGGTTGAAATACATATAAGTTACTAGTTTTCTCTTGGGACATTTTTAGGAAACAAAGGGTTCTGGGTTCAATTACATGTTCCTAGTAATCGATTACCAGGAGCTGAATTCATCCTGGGTTTCAGAACAACTTGGTAATGGATTACATACAATGGTAATCGATTACTTAGGTTAAATCCGTTTCCGGAAAGTAAAGAACATAGGGGTAATTGATTACACTATCAGGTAATCGATTACAGGGTTTCAAGAAGTTTCTGGGCATGAAGAAGCCGCGGTAATCATTACATCGCCTCTGGTAATCGATTACCAGGAACCAAAAGTCCTTCAAAACCTCTGGTAATCGATTACATGGATAGTAATCGATTACCAGAACCTCAGAATTTGAGAAAACATGATTTTTGACACATTCCAAACTATTTAAACATCTTGAGACCTCATAAAACAGTTTCCAACATTTTCTTGAAATTATTCATGCATTTTACAAAATCAAACCATTATTGAATCATACTAAAACTCATCCATTTCTCTTTTGACTAGAGTTTCCTTTTCAGGATACTTAGGGCAAGTCTTTGAAGCTCTAGAATATTTAGGTGATGACATAATCTTAAACATGCTATGCACTTCATTTTACTCTTCATTAGAAAGTAAAGTGAGAGCATAAAATAAATATGAGATGCAACTTCATTATTATCTTTAAGGATTAAGTGATGACTTGAAGTATAAACATGAAATGCAAGCTTGGGAATTTAAATATGGTAATGCAAGTTCATTCATTTACTCTTGTGAAATTAGTGATAGCATCAAAATAAACATGAGATGCAAGACATAAATTTAAACATGAATGCAACTTGTTTTATCAACTAGAGCTCTTACAAGACTTTTAAGAGAACATAAACCTCAACCCATTATGTATCATAAGGAAGCTTTAGAGTTCTTAGCACCTAGACTTCAAAGAAATCTTAAGGTTTGAACTTCATCATCAAGCTTAAGGAAATGGACTCAAAGTTCAACACTTTGTCTAAACAAAACTACAAGGACTAAGTCATATTCTTTATTTTATTGCTCATGGGCTTCAATCTAGAGTAAAACTCTAGAAGCCGAACCAACTTTAAGGTTGGCAAGGTTAGCGTAGAGCTCTTTGAAATCATAAGATTAACTTTCTTAACAAAACTTTTGTAATCTACTTGACATATTTTACAAACTTTGCTCAAATCCAAGGAAGAAATGAAGTCCTTAAGGGAAAAAGGAAGAAGAAACCAAACTTAAGCCAGAAGAAGAAAAGAAATCCAAGCGTGTATGGTCTAGACCAAGTTGTTTCATGCTTTAGAGGTTTCTCACATGACAACAACAAGTCATTATCTTGAAACCTCATCATCAAGCTCATATTCTCTTCATAAGGCCTCTTGGCCAAGAAAAAACAAGAAGAGGAAAAGAGTTTGAAATCAAGAGAAAACCTAGAACTTTCTTGAAGAACACAAACAAAATCATCAAAACTTAAACCTTAAGAAGTCTTGAAGAGAGGAAGGAAAGTTTGAGTTCTTGATGAAATGGAGAAGGAAAATCTTCTTGAAAATTGAAGGAAGAAATCAGCTAAAATGAGGAAGTTTGAGAGGAAATGAGAGGATTTGCAAGAAGTATGAACTTACCAATTGAACCAAAGTGTGACAAGGTTCATCAATGCTTGGCATTTATAGAGGATGGAGAGCTCATGGATGGCCTTTGGGGGGGGGTGGTGGCCGGCAATAAGGAGGGAGGAGAGAAGAAATATCTCTTTGGTTGGTATGGTGGAAGCATGGGCAAGGCATGGTGAGGTATGGGTTTGGGTATGGCCTAAGGCATGGGCTTGGAATGCAACAAAGATCAACATGTGGCACCATTTTTGTGGGCAGATTTCCCAACACATCAGCCAAGGGGGATGGAATTTTGTTCATGTAATTGTGGTTTAAGGATGTGTTTAGGTGTTTCTTTGATTAAGGTTTTGGTTAGGAGTTTGTAAGCAAGTGTTTAAGTGAGAAATGGTTAATTAAGGTGGTTCAAGACTTGATTAGGGGGGTAATCTTATTAGATTAGTAATTTAAAATAATTCTTTTGGTCAAATGAGGTATGGCACAATTCCTTAATTTAAGGAATTGGAGAGAAAACACTATTCAAGATTCCATGACTAGGAATCTTGAATTAAAGAATGCAATTAGAGTTTATCTAAGCAATCTTAGGTGCTAATTAACCTTAATAAATTATTTTGACTCTAGATTAATTATTGAGATAAATTAATCTTCGATTAGAGTCTATATTGCTTAGGTTTGCTTAATTGCGTCATTAGGCTCACTGTACACCGTTCTAGGAGCAAAATGGTAATTCTGCTAAACCGGGACCTTCCGAGCAGACTAAACATCAAACATTGCTCATAAACATCATTCTAAACTTCCTAGAAAAGTTCCGCTCAAACGGCACCTTTTACCTGTAGAACACAAGGGGTATTTTGGTCATTTTGAGCCGAAAGTTTAGAAATTAGATTTTCACCTAGAACATCATTCATACAACGTAATCCCCTTTAAACATTTAATTTACCCATTTAAAGGTTGGCAACTGTCCTCATTTCCAGGTAAAATGACCTTAGGGGCATTTTGGTATTTGTACTCTAACGGAGAAATCGGCCGTTACATAGCTCATTCCTAGGCAATTAGTGAGAGGAGTTTCGGTGACCATGTAAAATTGGGACGGTGAGATGGTTAGTTTTGGTGATGAGTACAAGGGTGGAAATTAAAAAAGGAACTCGAAGAGTTCAAGCATGATAAAGTAAAAGATGCATATGCATATGTCACATCACTGTTCTAATTGTGCATTTAATCATATGATATGTGTTACTTGCATGTGTTATTTATTCCTTCGAGGTATTGCCATGCATACATGAGATATCTGTTGCATTCATGTCATTAGGACCCATGCTAAAAGACACCCACTTCGACTAAAAGGATTTAAGAAATTTTAAAATTGAATCTTATGCATACACACCTCTTTCATAATGAAAACCGAAGTGGCTGAGGACAATGACGTGATACTTGTGTTAAAGTTCGAAGCCCTACCTAGAACCTTGAATAAGTTTCTCATCCCTTTTCTTCTTCTGCTCTAAACATGAATGATGCGATTGTTCGTGATCTTCCTTGAGGCACGGGCATAGGAATCAGGTTAACTCCTGGATCAGAGCTCGCAGGAAGCGTGAAAGACTAGTCTAATTTTGTTATAGTTATGTTTAGCTTTGGGCTAGTGTATGTTCGACCTTGATTGTTGTGTTTAGTATCTTAAGGTGTCCTTATGTTTATAGGACATCGCTATCATGTTAAGATTATGATATGTTAATATGATTTGTGTTGTGATTATTCTATGATTTACCTATATATGCTATGATGAAGTTTATATGATTGCTATGTCATATGTGCATTAATCGGTATCTATGCGTATGTGCGGCTTGCAATTTTAAGCTTTAAGTTCAAAAGGAAAAATTTTAGTCATATTTTTATTACTCATTTTTAAAGGAAGATAATTCAAGTTCTAAAACAAAGGCGTAACAACTAATAACTAACCAAAATGTGACTCGAGTGTATAAGGTTAAAAGTTAGGGTGTTACATTTGGTATAAAGGTTTTATTCACTAGCTTGAGATTGGGACTGACCATGCTCTTTAAAGCATGATGCGATAGATTTGTCATGTGTAGAGCTTAGATAATAGAGATAAGTAGATAGATATGCATGACTCCCGTCCGTTCGTATGTGCCATGGTAACTAGCTCATCTAGCATGAAATATTGAGCCTGATCACCTCAGTGTTTATTGAATTGTGTGTTTAGGGACCAATGGCACCACGAAACGAATGGGACCCGACTCTTAGCCAGGACAATGAGACTATTGAAGCCTTCCGCGATGTGGCTAGGACCATGAGGACGATGCTTGAGAGGATGGACAAGAATGCAGAAACCCGGCCATGCTAAAGTTCCGAGCATGCTCGTTTGGAGAATTTTGCAAGGCGAACCCCTCATCCTTCAAAGGAATCTTAAATCCAAACCATGCGAATGAGTGGATCAGAGAGCATGGAAAAGATCTTCACGTGATCCCATGCATGAAAGGACATAAGGTGACTTTCGCCACCTATATGGAAGGTGATGCGGTTCTGGTGACCTAAGCCAGAGACCTTGGAGGCATTGGGCACGGAGATCAACTTGGAGTCAAGGCACACTTGTACGAGAAGTACTTCCAGAAGTCTCTAAGGAATGCCAAGGACATCAATTCATGAAGTTGACTCAAGAAGGCATGAATATCGCTCATATACAGCCAAGTTCGAAGAGCTCAAGTTCTCGATGTACCAAGGGAATCCTGGATAAGTATTGGAAGTGCATCAAGTACGAATCTGGGTTGAAGGCCGAAGTTATGTTGCTGGCTCACTTGGAGATTAGGATTTCCACCCAGTCAATAAGCGCTGCATCATCGAGGATGGGTAGAAGCTGAGCACATCAAGGCTCTAGAATTTCACCAAGAAGTTGGCACCGCTAGCTCGAGCTTCAAGACTTGGCTCAGGCCAGTTAGGCCACAAGACCTTAAGAGGAGTTTTCATCATGAGGAATGAAAGATCTAAGAGGAGGCACCCTGAAAAGGACCCTGCTACTCCGAGTGTAGAAAGAACCATGGCAACCATCTTTGTCTAGCGGGCCAAGGAGTGTGCTTTAGGTGTGGCAAGCCTAGCACATGATTCGAGTGCAATGAGAAGATTCCACGATTGAATGCCATCTTTAGACCCCAACGCCAAGGATGAGTGTTCACGGTCAATGTAAAGATACCTCCCATCGCGCCCAAGGTAAGCATGCAATATATGGTAGTATTTTGTTTGCACTTCTTGATTTTGGTTCCATGCATTGGTTTGTAGCTTATTATGGTATGAAAGCCTCGCGACTCCTTCATGTATGTTCCTTTGACTCTTGGTACCCTTTTTGGAATTGTTTATATTCAAGCCTCCTTATAAATTTCTTGGTTATGTTTCTTCTTGTAAAACTTATTATATGCATCATGATTTCTTTAGTTTTATCCTAGCAAGTGCTAAATGATTCCTTCCTCCTGTCTTAGATTGTCCAATATGGATAGTTTGAGCATTTGGTTTTGACTTCCCCCATAAGAGCTAACATACCCTCTCTCCAAACTTTTGAAATCATAGCACATGTCACCCCTTTACAAAATGTACATATAGTCATAGATGAGTTATCTTATGCCTTTGAGCTCCGACCTTGTGTAAGTCGTGATTATCAATTTATACCTCGTCTTGTCACCTTTGTCTAACTAATACACATGTTAAGGAGTACTCTGATTGATAGCAAACCCTTATATTACCTAATTTTTGTATCAAGATTGTTTTCATTTTTTCATTTTGATCCGTCATGCTTATCCAACCAATGTAACCATATACGTGTAATGAATTTCGAGGGCAAAATACCTTTTAAGGAGGAGAGTAATGTAACCCAAATTTTCCCGTGTACAAATAACTAAAATTCCCTTGAGGTCATTTTACCTAAAATGAGGGTTACCTGGCCATCCTCAAGGGGACTTTTTGATGATGAAATGGGATTTTATGTGTTATGTGTGTTAATAGAGCATAAGAATCTCATTTTTGAGTTCCGAATGCGCAAAATTACTAAAACGCCCATGTGACTAATTAACACCGATTTATTGTGGTTGTAGCTTGGACTTCACCAAAAGACTTAAAATCCTTTTCTTGATTTAAAAACTTTGTCACATTTTCATAAATAGTAAGATTCCAATCAATTTCCTTAAATTATGGAAGTTGTCACATGATAAGATTCCTCCCTAATAAAGGTGATTTTGTACGCCCAATTTCTCCAGTGTACAAATGACCAAAATGCCCCTGAGATCATTTTACTTGGAAAATGGTCCGGCCCTCCATCCTCAAGGGATGTTTTAATGATGATGGGATTATATGTATTATGTGAGCTAATAGAGAGAAGAGTCTCATTTTTGAGTTCTACAAAAATTACCAAAACCCTGCGGCTTTTCAATCGATTTATGTGCCGACTTAACGACTTCACCAAAAGGTTTTAAATTATGTTTTTAAGCTATGTTTAGCCATTGGTTAAGCTCTGGTGGCCACGTGAGTTTTTGAGAAAATTATCATTTTGCCCCTAGCTTGTGCATCTTAGGCTTAATGACGCGATTAAAAACCTAAGTAATATTAGACTCTAATTAAAGATTAGTAAATTCTAATTACTAATCTAGGGTTAACTAATTTATTAAGGTTGATTAGAACCTAAGATTGCTTAGATACACCTTAATCTTGTCTTAAAAATCAAGATGCCATGTCATAAAATCTTGAATAGTATTTCTCTCTCCAATTCCTTAAATTAAGGAATTGTGTTTGTGAAAGGTTTTTTTATATAAATTGAGTTTTATTTCACTAATGAAGCAAGAACAACTCCTTAATCATTCTTAATAGCCTTAATTACCCATTACTTTACCTAAACACTTACAAATTCCTACTCAAAAACCTAATCAAAGACACACCTAAACACACCTTTAAAACACAATTAGAAGACACATTTTCTTCCTCCTTAGGATTGTCATGGCCGAAGCCATCCTCCCTCAATTCATCACATGTTGTTTTGATTACACTCAAAGAACCGTGCTTAGGCCATGCCTGGACCATACTTTCAACCATACTTGACCATGCCTAAGCCCATACCAATCAAGGAGATATTTCTTCTTTCTTTTCCTCCCTGACGCCGGCCACTTCCCCCAAAGGCCATCCATGAGTTTTCATTTTCTCTATAAATAGGCATGCTTAAAAGCTCATTGAAACCTTTACACACATTTGCACACTTCAAGTTTTCTTCCCTAAGCTCAAAGAATTCCCTTTTTCCTCCCCTTTGGCCGAATCCTCTCAAGGTTCCAAGAAGATTTTCCTCTCATATCATCTTAAGAAACCAAGCTTTCTTTCCTTCCTTCAAACAAAATGTAGCGAGTTATCTTTAAAATTATTTCCTTGCTTTGTTAAGTGTTGTTCTTGGTTTAAAATATGTTGGATGATCTTCTTTTTGTCTCCTCATTTTGGTTTTTCCTTTTCCTTTCCTCTCTTATGCTTTCGGCCTTATGGCCTAGATGATGAAACCATGACTTGATAATGAGGATCTTGGGGTTGTTGCAAAACCATCACATGTTTGGCCTTTAAAGCTTGAAGGTTTCACTTGTTTGCAAGTCTTGAAGAAATGATGTTATTATGTTGTAAAA
The DNA here is from genome assembly GCA_030441495.1 of Dalbergia oliveri. Taxonomy (NCBI): domain Eukaryota; kingdom Viridiplantae; phylum Streptophyta; class Magnoliopsida; order Fabales; family Fabaceae; genus Dalbergia; species Dalbergia oliveri. The sequence goes on from JAMLFY010000003.1 coordinate 24,582,566, forward strand.
ATGGAAATCTTGAACTTAAGACTTAATGCACTTATATTCATCTTTCATTGCTTTGTTAAAACTTGGTTCCTGGTTTAAAATGATGTGTTGAATATTCCCCTTGCTAGATCATTTTAGTTTTCTCTTCTTTTCCTTTTCATTTTGGCCTCAAGGCTTTTAATGGTGTCTCATGATAACTTGATGATGAAAGTTTTAGATGATGACCATGGGTTCATCACAATGAAACCTCTAGAGCTTGAGTTTTGCTTTCATAAAAATATGATGATTATGCTAAGTAGTTTGCTTAAGAAAGTTTTACTACATGGCATTGTTATGTTGTTAAAGTGGTAATCTTGAGCCTAGAGCACTAAAATAAAGGAATGGACTTGCATTCATGTTTACTTTCAAGTCCTTGCATTCATGTTTATATTTCCTTGTCTAGCAAATTTATTTTCAAGTTATCACTTAATGTAACATCCTCCCAAGTACAACGTCATCCTTAAGTCATGACATTATGCTTAGGAGTTGTTACTTATAAATTAGCGGACCTTTCTTAGTTATCTATAGCAATATTGATCGAGTCGAGTAGTAACTAATTCGTGGTTCTACTAAATATATACAACAAATACACAAAACATTTATTTATTTCATAAGTAAATACAAAAGGAAGCTCTTTTATGAGCTTGAATACATACATGTTCTCTACTTCGTTTACAAACATATACACACCACTAAGTACAATATAATAAAAACACTAACTACTAAACTACTGCGATCCGATTCCTTTAGTGTAGCAACCTCGTAGTCTGGATCAACCTGAGGTGACACGGAAACACAAAAATGTAGGGTGAGAATTACACAATTCTCAGGAGGATAACTCCCCAGATACACAATCATAAATGTCATCGTCATTCGCCCAAGCCACTTTGTTTATTAGAAAAATGTGATCATGTAATGTAACCTAAAGATTCATTTTAAAGTTTCAAAATCATCTTTCCGAAGTGGGTAGCTTTTATTATTCAATCACTTAATATACACACATAATACTACTCAATAGCATAGTATTACATTTTGAAATATACGTGCCCTCAGGACATCATCAAGGGACTTTTTTTTTTCATGCCCATTAAAAGAAACTTTCCCGTGCCCATTAAAGAGGACTTTTCCGTGCCCATAAATAGGACTTTTTCGTGCCCTTTACACATTTAAGGGACTTTCTCATGCCCTCCACATAATATAGGGGACTTTCATTTCTCTACTTAGAACATATACCATCATCAAGTTCACATATAAACAATCAATCACAATTGACTCTCATTCATTTCTCATAAACCAAACCTTAAAGTCACTATCATGCATTCATACACCATAGACTTGGAATAGATATCAAACTATCATAATTTCTAGCCATTCTCACATTCCAGCACCTTGGCAGAGTTATTGTTCTGGGTACAACATTTAATTACCATATCAAACGACTATCCCAAGAGCCACGAAAATTCTGTATGACACTTTAATGTGTCTGGATAACCTGTAAAAATTTCAGACAAAAGAGAACTCTATAGCTACTTCAGGAAATATACAAGTCTAGTGGTCAGGGCCACCAATTCACAGAACCACGGGTTCCCTTAATTTTTAACCCTAGAAATTGATGGAACCAATGCATAAGAAAATTTACAGTGACACTTGAATATGTTATTGACTTCGGGTAAAAATTTCATGAGCTAGATCAATCAATTGCTATAATAATAAATTTGGACAAATTTGTTACTTCAGTTTCAACAACTAGGACAGCATCAAACACATTTCGGTTCTTGATTTTCTTGAGGCAGAAAACTTTAAAATTAACACCCAAGAAAATTCATGTAGTCAGTTTAAGATGTCCACTACAACATATAATTTTTGTATATCATTTAATTACCCACAAATATACCAGAAAATTTGTGATTAATGACTACTTCCAGGAAAACTAGGAATCCAGCAGCCTAGTCCTAATTTCCTTTGATAAAAACCCCTTTTTAACACCATCCAAACACACCAACAAAATTCACACATCAATATCAACATCATATCAGTCAATACAACCAAAATTTTTGGACATATCTCAACCCAAAACAGATTGGAAAAATTTGACAAGAAAAGGCAACAAACCCTACTTGTAGCAACTTAGTGGATCCTTGGCTCCAAGATGATCCAAGCTTGATTCCTTCCACTCCAAAGCTACCAAACCAACTTCAAACCCTCCTTAAATCAGTGAGGGAGTGAGGTATCAAGGTGAGGATTGATGGAGATTTGAGATTTTAATCGGTTAGATTTGTAGGTATTGATGTGTAGAACAAGTTTAATGAAGGAACTTTGAGTTTCCACAACTCTAGGCTAGGGTTTTTGGGCTTAGAACTCAAGATCAAGCTCAAGAAGATGAAAATGGTGGCTCGTTCTTCTCCTTGAAGGTTGCACGAAATTTTGGAGAAGAAAATGATAAGGTTAGGTGGCTTGGAGGAGAAGTTGATGACTTGTTTATTTTGCATTGAATGCTTGAAGATATTTTGTGGTAAAGCAAAATGGATGGCTAAGATTTAATCTTGGATTCCAAGATTAAATCTTGGCCTTCCACATACTCTAAAGAGGTGGATATTATCCATTGGTTATGATGGAAATATCTTTCGTGTAGAAACCACATCGAAATCTCACCGAACGGTAAACATTGTCCAATTGAATGAAATTGCCCGAAAATTAATTTTAAGTATAAAATTATCATTCCCACCTATTTCTAACCTTATTCCCATGTTTTCCTAATTTCGGACACCTCCGGCTCAATCTGGGTTTCAGCCTGTCCAGTTAAGCCCGGCAAGGTTACTATTTATTAACCGAAATTTTTTTTTTGAGAGTCCATTGGGTCCCTCATCATTTATAAAATCTTAGATTTTTTAAATTAAGATTAATAAAGCTCAAATTAATTTTTAATTAAATTTTAGGGTATTACACTTAACAACTAATCTCTAAGCCTAGCTATCTCAACCTTAAAGTTGAGATGTGATTTAGAGTAAATACTCTAAGAGGCCTAGAGCACTAAAATTTACTTTTAAGTCCTTGCATTCATGTTTACTTTCAAGTCCTTGCATTCATGTTTATATTTCCTTGTCTAGCATATTTATTTTCAAGTTATCACTTAACAACTAATCTCAAAGCTCCTATCTCAACCTTAAAGTTGATGTGATTTAGAATAAATACTCTAAGAGGCCTAGAGCACTAAAATAAAGAAATGGACTTGCATTCATGTTTACTTTCAAGTCCTTGCATTCATGTCTATATTCCCTTGCATAGCATATTTATCTTCTTGCTATCAACCTACAAAGACTAAGAATGAGGCTTGCATTACATGTTTATAATAATGTCATCACTAAAAAGGAATGGATCTAGTGCTCAAGACTCACTATTTTGATTCACATAATAAGAGGTTTCTTATGAAGCTTAGTTACTAGAAATGCCTTATTTTATGCTTATGGGGTTCCTTATGTTTCGGCCTTGTCTACAAGTTTACAACACTTTTAAGTTCTGTTTTAGATGATGTATATGTGTTGGATGACTTGCTATTTGATGTGATAATTATCCTTGATGCTTTGGGCAAACTTAGTAGCTAAAAATAATTGATAATGAGAATTTTAGAACTCTTGAGAACAAGAAATATGCATTTTGTCCAGAACCTTTAAAATTTATGAGAATCATGTTTTACCATGTTTAGTTAGGTAAGAATGACTCATAAATGGTTTAGTAATTAATTTTAGCATCATAGGAAAAGCCAGGAATGAGAAAGGATGAAAATGTAACTTCTAGCACACTGTAAATCCTTGAAATTGTTTTACTGCCTATGCTATCCAACATTGTTGAATAATGTTCTCGAGCCATATAATTAGTGGTAATGATGATAATAGATCCCTTAGATGCATAAGAAAATAAGTTGACAATTAGAGTTACTTATTTTATAGTGTTGGTTAATTAAGGGAACATTTATGTGACGATTTGAGATAATGGTTCTTTGATGCTTTGGATGATAAATTCATATGATGTGTAATGTTAAATGAGTACTTGACCTTTAATTAGTAATTCCATGACTTGCATGTTATAGTTCATCTGGAAACATTGGAGATGCTTATGCATGAGATATAAATGTTATGTTGATTATGAATTATGAATTGCATCATGATATTACATGCTAAGACTTAAGGTGACTAAGAAACATGAGAAGATGATCCTTTGGACCCATCAAACTATAGGTGGTGAATTGTCTTGCCCCTAGCCCATACTTTAAGTTGGGACTTTAACTTATCAAAAGGGATAAATATATGCTAGTGATGATTAAGGTATGAGCTCATAACCTAGAAGTACTCTCAAAAGGGTAGAGTATGGGGTGGCCCCAAGAAATAATGATGAACTAACTTAGTCACCTAAAAACCAAGATATGCCATTCATGAATCACGTTTTATGCATAATGTGTTGTTATGATGTTGAGATGTATAATAGGAAGTTAAATCTTGCATGACATGATAAAGTATGATGCATTACAAGACGCATGATAAATGACAGGCCTCGGTAATTGATATTTTAAAACTTAAGTAAATGAATCTTTGAATGCTTACTATTTTATAATAACCCCAAGGTCCCTAAAGACGAAGATGATGTCACCTTAGATAGGAGATTGGCCTACGAGAATTCTTTAGCAAGATTCTCACTCCTTCTTCTTTTTCCCCATCATTGTCTTTCAGATTTCGATGGCGACATTCGTAGTGTTCATTGACACTTCCTGGAGGTACATTTTGATCCAGAGCCGATCGTATCATTTTGAGGACGTTGCGCTATCAGAGTGTTCATGTTTGTGGGACGTCCATTCACACCCTGCCCCTACCTTAACACCCTAATATTTAATCCAACACGCCTAGGACGTATTAAGATTAATTATTAGTTATTACTACCCTTTAAAACTCGTTTGTAAAATTACTTAGCGGAAAATACGAAATTTTTTTTTTTTGAAATAAATTACTATGCTAAACAAAGTGCGAGCCATTGCGAACAACATAAGCGGAATGTAAAGTGGAAGAGCAATTAAATCATGCAATATAAAGCAAGTAAGAACACTTCAACCATAGAAACAACCATCATAATATTAGATACCATAGTTTAATACACAACTAAGTACATCAACTAAAATATAAGAAAGCATAAAGTCTTACCCATATAAGTGGCCAGAGCTTGGAGGTAAGAAATATAAGTAGGAAACATAAACAGGAAACATAATAGCAGAGATATAAGGAGCCCCCAAAAGATCAATCCCAGGCTATGACTACCCCCACCCCCGAACTAGAGATGACGTTCCTCCTCGTTCCTCGATGGACATACCCAATGAATTGTGCAAGCTCCTCGAGTGTGTGTAGACGGAAAGGTGGACGAACCTTACCTCCTTGACGCGGCACATCTCCTGCGCCAGCTAGCGCCGCGTCACGGATCCTCACTGCCCTCCCAATGTCCATGGGAACTGTAGGAGTAGACCCTCCGAAAAGGGATGGGTAGAGGGGTCCTCTGACGGATCGGTCTTTAATGCCTCAGACGAGGAACGTATTAGGGGTAACCGTCACCGCGAAGATGAAGGACGGCACGGCGACTTCCACTTGTCACGGATCGCGTCCTCTCGAAGATCATATCGCCACCGTAGGGAGAGGTTAGGTGAAACGAAAACTAAGACCGGGCAAAACGACATCCCATGTATGCAAAATGCGCATGGCGCAACGACCGAAGTGGTAGGACTGATGATTTGGGTCATAGTGCACCTCCCATACCGGGTGTCAATGAAGATCACGAACGACGCCATTGCGGCTGGAGACGAATGGAAAGAGAAACAAAGAGAAAGGGGTGAGAATCTTGCTAAAGAATCTCAATAGGGAACCTCCTATCCTAGTGTCATCGTTTACGTCCCAGGAACCTTAGGTTTATTATAAAAAGGTTAAACATGCAAAGGTTCATTATGAGGTTTTCTTAAAAATAATTATCCAAGGTTCGTGTCTTTTATGATGAATCTTAATGCATGTATGCAGCATAATAAACATGGGTTCATGGCAATGATTAGCAACAATAAAACATATCATTAACAAATAGTTCACATATAAGTGGCATGTAACTTCTCATGATCAAACTTCCACTTTCATAAGCAAGATACTTCTCATCTTTTCATTTCTCAACTTGTGACATCATGATCTTTTAATAACAATAGTAACCGACCCTGATACTAGGCTATGAGCTCATACCTTAACTAGTCATCACTAGTTCTTACTTATCCTCTTGATAAGCGAATCATAATCATAAAAATAATAAATCCCGACTCCTAGAGTATGGGCAGAGGACCTAAGGAATCACTCATCATGGGACTTTCTTACTTCTCTAAAACGCATCAACTTGGTTAAGACACGTGACTTTGTCCGCTTTGGAGGCTAATGTCAATGCCCTCAGTTTTTACCTTCTCTTCACCATAGCAGGAGACGTTCTCAGCCTACGAAATGCATCATTGGTTAAGACCAATGACATTGTCCGCTTCCTGGATGGGCCCCACGACCATACCCTCCACTGGGTTTGCTTTCTCTCACCGTAGCAGGAGAAATACGTCTCGACATGTCACATATAAAATCTTTCTTTTCAAAACTTTCCCAAGTCCCTCAAATTTGACGGAAATTTGGTACAGACTACTATACTTTGAATTTCCTTAAATCTGAGTCATGCCACATAACTCAACCACACATATCATCCTCATTAAACTTTCTCAATTAAATAGATCTCTAATTTACAAGAACATATCCAAATAACTCATTCATATTCCACATTCTCATGCATCACAAACATGGCATACCACATCATCACAACAACATGCCACAAATACACATATAGTCTCATGCTCATGATATTAACATATTCACATCATTATGAGTATGTCCACTCGCTTCATACTCACATCACACCTCCTATCCTATAGTGCCTTATGCTTTGGCCCTTACGGTCTTAAACTTGTGTTCCAATTATCCTAACCTTCGTTATGGATTTTTATAACACCTAAGGTGTAACGCCTCCATTTTTGAGTACAAATGGCCGAAATGCCCCTGAGGTCATTTTTACTGGAATTCAAGGACGTTGAACAATCTCAAATGGGTCAACTCAATGTTTGAAGGGGGATTGTATTTGTTGTGTTTGATGTCCAGGTAAAAATCTTGTTTTCTTACTTTCGGCTTAAAATGACCAAATACCCTATTGTGTTCTACAAAAGGTGCCGTTTGAGCTGAAATTTTTCCAGGAAGTTTGGAATGATGTTTTTAAGTGATGTTTGATGTTTAGTTCTGCTTGAAGGTCCCGTACTTAGTACAAAATTACCATTTTGACCCTAGAACATCCAGTGAGCCTAATGACGCAATTAAGCAAACCTAAGCAATATTAGGCTCTAATCGAAGATTAATTTATTTCGATAATTAATCTAGAGTCAAAATAATTTATTAAGGTTAATTAGGACCTAAGATTGCTTAGTTAAACTCTAAATTGCATCTTTAAATTCAAGATTCCTAGTCATGGAATCTTGAATAGTATTTTCTCTCTCCAATTCCTTAAATTAAGGAATTGTGCTATACCTCATTTGACCAAAGAATGATTTTAAAATTGTTAATCTAGCAAGATTACCCTCATAATCAAGTCTTGACAACCTTAATTAACCAAGTACCTCACCTAAACACTTTCTTACAACTCCTAACCAAAACCTTAATCAAAGAAACACCTAAACACATCACTAAACCACAATTACATGAGCAAATTAATCCTCCCTTGGCTGCCCAAATATGGCCGAATGCATGGCCCTAGGAGAAGTGTCACATGTTGAATTTTATCTCACTCAAGAGCCATGCCTAGGCCATACCTCATGTAACACCCTAATATTTAACCCAAATACGCCTAGGACGCGTTTAGATTAATTATTAGTTATTACTTCCTTTAAAACTTATTTGTGAAATTACTTAGCGGAAAATACGGGTAAAATTTTTTTTTGAAATGAAACATGTAAAACAAAGTGCGAGCCTTTGCATATAACGTGAATGAAACGTAAGCGGAAGAGCAACTAAATCATGCAAGGTAAGGCAAACACATCATACAACAAAAAGCAATGAGGAACATCTTGATCATAAAACATCCGTCATAACATTAATCATAATTAGTTTAGTACATAACTGAAAGATAATATAAGTCATACCCATACTAGTGGGTAAAGCTTGCAGGACATAGAAACTAGAAATACATAAACGGAAAGGAAAGTAAAAGCAAGTACATGGTAAATCCCCAAAGATAAGACTCCCAACTATCACTCCCCTCACCCTCCATGCCTACTGCAGAACGTTGTCCTCGAATCTGGAGATGTAGCCTGAATGACCCAGCTTCTCAATGTAGCCCAACGAAGTGGAGATCTAGGCATGGGAATTAGGGGACGCATGGCCTCCACGACGTGGTCGCCTCTCTGGCTTGCGAACACGCCTCGCATGCTCCGCGGGTGGGTGTCCCCGCCACCCCGAGATCCATAGGGAATGAAGTGGAAGAGCCCTTCGAGATATCAGCCTTCAATCGAGAACGGGGAACATACTCCGGGTATCCCGTGCTCGATGAGGAAGGACACTGAGGGTTGCTTGTTCTTGGGTCGCGTCCTCTCAAAGATCAGGTCGTCGCCAAAAGGTGAAGTCGGATCGAGTGATAGCTGGAGACGGGGAAAGCAAATGGGCATTCCACATACACAAAAACACGCACCTCACAATGACCCTGGAAGTGGTAAGCTGATGCTCTGGGTCATAGTGCACCTCCCAAGTGGGTGGGTCAATGAAGATCACGAACGATGCCATTCGATGTCTGAAGACGTAACAGAAAGAGAAAGATAGAGAGGGTGAGATCTTGAAGAATCTCAGGAAAGGGAAACCTCTATCCTGTGTCATTGTTTATGCCCCCAGGAACCTTGGGTTTATTATGAAAAGGTTAAACATGCAAAGATTTATTATGAGATTTTCATAAAAGTATTTATCCAAGGTCCGTGTCTTTTATAATGAACCTTAATACATGTATGCAGCATAGCAGAATGTGACAATACTTTAGCAAACCGAACAATAATTAATCATCATATAAGTGGCATGAAATTTCTCTTGAACATCGTTCCTTTTCTTATACTTGTGACACTAACATCATAATAGTAACCGCACCCTAAAACTAGGCTATGAGCTCATACCTTAACTAGGCGTCACTAGTTCTTACTTATCCTCTTGATAAGCGAATCATAATCGTAATTTTATTCATGTTCATCATAATAATCCCGACTCCTAGAGTATGGGTAGCTGGGCCTGAGGTTCACCCATCATGGGACTTTTTCCTTCCTCAAACGCATCGACTCGGTTAAGACCAACGACTTTGTCCGCTTTGGAGGCTAATGTCGATGCCCTCACGGTTTTACCTTCTCCTATTCAGGAGTAGGAGAAGTACATCTCAATGTGTCACATTAAACATCTTAAAAACTTTCTTAAGTTTCTCAAATTAACGAAAAATTTTAGCATAACAACTACGTTCCAAATTTCCTCAAATTTGAGTCATGCCACATAACTCACATAATGCATGTTGTCTCATAAATTCCTCAATCAAATAAACCTTTCAATCATAAAAACATACTTTCTCTTATTCATTTGTATCACATAGTCTTATGCATTATGCTCATGACATTAACACATTCATACATAACACAAGCATACTCGCTCGGTCTTATTCTCATATCTCACTTCCTACCTCATGGTGTCTTATGTAACACCCTAATATTTAACCTCAATACGCCTAGGACGTATCAAGACTAATTATTAGTTATTACTTTTCTTTAAATTCATTTATAAAATACTTAGCGGAAAATACGGTAAATTTTTTTTGAAATGATTTATATAAACCAAAGTGCGAGCCTTTGCGCGTAACATAAACAACGTGAAGCGGAAGAATAAATAAAACATACAGAATATAAACATTAAAGAACACATCCATCATAAACATCATTCCTCATTACTTTAGATAATATAGTTTAGTACATCACAAGAGAGATATAACAGAAACATAAAGTCTTACCGCATAGTGGGCAGAGCTGCAGGACAATGGGAAACATAAAGACAAATACATGGTAATAATCCCAAAAGATAAACACCAACTATCACTACCCTCCCACTCCAAGCCTACTGGTGACGCCCTTCGCCGGGAGATGTAGCCCGCGACTGACGAAGCTCCTCGATGTAGCCCAACGAGCGGAGATCTAGGCATGGGAATCGAGGGACAGCGTGGCCTCCGCGTCGTGGTCGCCTCTCTGCTTGTCGACGCGCCTCGCATGCCTCGGCTGGTGACCGTGTCTCACTACCTCCTCCGTGACCCATAGGGAACGAAGGGAAGATCCCTCTCGAAGGATCAGCCTGATCGAGTACGGGACATACTCTGATATCCGCGTACCTTCACGAGGAAGGTCGCACGACGGTCTCGCCCATCTCCTGGGTCGTGTCCTCTCGAGATCAAGATCGTCGCCAAAGGGTGAAGTCGGATCGAAGTGATAGCTGGAGACGGGGGAAGCAAAGGGCGTCCCACATATGCAAAAACGCGCACCTCGCAATGACCCTTGAAGTGGTAGGACTGATGCTCTGGGTCATAGTGCACCTCCCATGTAGGCGGGTCAATGAAAATCACGAACGACGCCATCGATATCTGAAGACGTAACGAAAGAAGAGAGAGGGGTGAGAATTCTTACTAAAGAATCTCAGGAGGAAGTCCTCTATCCTAGTGCCATCGTTTACGTCCCCAGGAACCTTGGGTTTATTATGAAAATGTTGAGCATGCATAGGTTCATTATGAGGTTTTCACAAAGGTCGTTGTCCAAGGTCCATGTCTTTTATAATGATTCTTAATGCATGTATGCAACATAATGTTTCATGGATGCATGGTAGCACTTTAGGTAAATCAAACAATAATTCAAACAACATTGTGTGGCATGAAACTTTTCTTTGAACATCTTTCCTTTTCTCATACTTGTGTCACCAATAATATAGTAACCGCACCCTTAAACTAGGCTATGAGCTCATACCTTAACTAGTCGTCACTAGTTCTTACTTATCCTCTTGATAAGCGAATCATAAATATCATAATCCCGACTCCCAGAGTACGGGTAGGGGGCCTAAGGATCACCCATCATGGGACTTTCTCCTTCTTCGAAACGCATCGACTGGTTAAGACCAGCGACTTTGTCCGCTTCGGATGGCTCGACGTCCATACCCCCACGGTTTTACTTTCTCTCATTCTAGTAGGAGAAATGCGTCTCATATAACTTTTAAACTTCATATTTCTCAAAAACTTTCTTTTTGTCCCTCAAATTTGACGGAAATTCGGCGGCATAACACTACTCTCCGAATTTCCTCAAATTTGAGTCATGCCACATAATTTCAGTCACATGCATCATTTTCATGGAACTTTCTCATTGCCATAACTTTCTAGTTCACATGAGCATATTTCTCAATTTCATTCATATCTTTGAAACATTATGCATTTCAAACACAACAATTCATCAAATTATGCATATAAAGTTTCATGCTCAAGGAACTAACATAATCACATCATCATAAGTGTGCACGAGGTTCATCATCATAATCATACTCTCTCGTCCACCTATCTCACAGTATCTTATGCTTTGCCCCTTTCGGGCTTTAAACTTGTATTTGCATTATTATTACCCTCAGGGGTTGGCACTTAAACTTTTCCTCTAAGATTTGAACTCACCAAGATTCCACTCACTCAACATAAAAGGGCAGAAATATATATCGTTTGCTTAAGGGCTCTAAAATCTCCATTCGCGACCCTTTTAAGATCCATCTTCGCCTAAGGCTCCATAATTAATTCTTAGATCAATTATGAGGGATTCCTAGGCATGTTCTCTAAGTTATAAACCACTTAGATCTCTTATCATCATCTTATACTTAGAAATTAGCACCTAATCATTTATGAAGGGATCTTGTACATGTCTTACTAATTATGAATCATTTATCCCTGAATTAACATTCTAGAACAGATTTGCACTTCTTTGTATTAAGGTGTTCTAGAATTCTCATCTCAAGTCCCTTTTTAGTTACTTATTCTTTACTAGCTTCTCTAAATCGATCCTTGCTTCACTCAACATAATTTTACACATTTAACACCTTAGAACAGCATTTAACAGGAGCCAAACATAGAACCAAATCATGAACCCATAAGATCACATAATCTCTTGGGTTGAAATGCATATAAGTTGCTAGTTTTCTCTTGGAATGTTTCTGAAACAAAAGGTGTTCTGGTAATCGATTACATGTTCCTAGTAATCGATTACCAGAGCTCAATTCATTCTGGGTTTTCAAAAACAACGGGTAATCGATTACACATAATGGTAATCGATTACGTAGGTTAAATCCGTTTCCAAAAATAAAGAACATAGGGTAATCGATTACATACGACGGTAATTACTTAGGTTAAATCTTTTTGGAAGAGTAGAGAACATTTGGTAATCGATTACATTATAAAGTAATCGATTCAGGTTTCCAAGAAGAGGTTCTGCATGAAAGCCGCAGTAATCGATTACACTACCTCTGGGAATCGATTACCAACCAAAAGTCCTTCAAAAACCTTTGGTAATCGATTACATTGGTGGTAATCGATTACCAGAACCTTGAAAATTGAGAAAACATGATTTTGACACATTCCAAACTATTTTAAACCTCTTGAGACCTCATAAACAGTTTTCCAACATTTCCTTGAAAATCATTCATGTATTTTACAAAATCAAACCATTGTTGGTTCATACCAAAACTCATCCATTTCTTTTTGAATGGAGTTTCCTTTTTAGGATACTTAGGGCAAGTCTTTGAGCTCTAGAGTGTTTAGGTGATGACAAAATCTTAAACATGCCATGCACTTTATTTTACTCTTCATTAGAAAGTAAAGTGAGAGCATAAAATAAATATGAGATGCAACTTCATTATTATCTTTAAGGATTAAGTGATGACTTGAAATATAAACATGAAATGCAAGCTTGGGAATTTAAATATGGTAATGCAAGTTCATTCATTTACTCTTGTGAAATTAGTGATAACATCAAAATAAACATGAGATGCAAGACATAAATTTAAACATGAATGCATCTTGTTTTTGTCTTAGCTAGAGCTCTTGCAAGACTTTTAGAGGAACATAAACCTCAACCCATTATGCATCATAAGGCAAGCTTTAGAGTTCTTAGCACCTAGACTTCAAGAGAAATCTTAAGGTTTGAACTCACCATCAAGCTTAAGGAAATGGACCCAAAGTTCATCACTTTGTCTAAACAAAACTACAAGAACTAAGTCATATTCTTTATTTTATTGCTCATAGGCTTCAATCTAGCGCGGATTCTAGACGGCCGACCAACTTTAAGGTTGGCAAGGGTAAGCCTAGAGCTCTTTGAAATCATGAGATTAACTTTCTTAACAAAACTTTCGTGATCTACTAGACATATTTTACAAACTTTGTTCAAATCCATAGAAGAAAAACTAAAAATCCTTAAAGGAAAGAGGAAGAGGAAACCGAAACTTAAGCCAAGAAAAGAAAGGAAATCCAAGCATGTATGGTCCAAGACCAAGTTGTTTCAAGCTTTAGAGGTTTCTCACATGACAACAACAAATCATTATCTTGAAACCTCATCATCAAGCTCACATTCTTTTTGTAAGAAGGCCTCTTGGCCGAAAAAGAAAGAGGAAGGAAAAGGAGTTTGAAACCAAGAGAAAAACTAGAACTTTCTTGAAGAACACAAACAAAAATCATCAAAACTTAACCCCTACCTTAAGAAGTCTTGAAGAGATGTAAGAAAGCTTTGTTTTCTAGATGGAAGGAGAAGGAAATCCTTTTGGAGTCTTGAGGAAGAAATCAGCCAAGTTGAGGGAATTTGAGAGGAATGAGAGAATTTGCAAGAAAAGTGAACTTGGCAAATGATCCAAAGTGTAACCAAGTTCTCCAAGGCTTGGTATTTATAGAAAACTTGCAATATGGAGGCTGAAATGGGAAGGGAAACGGCCTTTTGGAGGAGGAGGAGGGAGGAAATATCTCTTACAAAAGCATGGGTTTAGGCATGGCAAGCATGGTTGGAAGCATGGGCAAGGTATGGCCTAAAGCATGGGCTTGGAGTGCATCACAACTCAACATGTGGCACCATTTTGGGGGACAGATTTTCGGCCTCCTCATCAGCCAAGGGGAAGGGATTTTTGTTCATGTAATTGTGGTTTAAGGATGTGTTTAAGTGTTTCTATGATTAGGCTTTTTGATTAGGAGTTTGTAAGCAACGTTTAGGTGAGAAAATGGTTAATTGAGGTGGTTCAAGACTTGATTAGGAGGGTGATCTTATTAGATTAGTAATTTAAAATAATTCTTTTGGTCAAATGAGGTATGGCTCAATTCCTTAATTTAAGGAAGAGAGAGAGAAACACTATCAAGATTCCATGACTAGAAATCTTGAATTTAAAGAATACGTTAGAGTTTATCTAAGCAATCTTAGGTTCTAATTAACCTTAATAAATCATTTTGACTCTAGATTAATTATCGAAATAAATTAATCTTCGATTAGAGCCTAATATTGCTTAGGTTCGGCTGATTGCTTCATTAGCGCACTACACTGTTCTAGGGGCAAAATGGTAATTTTGCACTGAACTGTGGACCTTCCTGTTACTAAACATCAAACCTTGCTCATAAACATCATTCTAAACTTCCTGGAAAAGTTAGGGCTCAAACGGCATCTTTTAGATGTAGACACGGAGGGGTATTTTGGTCATTTTGAGCGAAGTTTAGAAACGAGGTTTCCTCCTCTGATATCATTCATAACAGCATAATCCCCTTCAAACATCGAGTTGACCCATTCGAGGTTGCCTGGCAACTGCCCTCAATTTCTGTAGAAATGACCTCAGGGCATTTCGGTCATTGTACTC